>QEOT01003847.1:63106-85914 GCA_003123785.1 Pterocarya stenoptera
TTTTTTTTTTTTTTTTTTTTTTTTTTTTTTTTTTTTTTTTTTTTTTTTTTTTTTTTTTTTTTTTTTTTTTTTGCCTTTTTTTTCTTTTAGCTTTGATATTTTATCTAAAAATTTAAATCGATGTAGTAAATCCAATAATTTATTTAATAATTTAAAATAGTTTAGATTAATCTAGTCATTTAATTAGGTTGTTTAAAATAGTTTCTAATAAAATACATTTATATTTTTATCTTAATATTTATTGCTTTGTTTTTATAATTTAATATCCGTTTGGATTCAAAGATGAGTTGAGATGGTTTTATATTAGTTGAATAAAATTTTGTTATATTATTATTTTTAATATTATTATTATTTTAATATTTGAAAAAGTTGAATTATTTATTATATTTTATGTGAAAATTTGAGAAAATTGTAATGATAAGATGAGATGAGTTAAGTGAGTTCTGAATCCAAACAAATGTTAATTTTTTATATTGTTGTCACAATTTGGCGAGGACTACAAAAAAATTGGGAAAAAACAGTTGAAAATATATAATATAGTTATGAGAAATACTTTAACTACAAAAGAATTATATAAAAATAATCTTATAAATTAATGTAATTTGTTGTCGTTCGTCAGATTGTAAAATTAATTTTATTATAAAATAGTTTTAATAAATCAAATAAAATTACAACAATTTATAAAATTATTTTATATAATTCTTTTATAGAGGTAGCATTACTATATAATCATATAACTGTATTATTAGGTATAAATGCACTTCATTACGTGTACAAAATAAAGGTCACAGATTTTGGACGGTAATTATGTTCCTCTTTTCCATGAAATGAGAGATAATTGATAGATGAGACAATGTTGTCGTCTGTCGATATCTGGACGTCAGGGATCGAGAGTTGTCGGGGCCACGTAGAACTAAGACTTGGAAAATACCACGTCAGTCAAAATTTCAGTGCTGTTTGGTCACTATTTGACCTGCCAGCAGTTTCCACGTTATAATTAAGTAATACTGCACAGCTTCGTATAATCGATTTAAAAAAAAAATTAAATTTATTATTAAAAAATTAAAATTTTTTTTATAAATTTCATATTTATTTATTATTTTTAAAATAATTACACGATGCTTGTATACTCACGATTGTAATTCTCATTTCTCTTTTCTAATTAGGATAGTAATAGGCTAATAATCCATTCACAATTTATAAATAATTTTAAATATAATAATATTTTTTATTATATTTAAATACATCAAATCAAAAGTAAAAATCAAAATTAAATTCATTGTTATTTAATAATAACTTTATCATTTACCTTATAATCAAAGTTTGGTTCCGAAATTAAGATGAATTGAATTGTAAATAGTAATATTTTATTGATTTTATTGAGATGTGCTTAATATTTTTAAATTGAGATGGATTTAACTTCTTAGGTTGAAATGTATGAAGTAGGTTGAGATAATTTAAATTTTTTATGAAAAATTAAAAATGTAGTGAGTCTCATCAATGATTGGTTTGAGATGAGTTGAGTTAGTACAACAACCAAACATAACCTTGTTATAAAACTGTACTTATCTTCTTTTGAAAATTGATTAAATTTTGAATTTACATTAAAAACAAATTATGTTTTAATAATAGACTATATTTTTCTAAATGAAGTATACGGAACTTGCACACCTTGAAACTGTATCTAACATTATCATAATTTATAGATGTTATGCCTTATATCAAATTCTCATCTTGTTGGTATACTAATGTAACTTATTTATACTATGAACAATTCTACATAAGCATTGTATCTTAAGAGTAAGATGAGAGTGTAGTTTATGACTTTTTTTTAATGAGTATTGAGTATGATAAAAGTCAATTGAGTGTCAAGTCCCACATTGACTTTTTATTAATTTTAACTGAGTTTTATAATGATCTTTAATTGTAATTTTGATAGGTCCTTTTAGTAGGTCTGTTCATCGGGGTCGGGTTTTTTTCAGGCCGAAACTTGGATAATCGGGTTCTGACCCGAAACAAATCTGGGCCAATACTCGCATAGAAAAACCCAGGTACACTCAATCCTGGTATCGGGTTTTAAACCCCGAATCCGGGTTTACAATCCGATACTTTTTTTCAATTTGAATGTTTTATGTTTTTTTTTTTGTTCATTTCTAGCAACTAAATAGACAGAAACTCAAAAGGAAAATACATATTATGTCCAATTAATCATCTATTTTATTGTTTTTTTGTACTCTCTTCTCCACTTGGCTTTTTATTGGTTGTGAAGGAACATGTAGGTTTTGATTTAAAAAATTAAGTAAACAGAGTTTGAATGTTGCATCAATATTTTTTTCATGAAAAAATATTCATAACATGTAAGCTTTGATTTATAATTTAAAAGAAAAACGGGTGCTCAGGTGCAGGTTTTTAAAAATCAATTTCAATTCGAGTTCTGGCCTAGGTTTGACTTAGACTAACCCAGTCCAAGTTCTTGCCCGATTTTGAAACCCGAGTTTCAATTCTATTTTAAAACTTGGGTTCCGGTCCGGTTATACCCGGGTTCCCGGGCCGGAACCTGGATGAATAGTCCTACCTTTTAGAGTGATAACGTGAGTTTTTAGTTGGACTTTCCTTAAGTTGTTACATGAAATATGCCCCTTAGTATTTATGATTGTATTTGGTCCAAAATGATATGATAAAATGCAATTTAAAAATAAAAAATCATGCTTATGTATTACACTATCAGTGACAATGCGATAGACTAAGATAAAAATATAGCATGCAGTATTACAGATGATTATGTATCTCTTTTGTTGGATATTAAATGAACTAAGGTTCACCTATTGGAAACTCATTGTCAAGAATAAAAAGAGATAAAAGCCAAGTAAAATTGACTACCGCAAGTAGTAGAGTTGAGCTATTCCAAAGAATGAATATTAAAACCTCTATAAAAGGAAGAGATCACTACATACATGGGAAATCTGATGACTCTACAATGAAAGACTTCTCTACCATCTCGGTAGTAGATTGTCTCTCTCCAATAAGGAAGGCATCTTCTTCAACCTTCATTTAACCCTATTTCCCTACATTGTATTGAGAGTTATGAGAGGCCATAAGAGAATGTAAACTCACTCAATATAGTGAGTTTTGCCCCCAAACGACCCGTTGACTTAAACTTTTATGTTGAATCACGTAAATATTTGTATCTCTTTATTTATTTACTATTTATTCCATGGATGAGTAATCGAGAACCGTATCAACAAGCCAACATCGTGAACGATTCAGCTACGTTATAGGTCTCTAGTCATGCTGGAGAAATGCATTAACATCTATCATATCTATTTCATCTTAACTTTATGAATATTACATTTCATGTGTACACTTTTTATCACTTTATACGTTAAAATTCCCAAAGAAAGCACTCCCTGGAGAGGGTCTTTCCAGTTCTCTATAGTATAGCCGTTAACAAGGAGGCTTCGGTGGCGGATTTACTTACTTTTGCTCATGGTTCGTCCCAATGGAATATCCTATTCACTAGGGATAACCACGACTGGGAATTGTCTATCATTTCAAATTTTTTCAGCTTGTTATATTCCTTAGGAAGTATAATGACACATGGTGACAGGATTCAGTGGCAGTCATTAGACAGCAAGAAGTTCACAGTCAAGACATATTACAAATCTTGGCTTCACAAGGTAATGTAGTTTTTCCGTGGAAGAGTATTTGGCAGTCCTACGTACCTTCCAAAGTGGCTTTCTTTGTATGGACTGCTGCCCTTGGGAATATTCTGACAACGGACAATTTAAGGAAGAGGTGACTCATTGTGATGGATTGGTGCTATATGTGCAAAAATCATAGAGAATCAGTAGACCATCTTTTATTGCATTGTGAGGTGACAAGAGCATTGTGAAATGGGATATTCAATCAACCGGATGTTGCTTGGGTTATGCCGTCTAAGGTAGCTGAGCTGCTTGCTTGCTGGAAGGGCATACAAAGCTGCCCACAAGTGGTAGCAATATGAAAGATGATTCTATTGTGCATTATATGGTGCATTTGGTCAGAAAGAAATGCGCGATGTTTTGAAGATAGAGAGTGAACAATGGGGAGATTTCATAATTTTTTTCAACATATTTTAATAGTATCGTTTTCTGCTATTGTACCTAATGGAAGCAATGTACATAATTTATTATCTTAATTTAGAACTTTTAGAATGTATTTAGGCGTTTTCTTTTATATACTCTCTATGTACTTAGACTATGCCTTTTTCATATTCACATCAATAAAATTACTTCTTCCCTACCAAAAAAAAAACCTCCCAACGAACGCGCAAAGGAATTTGATCCTTTGAAATTATTGGCTAAAAATGAGAATGTTTCCACGTACAAACGTATTAATTAAATGGAAAGAATGTTTACGTGATGGTTTTCGCATCTTTGGACTCCCGACAACCTTTAGTAGAACCACCCCTGTTTTTGGCCCATGGAAATGGATGTTTTCAAGTGTAGTTATCCCGAAGGAGTGTTGTATTCGTTTTTATGGCACACACAAATACACAAAATGGTGATGTTCTAGTTCATTGACTCACCACTCCACAATTTATATTCTGCCATTTTCTACATATAGATTTTCCCTTTATTCCTTTTTTTTCTTGGAAAAAAAAAAACATATAAGGAAATATGATCATAATTTGGGGTGTGATTTAAAAAATGTGATAATTTGAGTGTATAAAATAAAATTTTAATTTAAAAAATATTATTCTTCATCCTGAATTTAACCATTTTCAGTCACACTAATTGTATGATATATATAAAATGATTTTTTATTTAAATGGTTGAAGTACAAAAGTATGCAAGTTCCACCATATAAACTAGCGAAATTAAATATGATAAAATAAGAATGAAAAATAAATATTTGAGGATTATGAGATGGGGTTTTGGAAAATAATTTCTATTTTCTTTTGTCTTTTTAGGCCTAGTTTGAGTACTGAGGTATTACCTCACTACTATTTATTATTTTATTATTATTATTTTACATACTTTTCATTACTATTCAGTATTCTATCATTACTTTTTTATTGTTTTTTTACTACTATTTATAGAATAGAATACATCACTACCCAAATCTAACCTTAGACAATTATATCTAGCGGACATGCAAAAGTGGGAGGTGTTATCATATTAGATGGCCATTGCCCATTAGTGAGATAAATTGCAATAGGAACTATTATATTAAAAATAAAATAGAAAGTATTAAATATGATTCCAATCCAAAGACAAATAGCTAAGCAAGTTTATCCTAAATGATTGGACCCACATTCCAAGTAATAATTATATGATCAAAAGAGGTATAATGAAACCCTATACCCCAATTTAAAGTGAAGCCAAATGAGTCCACTCAAATCATTCATTTGGAAAAACCAACCATTATAGGGCATCAAATTCACCCCAAGAAATTCCAATCAAGAAAATGTAAAAATCAAAGACTACCCATGAAGAAAGAAAGGAAAGGAAAGGAAAGAAAAAGAACCCCTTTGAATTTTCAGCTATCAAACACACTGATGTCACATTCACATGGCCGTCCAGAGCACACCACAGTGAATGATTTGTTCATCTGTGAAGGGCGTGGGCTGCCTGCCTAAACCTTTTTCTCTGACCAGAATTTTAGCAGGAAGTCAACTAACCATGATGAAGAAACCCAGAAGAGAAACCTACCCAAAGCATTAGTAGCCATGGCTTGAGGCTTTGCAAGCTTTCTCGAACAACTCAACTTTCAGCTGGCCCATTACCCAGGCTGAGTGTCTGAGTTTAACCCAGTATTGCGTTGGCGTTGCAGTGCAGAGCCATGGCAGTTGGGACAAACCACTTTTCGCCATTAATGTATTTCAGATTAGTTTGATTTAGACCCGAGGAAGGACCAGAGAGAGAGAGAGAGAGAGGGAGGGGGGATATTTCTTTGTTGTATAGTTAAGAATTCTGTTGGGTGGGTTGGACAGCGGAACGGCATCGAATGCAGAATCAAAACTCGTGATTAGTGGTAAAGGAATTTCGCAGAGCACAATAAATAAGCGTGTTTTTTTAGTATTATTTTGTGTACCTGTGAAGGTGTGGCCTGTGGCAAAAATTAATTGTTCACGAGAGAGAGAGTCCAAGATGGACCTCCGTAGACCATGAGGAACATTAACTTGACATTATCACAAACAGCCATGGAAGAAGCTCAACGACGACTGGTTAAGGTGGCGATATTGATGTTCGTGTTGATTCAGTGTGGGATAGCTCAGCAACAGGTGCCGTTGAACTCTAGCATCGAACGGTCAGCGTTAATCGGCCTACGGTCATCGCTGGGACTCAGAGGCAAGGACTGGCCCATCAAGGCCGACCCGTGCTTGAAATGGATTGGAGTCCAGTGCCAGAACGGCAGCGTGGTGGGGATCAATGTCTCCGGGCTGAGAAGAACTCGTCTCGGACGGGTAAATCCAAGTTTCGCTGTCGATTCGCTGGCCAATCTGCCCCTCTTGCAGTCGTTCAATGCTTCTGGGTTTTCGCTTCCCGGACCTATTCCCGACTGGTTCGGCCCTAGACTTAATGCTCTCCGAGTGCTCGATCTCCGGTTCTGCTCGGTGTTGGGTCCGATTCCTTCGTCTCTCGGTAACTTGAGTACATTGAATTATTTGTATTTGTCTGATAATAGTCTTGCTGGTGTTGTATCTCCTGCATTGGGACAGTTATCGGAACTGCTAGTTCTCGATCTTTCGCAGAATACACTTACTGGGTCAATGCCTTCTGGTTTCGAGTCTCTTGGCAAGCTTACTAGGCTTGACCTTTCTTCAAACTTCTTATCTGGGTCGATTCCAGCTGGTCTGGGTAACCTTTCTAGTCTTCAGTACTTGAATCTTGCTGACAATAGTTTCTCTTCTTCAATACCTGGTCCATTGGGTGGCCTTTCTCAATTGGAAGATCTCGACCTTAGCATGAATTCTTTATCCGGGTCGTTGCCCGTGGAGTTGGGAGGATTGAGGAGTTTGCGGAGGATGGATATTGGAGATAATGTTCTGGAGGGTCCATTGCCGGATGGTTTGCTAATGAATCTTAGTTTAAATGTTAATGCCCCTGCAGCTGTGTTCAATCTCTCAAACAATCAGTTGTATGGAGCTCTGAATTTATCATCTCTTAGGAAGTTTCGTGCAGCTGATTTGTCTGGCAACTATTTCCAAGGCAAGGTACTTGATGCTGGTCAAGCCAACGCTACTCTTGATAGAAATTGTCTTCAGATGATTACTGATCAGAGGAGTTCGGAGGACTGTAGACGGTTTTATGCCGAGAAAGGCTTAGATTTTGATAATTTTGGAGCCCCAGAGCCGACTCAGCCACCATTGTCAGAACCAGATTCTAAGACCAACAAAAAATTGATATACATAATGGTGGGGTTATTTGGTGGGATTGGTTTCGTTTTGCTTTTAGTATTTGTCATGGTACTTATCCTAAGAACATGTGATAAAGGCACTGCAAATCAAGGAGGGACTGCAGATGTTGGGCCTGTGCCAGAAGGAGACAGCCCTTCGCTTCCTAAGGATCCTGTTTATATGGCAGGTCTGGGAGAATCATTTACCTATGAGCAGATGCTGCACTTCACTGGTGATTTTAGTGAAGCAAATCTTATCAAACACGGCCACTCCGGAGACCTTTTCAGGGGGTTTTTGGTTGGTGGGATCCCTGTAGTCGTCAAAAGGGTAGATTTGCGTTCTTTCAAGAAAGAGTCATTCATGATTGAGTTGGAATTTTTCAGCAAGGTTTCACATACTAGGTTGGTCCCGGTATTGGGGCACTGCTTGGAGCATGAGAGTGTGAAGCTTTTGGTTTACAAAGATATGCCATATGGAGACTTGGCAAATTCCTTGCACAGAATTACCCGTTCTGAGGATGACAATTTCCAGTCTCTGGATTGGATTACAAGATTGAAAATTGCAACAGGGGCTGCTGAAGCCCTAGCTTACCTACATCATGAGTGCAACCCTCCTCTTATTCACAGGTATTATTGAACTTGCTTATGGCTACCATTGTTCTCTCTTCAGTCATATAATTGAAAAATTGCTGATTTCTCATCTTTTACTTTCGATAGCATTATGTGTACTGTTTTAAATTGCTTGATTTTCCTGATAAAAAAACTGTGATGACTTAAATTGCTCATATTGTGACTTTTGTTTTTGGCACCTTCGAATGCAATTCTCTGTTCTGAAGAACTTTCGCATGTCCAGTATTGTATGGTCTCTAATGCGGTATCCCTATGAACCAATTTGAATGCTACTGAAATGGGCACTTAACTAGCTATTAATTTATATTTGTTTAATTTTAATGAATAATAACCATTAAACTAAATTAGAGTTTCTGGGTTGAAGTTTGTACTTGGGACTTTTGACTTCTGAGTTCTGACTTCAGTTACCTACCTTTCTGTAGCTTTTGCTTTGAATCTAAAATCACCTTTTGGCCGAAATAAAATCTAACTGATTTTGTTTGAATGAAGAAACAAGGCTTGAGAAGACAAAATTCTCTATTTCAATTTTTTTTTTACTTAAACTCCATCACTGAATACTTTTTGGGATAAGTGATTTCCACAAATTGAGGATCATTCTCCGTATATTGGATGTGGATTTCTTGATTGTCCTAGATCCGTTTTATGTGAATTGATGCTCAGAAATGCTGTTACAAAATATTCTGGGTACAAGGTCCTGGGGAGTGTTTAAATTCATAGATATTTGTGAGTTTTTTCCACACTAAAACCAAGAGTGTTACTTGTATGCTGAAATCTTGAACCCTTTGAAAGCAACTCTTGGGTTTTGTGTGAGAAAAGGTTCTTCATTTCAGCATTCATAAAAGAACCTGGCTGCGAATAAGTTCTTCTTTTTCTTTTTTCTTCTATGGAGATTATTATGCCAATATCAATATAAAAGAGTTTTAAATATTGAGCTATTTTCTGCAAATTTATTAGTCCTTATTGTCAGAATGATCTATGAAGTTTATAGATTTCAATCATTAATTGTAATTTTTCTGAGTTTCATACCAGCTGCTTTTCTACATTTTGTAAAGCATGGTTTCAAGTTGGACCTTTAGTTCTTTTTAATGGATAGACTTAGGAGTATATGCTGGTGACAGGAGACGGCCCTACTATATCAGTATGCTAACAAGAGTATTTAGTGATCCTTTCCACGTGCTTTGATTTCAGACAACCTCAATTTTGAATATTATCTGCATATAATGGCTCGGATGCTATCTCTAAAGTATGTGGTTATCCTGATCAATGGTTGCTTTCGATGTCATTTGATCCTGGAAACAGAACATGCACTGCTTATTACCAACTTTAGAGAAACTTATAACAAAAATATCATCTACAGATACTTTTCTCACTCTCTTTTAATTTAATTTCAACTGCCTTTTGATTTTAAGTTAATTATATATTCCTTTGTAAATGGCATGCCAATCTTGATTTTAAGTTATTTATATATTCCTTTGTAAATGGCACGCCAATCTTTCATACTAGTTTATTTAGAAGTATTATGCCCAGAAGCCCAAATATTAAATGCAATCATTTTTTTTTTTGGCTGTTGAAGAGATGTTCAAGCGAGCAGTATCCTTCTTGATGATAAATTTGAAGTGCGACTTGGAAGTCTGAGCGAGGTCCATGCCCAAGATGGTGATTCTCACCAAAATGCGCTCACAAGGTTCTTGCGGAAGCCACAGTATGTACCTCATCATTCTATATTTGCCTTGTGTTTTCATGTTGTGTATCCATGGTGAGCTATATATATATATATATGTGTGTATATATATATATTATTTGAATTCTGCTCAAAGGTGTAATGTTATTTTCTTCTTGATCTTGTGCAGAATTTCTGAACAAGGCCCTTCCGGTGCGTAAATTCACTTTCATTTTCTGTATACTCTCTATTTCATATTTCATTTTTCTATTTATCAATAGACTAAGACATAAATTAGATATGCTTCAATCATCCTTGATAAGCCCTGCCTACCGTTCCCATGGGGAATGGACTGTAAACCTGCGTCTATTAGTTCAGTGACCAAATATTCTAGACCACCGGAAGACTGAGTAGATAATCTTGTCTAGGACTGATAAATTAAAGTTAAAATATGGATGGATGTGCTGCTATCCTCACAAATAATATCTATTACTTCGCATTCAACTTGAGTTTTAGGTTCATTCATACTTTAATGAAGCAAGTATGTTATTCAAAGATAGTCATTCAGCTTGGCAAGTGGTGAGGAGAGTGACTCTGTAGGCTTTATGCATTTGGCATTTCAGAGATTTTTTCCTTTCCAACTGCATTATATTTGGAGAAGAGAACTTACTAGTTTTTTCTTTCTTTGATAATGGACAGGCTCATCATCGGCTACTTGTGCCTATGATATATACTGTTTTGGGAAGGTCTTGCTTGAGCTTGTAACTGGTAAGCTTGGCATCAGCAAATCAGACGATGTCACTACAAAAGAGTGGTTGGAACAAATACTGCCTTACATTAGCACATATGACAAGGAACTGGTAACTAAAATTGTTGATCCATCTCTGATAGTCGATGAGGATTTATTCGAAGAGGTATGGTCAATGGCAATTGTGGCCAGGTCATGCCTTAATCCCAAGCCTTCCAGACGCCCCCCAATGAAATATATCCTCAAAGCATTGGAAAACCCTTTAAAGGTGGTTAGGGAGGAGAGTTCGAGCTCTGCAAGATTGCGAACAATGTCATCTAGGAGATCTTGGAGTTCTGCATTCTTTGGTAGCTGGCGGCACAGCTCATCAGAGGGTGCCGCCATTCCAGGCCATACTGGTATCAATGGCATAAGACAGTCAGGGAGAGTGAACTCTCATGGAAGTGGTGGACATGAATTCTCAACTTCACATAAAAGGTTGTCCAACGAAATTTTCCCTGAGCCAGTTGAAATCCAAGACCTGGAGAGCCAAGATGAGCATTAGCTGAAAAAGGTTTTTGTTGCTTTTTAAGGATGATACTGCAGGTTGCCCGATTTCCGGCATGCTCAACAGCATACGCAAACGGCAACCTTTTCTAGTCACCTTTCATCTGGTTACAAAGCCATTCAATGGATTATGCGCTTCATTGACCAATCCGTTGAAGTGTGTGATCTGGTGAGGAATATATTGTTGTGGTCAATGAAAATTGCTACGAAGTGGGTCCTGTAAATTCAACCGGACTCACTTGAGTCTGTTTGTTGTCGAAGCAAGCTTCAATTTTTCTCTGCAATGGATGCTTTCTCATAGATCCCGTACATGGAATATAAGGTTGTGAATCTGTGATAGATTAAAATTTCTTCTTGTGAGATTGTTAGAACTTTACCGGAAAAGAAAATTAATTCCCCAAAACAGGGCATTGTTGTATTTCCAATTTGTTCAGGAATCAAGTTGCTTCTGATGTATCTAATGAACATTTTTCTGTTGTTGGGAATTGGCATATGGTCATTACATCTTGTAGCATGCCTGCCTTAGCTGTTATCTGCATGTAATACTCTTGATGTCCTAGACATTGGCCTCTAGTTCCTGGAATCTCTGTTAAAAAGACTTGCTTCTTTGTTACTTTCAAAAAATAAATCAATAAACAAAAAGAGTAGAAAGCATGTAGAAGATACAAAAAATAAAAAATACCACTCTTTCTTGCTTCTCAAATGCTGGCTAAGGCCTCGTTTGATTCCTTAAATTCGGTTCAGATCAGACCTCTTCTAACATCCAAACATGCAACTCTCAAATAACTAAACTCATATCAACTTAAAACATCTTTACATGTGGAATTCACAACATTTTTCAACTCAACACCTTTTTACATGTGGAACCCACAATCTTTTTTAATTTTTCATAATTACATTTAAACTCATCTTAACATCCAAACATATCTACCTCATTTGTTTTCAAAGATGAGATGAGATGAGATAAGATTAAAGTTAAAAAGTTGAATAAAATATTGTTAGAATATATTTTTTAATATTATATTTGTTTTGGGATTTAAAAAAGTTGAATTGTTTTTTTTATTTTGTATGGGGATTTGAGAAAGTTGTAATAATGGGATGGAAGGTTTTCAAAATTTTGGATTTTAGTCTTGAAAACAAACAAGACTGTGTAACTCACTCAACCATCTCAACTTACTACTATTCATAGAGAATTCAATTCAACTCGACTCAACTCAATATCTAAACGCAACCTAACTCTCACTACACTTGTCAAAAAGATATATTATATATCTTTCTCGTATCCTATTATATTAATATTGTATCATTTATCAATTTTGAATTTTTTATTTTATAAAATAAGGGTAATAATGATTGATGAGCCATATTACATTAGCAAAAGATGAAGGGAGTGACATTGGAGTGTAGTACACATGTGCCTTGGATACATGTTTATTTGGAGTCTTCAAAGATGAAACTAGAACTTACAAATGTAAATATATAAGCACATGGATTCATATAATCTCCTCTAAACCATGAGTGGGCACGCGGTACTAAAGATCTATCTAAAGGCTTATTTACCCTAAATGTTTTGCATCTTTTCTCTTAATTAAATGATGAATGTTTGGACTTGCTCGTATATCTTTAGAGAAAGATAAATGCTATAAGCCTTTGCAAGGAAGAGTAACTAATGATATGAATGAGGCTTTGTTGAAGGCTTTTAGTGAAAAGGAAGTTACTGAGGCTTTGAAACAAATGCATCCAACCAAGGCATCAGGCCTGATGGAATGGCTCCCATATTCTTTCAAAAATTCTGGCATGTTGTTGGAAAAGATGTTACTATGGTGGTGTTGAAGGCTCTCAATAGTGGTCAGTTTCCTGTTGAGATAAATCACACATACATTTCTCTAATTCCCAAGAAGAAACAGCCTGAGTTGATTACTGATTTCAAGCATGTAAGCCTTTGCAATGTGATGTATAAGTTGCTATAAAAAATCTTGGCCAATAGACTTAAATTGGTCCTGCCAAAACTCATTTCATTATCCCAAAATACATTTGTTCCTGATAAATTAATAACAGATAATATTTTGGTGGCTTATGAGCTTGTGCATTTCGTGAGACAGAAAAGAGAAGGTAAGAATGGCTTTATGTCTTTAAAGTTTGATATGAGCAAGGCTTATGATAGAGTGGAATGGGTGTTTCTAGAGGCTGTGATGAAGAAGATGGGTTTTGATGTCAAATGGATCAACCTTATCATGGTCTGTGTGAGGTCAGTGTCTTTCTCAATTTTGGTGAATGGAAAGCCAAAGGGTCCAATTTATCCTCCTCGAGGGCTGAGGCAAGGGGATCCTATCTCCCCTTACCTTTTCTCTTATGTACTGAAAGCCTAAGTTCTCTACTGAAGAAGGCTGGAGACAGTAAACAAGTGGAAGGCATACGAATTTGCAAAGAGGCTCTTAAGAGAAATCATCTTTTATTTGCAGATGATAGTGTGCTAATTTACAGACAAGTCTCAACATCCAATATTTACTCAAGATATATGAGAAAGCTTCTGGTCAGAGTGTAAATAGAGACAAGACTTCAATGGTTTTCAGTAAGAATGTTCCTATCAGTCAATAAGAAGAGATTATGGCTTTTTGGGTAGTCCAACAGTATCAGCAGTATGAAAAGTATCTTGGTCTTCCAGCTATTGTGGGCAAGAATAAGACAAAAAACTTTCTCAAAGCTCAAACAGAAAGTCTGGAACAAGCTTATTGGATGGAAGGAAAAAAATGTTATCTCAAGGTGAAAAAGAGGTATTGATTAAAGCTATAGCACTTGTCATCCCAACTTATACAATGAGTTGCTTCAAACTTCCAACAACTTTCTGTACAGAACTTGAAAATATGATGGCAAAGTTCTAGAGGGGTCAAAAGCAGGATGAACATAAGGTTAGATGGGTTAGTTGGAGGAAAATGTGTGAAACTAAAGCCAATGGAGGATTGGGTTTCAATGAGCTAAAGGTTTTTAATGAGACACTACTGGCAAACCAGGGTTGGAGGATTATGACAGAGGAATCTTCTCTTCTGCACAAAGTGTTCAAAGGAAAATATTTTCCTCAAACCAGATTTAGTGAAGCAAAGCTTGGGCCCTCACCCACTTATGTATGGAGAGGGATATGGGAATCAAAGAAGAATCTTCTGAATGGCTGCAGGTGGAGAGTAGAAATGGAAAAGCTATTAATATATGGTCTGACTATTGGCTACCAGGACACAGGTTGATTCCCAAACCAATTCTAATAGATGAAGCTGCATTCCAAAAGGTTGAGTGCCTTATTGATGCAGAAATCAGATGGTGGAATGTTAATAAAGTCAGGAGTATATTCTCTCCTTGTGAAGATGGTGAAGTGTTAAAAGGTTTGCCCAATGCAGAGAATAGACCAGATTGCTTGTTTTGGGAACATGAAAGGAATTGAATATTCTCTGTTAAAAGTGTTTACAAATTCTTTCAATCCCTTGATTAGGCTAGACTAGTGGGTGAATGTTCAGATGCTGAAAACCAGAAAAATGTGTGGAGGAAGTTATGGAAACTGCAAATCCCCAACAGAATTAAAGTATTTGCTTGGAGAACATGTAAAGATGGCCTTCCAACTTTACAGAAGCTTAAAGAGAAGAAGGTCATACAGGAAGCTCAATGTACATGGTGTTCTGAGGGTGAGGAGGATGTGAGACGTGCTTTATGCTACTGCCTTGTGTTGAGAGGTTCATGGAAAGTCTATTTACATGATCTTCTAGTTTTTTATGAGAATGAAGATTTTCTATAGATTGTTTGGCATGTCATGACACGAGGACAGAAAGGAGATTTGGAGAAATTTTTTCTGATAGCTTGGGGACTTTGGTATAGAAGAAATCAAAAAAATTTTGAGGATAGGGTACTAACTACTACTCAAGTTATTGAACATGCTCTATCTTTAGCTCTTGAGTTTAAAGAAGTTAAAGGCCTTCATCCTTCCAAACAGATGAAAGCTTGCAGCTGGCAGCCTCCACCAAATGGGGTTTTGAAGTTAAATGTTGATGGGGCGATCTTTAGTGATCAATGCAAGGCAGGTGTGGGCATGATCTTAAGAAATGCCACAGGAGAGGTGGTTCTTGCTACTAGTAAGAAGGAAAATGCTGTGAATGATTCAATGGAGATTGAATTGTTGGCTATCTTTTGGGTCTTCAAATCTGTCTTCCACTGGGAATTTGTGATATAGTGATTGAGAGTGATTCATTACTGGTGGTGAAAGAAGTTCAGGCAGCAGAGGATTCGAGGTTTACATGGGGCAACTTAGTCTATGAAATCAAGGCATTGATGAAGTTTTTTCCATGATGTTTAATCCTCCGTAAAGGAAGAATGGCTAATGCAACAGCTCATACTTAGGCAAAATTTGCCTGACATCTAGAAGACTTGACAGTTTGGTGGGATTCTTATCCAGATTGTATCTCACAAATCATTTGGTCTGAGTCTTTGATGTAAGTGGAGTTGGTCATTTATTAATGAAAGTATTCTCTTATCAAGAAAAAGAAAAAAGAAAAAAAGAGAAGGATAAATGCTTTAGCCATAAAAAGATTTCACAAAAGTAAACCTACAAATTGACGTAGCTTGATGTTGTACATTAGATTGTATAGTTAATTTTATTGTAAAGTAGATCTAACGTATCATATGAAATCATATCAATTTGTGAGTTTACTTTTTTAAAATCTCTTTATAGCTGTAGCATTTTTCATATCTCTAACAAGTCAAAAAAGATAAATAAATAAATAGATTGGAAACGGTCAAATTAATTTAAAAAATAAAGCAATGAAAGCTAAAAATTGAAACTTCAATAATTAGTGTACATCTCATCTAAAATCTAAATAAAATGGATAAGCTATTGGTCAAATATCGGTAGTAGCTTCAATAATTATATTTAAAGGTCTTTACACCACATACCATCAACGTGGTATAATTTGATTTGAAAGATAAATTTTAAAATATGAGTCTTACAAACTAAATTATACCATGTGAATATTGTGTGGTGTAAAAATTTTTAAATAGCACTACTCATAAAAATAATATATCCAAACATTACTGATAACTCTTCTACTTAAAAGAATGATTGTTTTAAGAACAAATAAATTTATATGTTAAGCAAAGCCACTGATTCTTTGGATGGAGAGAGAAGAATTATCTAGGGATGAGATTTAACTAGTAAGTTAATAAGATAAGGAAATTCAGTGAGAAATTACCAGTTAGTACCTACTAAATTAAACTAGTACACTAGACCCACTCTACTTCCAAACTTACAGTGTGAAGAAAGAGATCAATTCCCTAAAAGCTCTTATATTTACACGAATGTCCGTGTAAAAGGGATAGAGACATGAACAATAGAATCACCACTTGTGTGAACAGTATTATTTAAGAGTTTCAGAAAATGATAATGGCATCCAATGTTTACAAATTAAATGGTAAACATTGGAAGCCTTTACATCAGACACCTCCATCTAATCATATGATTTTTTATTTTTGTCTTTCTATATTAATGCTTAAATATATGTGTATTTAAATAAATTGACAAAAATAACAAATCACATCATGATTATATAGATGCGTGCGGTATAAGGCTTCCTTGTAATTGTAAAATAACTCGACTAGATAATTCTCATAGTATTTATAGTATAGTTAAAAAGGGGTGAGATAACTATTTATTAGAAAAGTAATAGTAGATACAGTTATGTAAGTCTCACGCATTCATTTTTAAAAAAAGTGAGGTCAATCATTAAAAACTAAGTTTTTCATGTGGATCTTATATTTATCTATTTTTTCTAAAATGAGTGTGCGAGTCTTGCATACTTTAAAACTATAAATATTGTTTCTCTTGCTAAAAAATTAAATGACTAAAATTGTAAGTTTGATTAAGTATGATATTTACATACAACTTGTCTTGGTCATAATAATCAACCAATATAAGATGTAATATTAGCATATTTGCTTTAACCAAACACTTATAAATACTGAAGCCATTGGATAGAAAGGGCATCTAGTGTTCTAATAAAATTTATAATCTATTTTACCATCTTCACCCATTAGGGATGTGATCTTTAACATTATGTGCAAAATAGTAAGGTAATTCAGCAACAAACTTTTTTTTTTTTTCTTTAGAGCAGCCATATTAGTATCAATGTCTGCTTTAGCAAGACAAAATTTGCCTCATTTATCTCAAACTTTGTTCGCTTTGGAGTAGGTGTTATTGACGTGTTTCGTACTTTCACAAACGACTCCAACAACCTACAACAAGAAGATGATAGGATCCTATGCGGTGGGGGACACCTCTGATGTCTAACTCAGTGTAAAGTGTGAAGAACTTATGAACCCTTTGAGATTTCAAATATTCTTCACACTCTACGCTGACTTAGGCATCAGAGATGTTCCCTACCACATCGAGACCCTCTCATCTTCTTGTTGTATGTTGTTGGAGTCGTTCGCAAAAGTACGAAACACATTCGGAACAGTAGGCATAATACAAGTAAAATGCATTGGCACTACCATACTTGTACATATATGTTTGCATATTGTTACTTTTTTTCATCAAACTTGCATTAAATTGAAGTAGAGAATACAAGAGGAAAGGGCGGGGGACCATGATAAAAACCCCTTCACAGAAATTACAGTGCATATAGTTGAAAATAAAATATAAAAAAAAGAGGGCAATGGGACTAATAAATTGGACTTGAATCATGGGAACCACTGCAATAGCGGTTATAAAATTCAACTGGTGGATTAGTCAAATGTAGCTATGTTACGCATTTGTGAAAGCAACACTGTAACCATCTGTTTCGAAATTGTTTATGGCAATCTTTATGTCCTTTTTTCCTAAATGTTTGATTAGAAAAAGCTATAAGAGCACTCACAATGGATTTTTCATCTTATCCTTTAAAATACATCACTAAAACCTATTTTTTCTATTTTACATATTGACTTTTACAATATACCATACATCAGCTTATCTATTTTTTCTTCATATCATTTAAATATTATACTTTTTAATCTTTTTTATTCATTTTAAATAATTTCTTTAATATCCTCATAACTTTTGATATTTGCAATATCTCTCATATACAATGTCATATAATTATATTCTATTTTAAAATAAAATATAAATTAATTAAAAAAATAAAAATTTTTAAATCAAAGTATTTGCAAAAACCATATCAAATTCAAACCCCGCTACCACCACAATCCCATGAACCTGCTTCCCTAGCCCCAAATCCTTCGTTACAAAGCACGCCTTGAGAACACTTGGAAATGTAAACTCATTGCACTTGACACCCAACAAGTGCATCTCATGAAAGGCCAATATAGCTTCTTTACCAAGCCCATTTTGTGCATATCCAGATATCAAAGCAGACCAAGAAACCAAATCCGGTCAGTACTTTCCTCAACCAGTTTCCGGGCATACCCAAAACACCGACACTTTGAATACAGATTTACCAGATGGTTTCTAACATTCCGGTCCTCAGATAAGCCAAATCTAACTACATGGGCATGGACTTCCATGCTTGAACTTACAGACTTTGAAGCAGTGCATTGTGAGAGGAGCTTGGAGTAGGATATAGAGCTGGGTGTTAAACTCCCCTTATGGATTGAGCTTAGAATAGTTGCAGTTTGTGGGTCTCCACCAAATTTATCGTAGGTTGGATAAATTTAGTAGGTAAGAGAAAAGTGGTCGGGAGAGTGACGGATTCAAATGTAGGCAAGGTCGTTGGCGAAGATGATTTTGGAGGAAGGAGCCATACCCAAAACCCACTCGGAATAGGAGTTGCAACGGGGATAGATGGAAGATGAAGGCAACTGTGAGGAAGGATGCTTGAATTGGAAATGTAGAGATTTGAAGCAGCTACTGGTGATCAATGGAAGAAGAGTAGAAGGCAACTGTGAAGGGAAGACGCACGAAATAAACAAATGGGGCTGAAAAAGGACTAAAATGAAATAAACTAAATCACGTAGGGGGAGGAGAAAGTACATGGATGAGAGAGAAACGATTTAAAAATTATTTACAAGTGTGAACAGTTGCCGCTAGATGTAACGGTAACACTGTATCTAATTGTAAATTATAGATGAAATAGATCATCCATTGGAGGCTCCTTTTAGACTGTTTTCTTTAAATTTTACAGAAATAGGTGCTTTACATAAGCTGTTGGGAATGCTCTAACATAACTAGATAGCTAGAATTGGGCAGTTTGAGTCATTGGCGGCCATGCGAAAGAACACATTGTGGAGCTGGCATCTGTACAACACGTGCCGGCGAGGATGGAGCAACGGGGTCGAGATCCGAAGGATCCGGATGTGGGGAGTCAGCCTGTGCCACGCGTTGTGGTGGTAGGTGGCCAGAAAACCAGTCAGTGCGTCAAAAAGCCCCACAGTTTGGGCGGCGTGTTCAGGTCACGCAGCGTTCATTTGGTAGCTTTTCCACTAGAGTTTTGAAGATTAGCAGCTAGTGAGCACAATGGTGGGGCACATGTGGCAATCCGATAGCTGGAAAGCGACAAACAATCATTTCCGATGTAGTGGACATAGAAAAATAAAAAATAAAAATAAAAGAAAACTAGTAATGAAAAGGAGAAACGAACCAGAAAATCTACTATATAGTGGCTAAGAAGGAGGAGATAGGGGTGGGCAGCGGGGCCCCGTCCCCCGCTACCCCGCCCCCGTCCGCCCCGCATGGAACACCCCATGCGGGGGCGGGGGGCGGGGAGGGGGGGCCCCCCCCCCCCCCCGGGGGGGGGGGGGGGTTTGCCCCGGGCGGGGCCCCGCCGGGGGCAATCCGCCCCCCGCCCCCCCCGGGGGGGGGGGGGGGTTTGCCCCGGGCGGGGCCCCGCCGGGGGCAATTCGCCCCCCCCCCCCGCATGGGGTGTTCCATGCGGGGGCGGGGCGGGGGGCGGGGAGGGGGTGCCCCCGCCCCGCACCATGCGGGTAGCACCCCTAGGAGGAGATCAAGTAGCTCCTATCCTCCCTTGGGTGAAGTTTTAAAATAGTAGATCAGGTTTTGGGAAGGAGCTTTATTATTTATCAACTTCACACATTACACATAATATTATTTTTTATATTTTTATTTTTTTTATTCTTCTTAAACTTGTTGCTACTCATCATCCATATACCATACATTTAGTTTTAAAAAAAAAAAGTATAGTCTATGGGATAATAAATAAAATTTTCTTTTAGAATGTGAGAGAGAGAGAGTGCATATTGTTACTTATCAACAATTTTAACTATTTTTTTTTAAATCTCTATCAAACATTTACATCTCAAAAGGATAAAACACAAAAGAAAAAAAAAAAAAAAAAACTAATATCTCAGTGGTATAAAGCAANATTTTTTTTTAAATCTCTATCAAACATTTACATCTCAAAAGGATAAAACACAAAAAAAAAAAAAAAAAAAAAAAACTAATATCTCAGTGGTATAAAGCAAAGAGAAGCTATGCCAATGTAAAAGGTAATTTATATAAGTTAGTCGGTTTAAAAAAAATATCCACCTTTAATCAAATTTGCAAAAGGTTTTGCCTAATTCACTGCCAATGCTTGATAAGTTTTTGGAAAATGATAGAGATCCCGCTAGGGGATTCCGCTCCTTTTTTTTTTTTTTTACCTAAGTAAAAAACAAAGTAAAAAAAAAAACTAGCGGGACATCTAATGGTATCCCTAGTGGGATCCCTAGCATTGTCCTAAGTTTTTTGGTAATCATTCTTACATGAACTTTTAAAAAAGAAAAGAAGTATGCCAAGAAACAATTAGTAACCTTTTGTGAACAATTTGATTAGGAAAATGCTAGTAGCTGCTTGAATTTGTCCCCTCATTTTAACTGTTCATATATTTAATTTTTTTTCTTCTTTATTTAATGATCAAATAAGTAACTTTTAGTATATTAATATATTCTTTATTTTTTAAAAATATTTAAATATGTTAAGAAAATGTAAAAATTAAAAAAATAAATAAAAAGGCAATTTTGTGCTAGTGGACACGCCCCACAGTCAAAGTTGGGCGGCACACTAGCATTGCTCATTTGACTATGATCTCTTAGTAGCCCCATCAAAAAGAAAATACAAAAATGCTATAAACCATACCAAAAATGGGAGGTGGGGGTGATCAACGTAGCTCTCCTTCCTGGACGTGACCATTGGAGCCCCTCCCATTATGGAATGTCCAATTTGAGCCATAAATATTGCCCAATGGGCAAGCCCATTACCACAGCACCACCAAGTTGTCAGCTGGCCTAAAGCCCATCTCATAGACTCTTGGTTAGGCACTAATCCCGCAAGCAGTTTCGATTTATGCCCAACTCAAACTCCTAACTTCGAAGTCATGGAATACCAGTTCGTAGCAACTGAGCTACCACCTTAGTGATGGAAAAAGTTATTATAGTAAGAAATATGAAAATAGAAAATAAGAACATCAACATCTTAATTATTATTTATGAAAAAGATAACAAAAACAAGTATTAAAAATATAATATATAACAGTTAAGAAATATTAAAAAAAATAAACATGGGCAAATTAATACATTACACGTTGAAATCAAGGGTGAAAAAAAAAGGGTTTAGAACCAAAACATGAACTAAGGGTGTAAACAAAATCGAGAAATCAGACCAAACAGACCTAAACCGGTCAAATGAGTCCAGAACTAGTTTCTATAATGGCAAAATTAGCCAAAACCGGTCCGGTTCTAGTTCTAGGCTTTTTAGGCCTAGACCAGACCAGTTCTATATAATATATATTTTAAATTATCTTTTTAGTATTATAAATAATATTTTTTATATTATAATTAATTTTTATATATAATAATATAAATTAATTTAAAAATAAACTGAAATTGTAAAACTTTAAATTGAAATTGATAAATCACATCAAGTGAAAAAAAACCCTAAATATCAAAATATTTGAATTTATATACCAAAGTTATAAATAAGATCACTAAAATATTATTTATCAAAAAAGAAAGAAAATCACTCAAATATTATTACCAAATTTTTATGGCCTAATAAATTATCAATATAATCTTTTTGATAAGTACATAATACATTAGTAATACTAATATACATTAGTATGTAATGTATATTAATTATAATTTACATTTTATGGCCTAATACTAATAGTCTAATACTATATTACTATTAGTAATATACTTTAAGTCTATATATAAATTAGTATATAAATCAATATACTAAATAATTACATATGAAATAATGATATACTAATACCAATATGATTAGTAATTTAGTATTAGTATACTAATACTAATATACTATTACTATAATCTATCAATAATATAGTTATAATAAATTAAACTCGTTATAACTAATACTAATATATATACTAATACTAATAGTCTACTATAGACTATAGTTATACTTATACTAATAGTTTAATATTAATACTATTATATAGTTATACTATAATAATAATCACTATAACTAAATCACTGTAGTCTATAACTATATATATTGAGTATCAATGTATTATTATATTCTTTAATGTATAATTATAATAGTCTATATATAGACTTATAGTATTAATATCACTATATGTAGTAGTAACACTATAATAGTATAATATATAGTACTAGTATAAGAGTTTAGTAATAATTTTAAGAGTATTAGTAAGAGTTATAATATATTACCACTATAATATTAGTAATAATTTTGATAAATAGTGTATTAGTATATTAATTTACTATATACTAATAGCATATTTTTTTTTATAAAATATACTAATAGTATTAAATGTATTACAAATATTTATAATGATCAATTTCCCAAACCATTAGAAAAAAAAACTTTTAATGATCATTTCCAAAAAAAAAAAAAAA
>QEOT01003848.1:23043-33465 GCA_003123785.1 Pterocarya stenoptera
CTGTTCACAATCTCCGAGATTTCTATAATCATTCTTTGATGGGCTTCATTGTTGCTAGCAATGATTCCAGACAATGTCTCAATTCTTTCTTCACGTGCTCTCTGCTCTTGCTGGAATTTCAGTTCTGTAATTCTGAAAGCTGCTTCTCTCTCAATTAGTAATTGTTCCGTGACACGAAGCTTCTGGTTTGAGAGGCGGTGCTTAACTTCAATTGTGCGGACATTCTCAACCAAAGAACTATGTTCGTCTCCTTTTAACTCTAGATCTCTTCTCAGGTCTTCGGCCAGTTGTTCCAGATCAGCTATCACCTGATCTTTGGATTCAATGTTCAAGCGGAACTCCTCTGCTGTTTCTTCAATCTTCTTCTCTGCAACTTTGAGATTTAACTTGCATTCCTGAAGCTGACCTTCGAGCTGTTCATGCTCCTCTTTCAGATTTTCTATCTGGATTATGTATTCTGAATTTTCAGGTTTTCTATCTGAAATTTCATCTTCTCTCTTACTTGACATCATTTCCATTTCTGAAATTTGGGCTTGCAGTTCTATATTATGTTCTCCCAGTTGTTTTGCTTCAACTGCTTTACTCTCTAACTGTGTTTCCATATCTCTTTTCTCATTTTGCAGCAATGCCAGCTCCTGTTCCAGGCCTGTAATTTGACCCAGAAATCCCTTTAGCCGAGTTGATGATTCATTCTCATGTGCCTCGCTCATATCCTTGAGATTTGAAAGTTCTGTTTCCCTCTCACATAGTTTCTCCTTTAACTGACTTGACGCACCCGTGAGTTCTTGTATTGTGTTCTGTGTCTCCTGAATCTCATTTGAGACTTCTGAAATTTTCACGCTGAGAGATTTATTCTCTTCCTCAGAAGCTTTCAGATTGTGGCCTAAATCTGACACTTGCTGCTCTGCAGATTCTAGCTGCTGCTTTATATTGACAACTTCCCGTCTAACAGCTTCTAGCTCTTGCTCAAGGTTTACCTTTTCACGTTTGAGCTGATCAACCATAGTTCTTAAGCCTTTTGTAATCTTCTCTCCCTCTTCAATCCTTCTGACGACAGCCTTCTTCTCCATGATCAAATTCTCTTTCTCCTTGCTCAGTTCTGCTTCTATCTTGCCAGCAGTCTCCAGTTTTTTATTCAGTTCACTATTCACAGTCAACAGTTTTGTTTTTTCAATGTCCAACCTTTCACCTTCAGTCTTCATATCGGCAACGATTTTGTCTGCCACTTGTATCTTGCTCAAAGCTGCATGGTATTCCACATTTAAAGCTTCCTTTTCTTCACCCATAGCTGTCAACTTCCTCTTCAGGTCAGCAACTTCTAGACGCGCCATTTGAAGTTCTTTCCCAGCACCATCACTAGTTTTCTGAAATTCACTTTCCAATTGTCCGTTCTGACTACCTTTGTCCTTTGGAGAGTAGTCTGAATCCGAGTCTGAGCTGGATGAAGAATCAATCTCTTTTCCTTGTTTACCATGAATTTCTTTCCTTAGCTCTCCTGTTAGATGATCATATCTTGCATAGAGTGACTGGTAATGTTTGTGGAAATCCTTAATTAGTTGAGCAACTGCGTCCTTTTTGGAGTTCTCTGGGATACCATCTCCTTCAGGATCTGTGTCTTTGATCAGCTTCAAGATCTTTTCCACATTGTCCTCAATTTCTGCAAAATTAGGGAACTTAATTTTCTATTTGTTGATCAATTAAGGTTAAAAGGAAAATATCAGTAGATACAAATTATGATTCAAAATTGATGTTAAGCCAGTTCCAGCTATGAATTTGATTGCGTCCAAATACCCTTCACAAGCTCAAATCTATGGATCAGCATTATTTTGATATAAACAATCACCTGTTTTAGCTTCTTTCAGTTGTTGATTATTCTCTGAATCAATGTGATTCCCAAAGAAAGACTTTATAGAATCCCTGACGTGATGTTTTGTCATCTCTTCTTCAGAATCTCAAATTTATTTAGCAAGTAGGCGTCAAGACAAGGTATCTCCAGCTTGATTTAAGAAGCTCAAAATCTGAGAAAAAAAAAAAGAAATATTAACGCTACCATGGAAGTTAAATCTGCATTTGGGGGACAGGGGCCACCCTAATATCAGTTTCAGCTGCTGAAATTAAAGGTCCATTAATATATCGGTTCATGACTTTACAGATGGAAACTATAGCCACTAATTTTTTTCCACTGGTTCCCAACTTAATTCCTTTTCATTTAATGGCAATTACGCTACTAAAGTCTAATGCTTTTTTGTACCATCAAACCCATCCGCATAAAAAGTACCAAGAAAACAGATACACCGGTCTTAAATTCACAACACCACCCACTTCCAAACCCATTCGGAACCAAACATGGCTCCCACCACTACGTTCTCTCTCCCCCTCTGTTCCTCTAAACAAATTAATATTACCATAGCAAAACCCCTTAACGGTCACCGTGTTTAAACTTTAAACAGCGCAGGTCATTAATAGGGGAGACGTTACTAATCTGGCGCCACCTCAGCACATTGCAGGGGAATCCCCCGGAAAGCCAAAAAAAGAAAAGGTGAGTTGTGCTTTTTGTTAGCTTTCTGCCCTTTCACAAGAAGACCCAAAAAAGGAAAAAGGTGGTTTCTGTATAACGGAGAACAGTAGCAAATTCTAATTTCGGCCACGCGGTATTAAACAGTATAACAATGGGGATGATTCAGCCTTACAACCACAGAATAGTCAAGAATTACTCACCCAACAACAGGTTTTTCCTTAGGGAGCCTTCGGTTTCCGCGAACACAACATTTTCAATTTTTCACCCTAAGCTGCAAATATCAATAAAAAAAACAAATTAAACAAATGAATCGGATGCAAAAATATGAAAGCTTCATCCGAAACCACAAACAATAAATTACCTCACAGAAGTGTTGCTTTTTTACTTAGGAATTCGTATTGAATTCAGATTTGAAAACATACGTCAAATAAAAACCCGAAGAATCGGTAAGGGGAAAACGATTCGGGACTCTGAGCAGAACTTGGAAAAATCATGAAACAAACATTCGAGAAAGCGGAAGGCAAGCAAGTCCAAGCAAGGAAAATCAGAACTAACCGTACAAGAACCTGATCTAGGCAAATTCAAAAAACAAGACAAAGCAAACCGGAAACCAGAGCCTTTAGTCCAAAGCCTTAAGTTATTGTCGTTCTTCACCGAGAGTTCACTCGTAGATCGAGACTTCATTTTAAAAAATTTGAATAACAACAGGAGAGAGAGAGAGAGAGAGAGATTCAAATAGAGGACCAGAGATTACCTGAAAGTCAGAGAGAAAACACTCGAACAGACAATCAAACTTGGAGTAAACCGAGACAGGAGGATGAGGCTCTCCGATGAGAGAGAGAGAGAGAGAGAGAGAGAGAGAGAGAGAGAGAGAGAGAGAGCAATGGAAATGTATTGGAGTGCACAAAGAGACTGCTAAAGCATTTGTAGCTCTAAATTTCAGAAGCTGCATATCTTTGGAGCTTCCTTCCAATATAGACACCCTTTCGTTTTCAATCTATTACCTTTGTGCCATCCAACTGATCCAAGTACTGTCGCAACCTTTTCAAATAGGAAAATGCAGTACTCCACTTATATATTTTAATTTTTAATTTTTTTAATATTTAAGTAAGTGATTAGTAATGAATTTCTTTCTTTTTTTTTTAATTTTCTTAATGATTAATAATATTTAAAAAATACTTGTAATGTATTGGTGTCCATATTTGAAGTGCATATTTGATTTACACTCCAGGGCTATATAGAAATCGATAGAATTGATTGTCGTCGAACCAGTCACCAAAATCTGAAACCGGTCAGTCAGCAGTAAAAATTTGATGAAACCAATATCGGTCGATTCGGTCTTGTGCCGAACTAGCCGATATATTATTTATTTTATTTATATATCTTAAGTAAAACGACGTAGCGTTGTTTTATTCGTACCGTTTAAAAAAAATTAAAATTAAATGATGATGTTGTTTGGATTTAGGATTTAATACCCCCTCCTCTCCTCTTGTTCTCCTGATTCTCATCTGTCTCAAACTCTCTCTCCCCTTTCTTTCGCAGCACGCCGCCATCAACTGCACATATCTCTTTCCTCTCAACACATTGCCACCAATCTCTCTCTTTCTCATCGCAACGGTCGCAACCTCTATTCTCTCAAAACTATCTCTCATCGTACCACCAACGAGACATCAATGAACCAACCTGAATCATGTCGAAACCGAACATGCCGATTTTCTCCCCCTTAACTGGTTGGTTTCGAAAGTTTGTAAACATGTATAATACTAGTGAATTTTCACCCCTAATGCACTCTAGCATTGTTCTTTCATATATAACCTTAAAATTGTGATATAAGGTCTTGTTTGATTATACATACACAATAAAATAAGATGATATGAAAATTAAAAATCGAATAAAATATTGTCAGAATATTATTTTATTTTGATATTTGAAAAAGTTCAAATTTTTATTGTATTTTATTTAAAAATTTAAAAAAAAATTGTAATGATTAAATTAGATAAGATAAAATAATTTACAAAAACAAATAAGGCCAATCTGCCCTTTTTCCAACTTAGTGCATAAATATATAACTTTTTTTTTAAAACAAAATATATTACTTATTAGAAAAGTTATTACACCATTAAAATAAATATAAAAACTCACAATAAAAATATATTTGTATATTAATTACTGTGGCAAGTCTTTATATTAGCTGTGTATGAGAAAATAAGCTTACAAATATATATATTTTTTTTTTACGTAATTTATTATTAGTGTTTTTTTTTTTTTTTGGCAATTAAAAGTTTATTTTTTGTATTTTCTTTTACCCATTTTATTGTATTATCTGATGGGATCAACTTGCTTGGGTCCAATTGAAACAGGAACCATTGACACTTACATATCCTTTATATCTTGCTATTAAACATCTTATGTGTTTGTCTTTACAATTTAATAGTCGGGGTCCTACTATTTATTATCCAACAAATCGTCAAATCGGTCAAAATATCGCATTCTTGGTTTGTTAAAGCGGGGGCAAATGCGCGAGATGTGAAAACATCATGAGATATTCACGACCCATTCTATCCGGGGACGAGAAATCTGGTTCCCGCCATTCGTTGGGCAATTAGTGTGGCCAGCTTTGAATTCGCCGTAACAACCGGATGAAATGTTTTGCAAAATTAGAAGAGTAATTCCATACATCAACTACTATTTACTTTTATATCTTATATTTATAATTTTTTTATATGATGTGGAGGTTTTTTTATATGGTGTAAGATAGTAAATAGTAGTTGATAAGAATAATTTTTTAAATTATAAATTATAATTGATTTCAAGATAGTAAAATTGAGATTTGAAGTCTAGTCTGCAGCACGTTTTTTAAAATAAAATTGATAAATTTGAGATTTATATAAAAAACATATTCTTTTAATGGTAAATTTTTAAAAAAACATTATGCGAAAATTACGTATCTATCAATCTAGCATTACTCTACTAATAATGTATATGTATACTCTTGTGGAATATTCAACTGTAAGATTTTGCTTTTAAGATAAATTTACTGTTGAGATTCTGTATACAAATTAGTGAAGACTTTGTTTCCAAATATACACTTGATACTAATAAAAAAATGTAATGTTAAATATATTTTTATAATGGGTAACTCTCGCACACTTTTTTTAAAAAAAAATTAAAGTTTATTATTAAGGCCGTTGTTTTTGTTTTTATTTTTTTACAATATAATGTCAGTATGTATACTTGTCTTTAGTGCGTTTTTACTTTTTTTTTTAAATATTTTTTTAAAATATTTAAATATTTTAAAAATATACATATAATTATTAGTAATCACTTTTTTAATTATTCAAAATTTAAAATATAGAAGACAATATCAAGAAACTCTTAAGCATTTTTCCTTTTTTAAAGTGTCGTAGATGTTCTGTGATTGTTTTTACCGTTGCTGTGAGCCTGTAACTGGTTGTCTTCTCCTTATCTCAAGAGGGAAATTGGCGCCTCTTTCGGGGAAAAATATATACCCTTTGAGTTTGGAAATATTACGCCGAAAACCATTGAGTCAGTCTGCCAATTTCTCTCTGACTCGGAAGCAGAAAAGAGCGTGAGATGTCTGGTATGCAACTTGAAAGAAGTTTTTTTGAATTTAAAATGTGTATAAGGTGAGGCCACGTGAGCCATTTCCCGCGTTTGTCCGTTATCTTGTCTGGTAATTTGGGCTGGGAAATTAGACGGTGCAATTGAGGTTGAAAACTTTTTTTTTAAAAATCAATTATTAAGGTTGAAAGTTCAATAATGAAGATTTTATTATTAAAAAAATATATTTTAATAATAATTTATTTAATTTTTAATTTTAATCTCAATTCATCTCATCTCATCTTATATGCGAAAACAAAGAAAGCCTAATCTCAAAATTCATACTATTAGATATTAATTTTTAGAGTTTTAGTTAGAACACCATTTAAAAACAGTTTATTATTATTTACTATTTTTTTAATTATTATCCATTATTTGTTTGTTTTTTTTAACAAATCATCTAAAATCACTTCAGCACCCAAATGAACTCGAGTGAAAACAAAATTTTAATTTATAACCATCATAATAAATATTTTTGACAATATTAAACGTTCAATAAATATTATAAAATACTCTAAAATCACTCAATAAAATTTTCACACGTGTTTGTATCCCTTACTCTATACTCTATAGTTTGGACAGGAACTCTAAAACGGCTCATATTATCAAGAGGACCTCTTAATACATAATCAAATACTAGATGTCCAAATCTAATTCATTATAAATCCAGTTAGATTATATGGATACTTTGTTTAATGGAAAAATGTAAAAACTTCAGAGTCGATGTGTGTAGTGTATATATAAATAAGTAAGAGAAATGCTAATATGCCTCTCATTTTAATCACTCGTATTTTAAATTTTTTTTCTTAATAGTTAAAGAAATGACTATTAGTGTATATTAATAATTTTTTTTTATTTTTTAAAAATATTTAAATATGTTTAAAAAATATTTAAAATAAAAAATACAAATTACACTAGACAGCACATTGAGTGTGCATGTCCAGACAATAGAGCAGCATCACTCAATAAATAATTGGAGACACTGATTGTGATTTGTAATTTTGTAATATTAGAAAAAAATAATTAAATTATATTAAATATCAGTGACAGTCCATCACGAGCAACGCAAATCCTGGCTGAAAAATGATTATGATTCATGAATGTTATACATTCATAGACAAGTGCTCACGAGTCTATAATTATAATTATGTTTAGTAACAAGCCCGAGATAGTCATTCTCCAATAGTCAATTCCAGTTCCCAACCCTTTTTTGTGTGTATAGACTTAGTACACCGGTTCCATTGAATATGGATTTGAATGCAAATGAGTCGCACTATTTGCGAAGTTTCCCTCCCAACCCACCTAGAGGGGAAGATAAAATTGAAATACGGGAAATGGATATTCACTAGGATCTTTTCTTTTTCTTTATTTTTTCATTTATTTTTTCTAATGATGAGTCAAAGTCCATGACTAGTACAACAGCTGGCTAGCCTGAGCGGCTGCATGTGCAAGATGGGTAACCTAACCAATTGTCACTTATATAAAATTAAACTATTTTATTTGATTTTATCTTATCGTTATAATTTTTTTAAATATTTATATAAAATATAATAAATAATTTAATTTTTTTAATTTTTAAAATAAAAATAATATTAAAATTTTATATTATAATAATATTTTATTTAATTTTCAACAAAACATCCGACTTTATCTTATTTGAATTGTGTAACTAAATGAGACCTTAGTCAATGCGGCAACATTACAATCACTTCTTTTGTGTAGGGGTTTGGAAATTTGAGCACTCACAAGCGCATTCGACGTGGAGCCCTTCAATCATGGAATTGAAACTTCACATTTCAATTATTTTTTAAAAAAACATAGTTGAAATGTTTTGTCAAAAAGCAATTCCAGATTATCAGGAAGATTATTTCCATTTTCTTTTGGGTATATATCTTTCTTAAAAAGTATCGACGGAAAACGAAATATGAAGCAAGCAAAAGATGGGACACTATGGTTGGCCAGCTTTGCAGTCAAATATTTGTTAGCCTCGACCCACTTTCATCCACCTAACTGTCATCCATGTGGTACTCTGACGACCTCAAATTTTCCTTTTTTTGTAAGACGTGAATATGGAAAATAATAGACCATATGAGAATTGTGGATATATTAAATCTTAAGAAGAGAATGCACGACATATCATTTTTCTTTTTTCTTTTTATTAAATGCAATCTCTAGAAATAATAGTTTGGATTGACATTGTAAGAAAATTCAGCAATTACAAATCGGTGTATGTTAGTATTTTTTAAATAATAACTTTTTGAAGTTATGAGGTTTATTGCTCTAATGATGTAATCTTGCTTTTATTCATGACTTGCCAGTGGCCAAAGCCTTTGGTTAGTAACGTTGCTTTCTATTTACTTTATTGATATTGTTTTTTTGGCTTTTAGTCTTGGTTAAACAACCGGTAAAATCGACTTTAAGGCATTTTTACGTTTCTTTTTAGTGATGTTCGTTATCAATATTTTCATAAACGTTTTTAGCGTTTAAACTTTTTTTCTTAAATATTTTTTACAGGTCGGTTTTACTTTTAAGTTGGTAATGAATGTTGTTATGTTATTTTTTTTTTAACGTATACTTTTATTTAAATTGTATGGAGATTGGCGAGTAGTGTACATGTGTTTGTTATTTAAGAATAGTATTTTCTTTTTTCAGTACGTACGTAGTTAGTCTTTTCCTAAACAAAAGAGAAAGACAAAGTGTATATAGATATTTTTTAGAGATTTTTCAGATAAAAGAAAAGTATTATTTGAGTAGAGTTTTGAGTTCAACTACTTGTGCAGAATTGATTCGGACTGTACGATGATCAGTTGAGTTGTTGTATTTTACATGAGTCATGTCAAAAAAATTTATACTATACCGGTTAATTTGAAACTTTGCATACTACAGAGGGCTCAAATCTCCTTAAAGATAACGATATTTTTATATCTCAATCCAAACTGACTTTATTTTAATTTTAATTTTATTATAATTTTTATTATATTATTATGAATTTTACCATTAATAGACAATAAACACATTTGTTACGAGATCCATTGTAGTTTTTAAAAAAGTCAAAACATAGGTTTTTGACGATAGGCATGTAGAAGTCTTTCACGTGACCACTGAGTTGAGTATGTCGTGCTAGTGCTACGGCCACAGAAAGTTTTATACAGAAATCCAGTACCAAATTACGTGGCAAAGCCAACTATATTGCATTTGGATACAAAAATTTTATCTCATTTTGTTTTATTATTATAAATTTTTTAAATTTTTATATAATATATAATAAATAAAAAAATTTTAAAATAATAATAATATTAAAAAATTATATTATAATAATATTTTATTCCACTTTAAACTTTCGTATAAAATTGGTGAGGAAGGACGGGGCTTCTCCTGTAAAATTTGGGAGGGAGGGCTGGGCTTCAGTTTTTATTTTTTGGGCTTTAGATGTAGAAATAGATAATGCTATAAATCAGTTTGCACATAACAATTGGCCTATAATCTTTTCCTTTTTCCTACCAAATTGATACCGACTGCTCATAAAATTATAATAAAAAAACAAAATCTTGAAAAATGATATTTTAATGTTGTCCAGCATTTTATTTTATTTATTTTTTAGTTTAATAACTAACCTGAAATTAATACACTATTTAAGGTAGATTTTCAATTTTTAATATACTATAGTTTGTTTATTTGTTTTTTAATTGTAAATGATGAAAGTTTATATTATAATTAAATGATTAAATTATTTAACACTTACTACTATAGTTTATAATTTTAAAATTAACACATTATATATATTCTGGAAATAACAAACATAGCATTCCACTATAACTATTAAAATTAGCAATAATAGTTAATTGTTGGTATAATTATAAATTCTCATCGGGTAATAAATTGTAATTTCTTAATAATTTAAATAGATCTGCATATTTATTGACGTATACGCAGTGTCATTTTAATTAATGTTTCTATCAGATTTTAAAAAATTATAAGTATAATGCATGATAGTAATGAATTAAACAAAATATAAAAATAAAATACATGAAGCTCACATAGCGTGATATTAAGGAATTTTTATATTAGCAAAAAATACACGTGAATATATTGTTCTGTATAAATGTTTCTGTATAAATATTCGAATAAAAAAAACCTAAAATAATTTTATATAAGTTTTATCGTTTTATTTAAATATATTTTTTATCATTCTAATAATAACAAATTGATAAAATACATATCTCTCACATTTCTTCTAAATATTTCTTAACAAAATATTAATAAAATTGCTTGCAACTGATGTT
>QEOT01003848.1:45035-56220 GCA_003123785.1 Pterocarya stenoptera
ATTCACGATAATTTATAAATATAGGATTTGAGGCGCATTGCGGCCCATAAAAAGTAAGTTCTGGATGAAGGACTTGCATTTTTTTACCCGAGTCGTTTGTTCAAAAGACAGCTCAGAAGTTTTGTTGATGCTGACAGATTAATGCCGAGAAATTGTATTGTAAATTTTCATAAATTTGATGTATGTTAAAGTTTTGTTTCAAAGATCTGACAGGATGTCCCCATTCTGTCTTTTTTGGCTTATTTTGTAATTTTATAAACTTGCGATTAATTTTTCTTCGAAGGAAGAGTATGTCAATCTGTTTCTTCATTTTAAAAAATATTAATGTTGTATTGGCCCATTGTGGGCATTTTCAGAGAAAAAAGTGTACAAATTTACGGCGTATATGAAAAAAATTCTCTTGGCTGATGGCTCTATATTTTTTTAAGGATTGTGAACGTGCTAGACTTGGAACTGTACTGATCGTAACTCAGTTTGGATTCGGAAACATACTCAATTTATCTCATTTCATCATTATAATTTTTATATAAAATATAATAAATAATTTAACTTTTTTAAATTTTAAAATAATAATAATATTAAAAAAATAATATTCTAATAATATTTATTCAATTTTTCAACTTTCATTTTAACTCACTATTTAAACTTAGAAAAAGAGTTATTATATTGTAAAATTCGTGTGTAAACACACCATCTATATGGTAAAATTTAATTTGTAAAATTTAACATTTAAAATTTATCTTTCAAATCAACTCATATTATATAAGTACTTTATTAAACATGTTTTATGAAGAATTTTACCCAACAACCTTAAATCATACACCTATTGAGAGAAAAAATAAAAATAAAAAATTCTATTTACAAAATCTTGAGTAGAAGACTGCACACAAAAATAAAAAATAAAAATCCACGTAAGTAAAGTTTATTAATAACTCATGATCAGGAGTTTTGCTACATAACCTTTACCATACTTTATACTCTATATTTTTTAAAAAAATTTTAAATTTTAAATTAAATTTTTTGTTTTTTTAAGATTTATTCTTTTTAAATTATTTCAAATTTTTTATTCATTATTTATATAATAAATATTTGATTAAAAAGTAATAAAAATTAAAAAAAAATACATGTGAAGTATTGAGTGTGAAGAGATTGCGCAGCAAAACTTTATTTTTATCGACCGAGTAATCATTTCAGTCGCAAGCTAAGCTAGCTAGAGCCATAGATTGCAAGAACCACAAAAACGACTGCGTTACATGCTCGCACTGCGAACGTAGAAGACGATGCAGTGGTACTTCGTTGCGGCGCTCCTCACCATTCTCACCAGCTCTCAGGTCAGCAAACAGAACATCATAACTCTTCTTTGTTGAACTTCGAATATAATACAACGTAATGTTATGTACCCAATCAATTCTCGATTTGCAACAATTTCATCCACGCTGCCTGCGTGCCTTTTCCATTGTATAGATCCCTTACATTCACTGCTCCTCATGATTGTTGGGATTTCTCATTACAATTTCGACCAATCTCATTGAGATCCGATGCTTATTGGAAATGCAGTGACATTTTGGTTAATTTTACTTGCTTACGCTGACTGATTGAATTCTAATTTAGAATTGAAAGAGTTATCTTCCTGATTCAAATGTGCTAGACATTGATATTTCTGGATGTGACAGGGGATTTTGACAACACTCTCTCAAAGTAATGGACGGTATTTGTATGACTATGCAACAGTTCCATTTCTTGCAGAAGTTTTTAAGGTATTTTTCATAAACTGAAGTATTAGATTAGCTGTGCTCTCACCCTGTCAGAAGCCCTTAATATACAATTTTTTAAAAATCTTGTTTTTTATTTTCCAGCTAGTGGTTTCTAGTTTACTTCTTTGGCAAGAGTGCCGGGTATCGCCTTCTACAAGGATGACCACGGACTGGAAAAGTGTGCGGTTATTTCCTATTCCTTCGGTCATATATCTAGTTCATAACAATGTTCAATTTGCTACATTAACTTACGTGGATACGTCGACCTACCAGATTATGGGTAATCTGAAGATTGTGACCACTGCCTTATTATTCAGGTGCCTACATTGTACCTTTTGAGGTCATGTATTATCTGATTTGTTTTTGCAATTTTTTCTGTACTGTTTGTTATCTGTAAATCTTTAGTCTCTTGCTTTTTTGACTAGGATATATTTTGCTAACTGTAGCATCTTGTTGATAATTTACTGAAGAATCACTTTATATGATGCTTAGGCTATTCTTGAGGAGAAAGCTGTCTAATATAAAATGGATGGCTATTTGTCTATTAGCTGTTGGAACAACCACAAGCCAGGTTTGATTACTCTAAATTATAGAATAATACAATTGAGGCTGGTTTCTTACTTGAAACCGTGGTGTCTTACATGTTCATGAACTATTGGTCTTTAATCATCTGACGTTTTAGCACGACGATCTTTGTGCTCATTCAGAAACATACTCAAATTAATGAGAGGCAGCTTCCTGCCTGGTGTTTTTATGGCGTTCATTATAAGAGGCTGGACCTTACAAATCCGAATCCACTTAATAGAATGTATTATTTGTACCCTTGATAATCCTTAATAGATTTTTTTTTAGATGCATTTGAAGGAGTGAACTAGGTGGTCATCTCTGTATTCTTTTGTAGTTGAGAAATTATGCTATTATTGTTCCTTTAAATGATGAATTATTAAAACTAAAAAAGAAAAAAAAAGGAAGTCTATATAAAAGAGACCGACCCTCTTGCCCAAATTTTATTGTTTCAACTGTTGTAGATTAAAGGTTGTGGAGAAGCTTCATGTGACTCTCTATTCTCAGCACCAATCCAAGGGTATATGTTGGGGATTCTATCTGCTTGTCTATCGGCATTGGCAGGCATTTACACAGAATTTCTGATGAAGAAGAACAATGATAGCTTGTATTGGCAGAATGTACAATTATATACGTAGGTATCTTTTATCCTCATATGAACTTGATTATTCAATGGCATAATCATCTGTAATCTTGAGTATTTGCCATTGCATATCTCACCCAGAAGTCTTTCATTATTGGAGTCTTAAATGCGAAATTGAAGATTATTGGCAGTGTTTCTCTGTTTACGGTCCTTTTAAGATCTAAATAAGGAAGCTGTTGGATTATGAGTTTTATAGAGGTTTCTCAATATATCTTGTATGATATTTTTGGGAGATAGGTTTCCTTTTTTAAGGCATATGCTTGAATTATTTTGATTGTACTCTTTTAATAAAACGTTTGATTACTTTTTAGAAATATATATGTAGATTGTAGTCTAGTGTTTCCACTGGCCCAGTATACTTTGGGATAATGTTTCTTTCTCAGGTTTGGTGCAATTTTCAATATGGCACGGCTTCTTGCAGATGATTTCAGGGGTGGATTTGAGAATGGTCCTTGGTGGCGCCGTATTTTTGATGGATACAGTATTACAACTTGGATGGTTGTATTAAACCTTGGATCCACAGGCTTGCTGGTTTCATGGTTGATGAAGTATGCTGACAATATTGTGAAGGTGATTTTTTTTTTCTTTTCTACAAAGCTTTTATTACAAATGTAAGTTACCTGAAAATGCATATCACTGAAATATTCTATTAGTTTCTTTGTTTTTTCCCCTTAACTTTTATGTAGCCTTTTACTCACATTCTACTTGGGGAACTGCATTAGCGGTGTAAATATACAAATCAAGTGTACCTATACGCTAAATTGTATAACATTTTATTTATTTTTTTGATAGGGAATTGTATAACATTTGCAATGGTATGCTTTTGCTGACCATTCAATATGTTTTCTTATTTTTACTGCTGTTTACATGCGCTAAAATCAGGTGTATTCCACATCAATGGCCATGCTGCTTACAATGGTTTTATCTGTATACCTTTTCAATTTCAAGCCTGCACTGCAGGTAAATTACCATGTATTTCAAAGTCCAAATTTCTTCTCTATATCTCATGCCAAGGAGTACTTTTACATGGTTATTGACCCTTTTTTTTCATGTCCATCTTTTCTTGTCTTACTGCAGCTTTTCTTAGGTATTATTATCTGTATGATGTCCCTACACATGTATTTTGCCGCTCCAAACATGCTGGTGGATTTGCCATCAACCACTGAAGCAGCTCCCACGAGAGTCTAAAAGAAGTTTGTGTTGAACCAAGAACAGATTCCTGGTGTTTCTCTTGTTCAAGGAAACTGACAACTTTTGTCAGATGCCCAGTGGAAATGGCTACTAACTTATTAATGAATTGCCATATATGGAATATATGGAGATGGGATACCACACTACGTCCATCGAGAAGCATCTGTAGTTGGAAACCACCCTGTTGACATCTGGGTTCTTCAGGGGAACAGAACAATCCCCCCCCCGGCTGACAATTACTATCCTAAGTTAGTGACAGAACAAATGTATTCCATTATGTACGTGAACAGACTGACATGTAGATTGTTTTCAAACTTTTTTTTAGCTCCATGTACTGATAATCTTGTTCAAAATTTAAATTCCACTAATTTTTTTTTTCCTTTTTCATTCGTCATCATTTAAGAATGGCTACAAATTCCTGATGTTTGTCCCGTGCAAGGAAACTGAATGCTCTTTTGTCATGTGCTCACCAGAAGCTGGCCATATATACTCCCCCAAAGGCACGAGAAACAAAATAATATATTCAAGGATATTTATGAACAAAAAGTTTTTGCAACTTGAATTCTTTAAGCTAATCAGAGAATAGCTGAAGAAGTTGTAAGGGAATCACTAGAATCTCAGATCGAGGATTCTTTCGTTCTGCTTTGTTCATTTTGTATGTCCTGCATGTTTTTTTATAAATCCAAATCTGGCAAGATCGATGGATCATTGGATATGTCTAAATTATCTTTTGCATTTGAGTCTTCTACGGCTATTTTAAATTCACACAGCTGGGTTTTACCAAAAGAAAATGAGTGGGGGTATGTTTTGTTAGGGATGATAAGAGAAAAACAAAAAATAGAATCAGACACGACACAAAGTTTTTACTTGGTTCGGTAATGTCTCTACGTCCATAGAACTACAGAGAATTTTATTTCAGATGATCAAAAAAAATGTGCGCAGCCGTACAATAATACAATACAAGTAATCCCTAATGAACCTGCATCATGTTTTATTAGCACTTTCCCTTTAAAATGCCTTGCTTCTCTGATTCTAGAACTCGCTCATGATAGAATTGAAGAATCACTGCCTTCACCCTATACTGCACGCCACTAACAAGTGCAGTGAATTGAGCAAAATTGGATATAGATATGTGCGTACATGACATGTAACATCAAAACTGCAACTGGGTGCATTATTTTATAACTTGCAAGGATAGCTCTAGAAAATGGATGGTCTGGCAGTGTTTCTAAAATTTAATCAAACAATCCTAACCATTCAATCGTTAGAGGCATGAATATGGACTATCATATATAGCTTTCAGTGTTGTTCGGATGCATTAAATTGAGTCTCTCAACCCTTAGCTCGCATTATATAATGTAAAAAAGAAGAAAAATTCATCATAGTGTTCGGAATGCTTCGCTTTCAAAACATTAATGCACCCTAATTCTTGTAATGGTACACACTTCCTGGGATGTCTATAAAAGGGCAACTTGGGACTGGTTTCTGATCAAAATAACACATTGTGGGAAAAGTGATCAGGATGAGTAGTGGAAGTGGTTGTGCCAACACTGCTTATGCCATGCAGGGGCTAAAGCCAAATGGGCAACAAGTGATGAGCAAGAGCAACAAGTGCTACAAGTTCCAGATGCCTCTGCACTACCCAAGGTACAAAAAGAGTGACTACGAGGCCATGCCTGAGTGGAAACTGGACGGCCTGCTCAATGAGTACGGGCTGCCCGTCAATGGAGATGTCACCCAAAAGAGGAAGTTCGCCATGGGAGCCTTCCTTTGGCCTTCCCAGCAATGAACAAATTCATGCAATTTCGCTCCAAAAGCTTATTAGTACGTAATAACTATGAAAAAAGCCAAGGGTGGATGATAATCTTGGATATTTATCTTTGAGCTGGTTTATTTAGATTATGTAATTTTTAATGTTTGAAGGTCGATCCTTGGTCTGTGTAATACTTGTGTGCAAGTATAAATTAATGTCGATCCTTGGCCTGTGTAATACTTGTGTGCAAGTATAATGAAGATATATAATATATTAATACATATATAAGACGAATATCTATTCAAAGGATCGAGGAGCTTTAGATTCATGCATGATTATAGGGTGGTCATGGTCCCCTAAACATTTATATTTAAGTTCAATTTTTGCAAGAAGCATATAGGTAGCGCCCAACCCTATGTTTGACTATTTATCAGCAGTACCATCACGTTGGTCTGCATGATCAGCTTAAAATTTCGGACGGCCTGTGCTTGTTCATGATTTCCCTGCATATGTATATATATATACATATATATATATATACACACACACACAAGACCAGACTAAAGCATGCATGCAGTTCAATGCTCAGGCGCCGCTCATATGCAGTACCTGATTGTCATGTTTGTGTGTAAGATAGCTAAAAGGGTTCATTAACTGTAATGCAGATAATAAACTTCAGCATGCATGCATCATACTTGAGTTCTCCAAGAAATAAAAAGGGATCAATAGGCTATTCTCTTTAATCATCATTATAAATAGATGGTCATCAGATCTCTAACAGGATTACTTGTAAAAAAAATGATATCCAACAGGGTTCTTTTTTATTTATAACGTTTGAATCTTATGCTGTTATTCATCATCTATGTAAGGAATTATTGCGCGTTGGTCGATAGTTTTGTTTAGCTTGTTTGGATAGGAAAACCATCTCATCTCATCTCACCGTTACAATTTTTTTAAATTTTCACACAAAATATAAAATTATCATTTTAAAATAATAATAATATTAAAAAATAATATTATAACAATATTTTATTCAACTCATCTAAAATTATCATTTCATTTCATTTCATTTCATTTCATTTCATTTTACAATTTAAATTAACAAACCCTAGTATATATTTTAATCATGAGCGGTCTCATGATTAGTTTCTACTAGAAAGGGTAAAACTACAAAAGGAAATTCAAAAGTTGATAGACAATGTTACCTCATCATATATATTGGGATACGACTGAGATAATAATATAGTACTTAAAAAAATAAAATACTTTAGATACAAAAGAATTATATAAAAATAAATTACAAACTAATGTAGTTTGATGTGGTATATCAGACTATAAAATTACTTTTATTGTAAAGTAAATTTAACGGATCTCATGACACCACATCAGTTTGTAAATTTATTTTTATATAATCTCTTTATATACGTAACAGTTATATAAAATATAAAATAAAAATATAGAGGACACAGCGAAAAAAATCAGCCTGTACGTAATGGGGTGTTTTCCACCAAGTGAAATTTGTGGTGGATTTCGGAGCAAGCTTTATTTCAGCTCCTTCCCTGCTTATGGCGTAATGTATCCTTTCACGATCATAACGTACTGTGCAAAGGTGTCACAAAATTTATTGGCACAAATGACATCGCCCCATGAATGATAACATATAATTAATTCGATCGAAGAGATCAAAACCATATTGATATTTCTTTCTGATTTGAAAATTAGCAGTATTTTGTTATACGTGTAAAAAGTAGAAACCCATCTTCTTCAATTTCTAGTGCTGCAGTTCGATCAATATGTAGGCCCTCTTTTTACGGCTTCTGAGATTGGTTTTGATGGCTCCATTACATATAGAAATGAATGAGGTTGGACAAAAACCTGAACAATGAGATAATGAAGAATATATCAAATTAATAGGGTTTGCCATCACAGATACATGAGTTGTATGTGTAGTTTGCGTCGAATTAATTACAAGGTCTCATTCAATATGACAACTACACGTAACCTCTCACCCACGGCATCAACAATATTATGGATTGCCAAAATGTTCATCTTAATCTTATCCAGTATCAACATTATGACATGATCAACTAGGATTGTTCATCCAAGTAGGTGTTTTCCCAACCCTGTCCAGAACCCGAGAAACCGGATTGCAAAATCCAGATACACCCGGTTCGGGCACTAGGATTTAAACCCGAAACCTTTTTTTTTGTAGTTTGAATGCTTTTTGGTGATGTTGTATGTAATGAAAAGGCACTTGAGTTAGGGGTATAACTAATCTGATTTGGTCTGATTTTTGACAAATTTTGGAACCGAACTGGTATATACCGGTTTTACATTTTCAAGAACCAATACCGCACTGGTTACTCTCCAAAACCAATACTTTCAGTTTTACTGGTTTCGGTCCGGTTCGAATAAGTTTTCCAATTGTTAATATATATTAAATCTATAATATCTGATACTTATATCTATATATATTAATATATATAAATTTTAGTAATACACTAATACTATTAGTATATAGTAATACTATTAGTATTAGTATAATACCATAAATATATGTTAGTGTTAATATAATAATTAATATACTAATGTATATTAGTATTACTAATATATTTGTCAAAAGGAATATGATGGAAATTTATTAAGTCATAAAATGTGATTAATATATATATTTTATATTTAAAATATATGATCAAATAAATGTTTATGTTTAAGATTAAAATTTTATGTTATAAATTATAATATAAAATTATTATATATATATAATTACAATTTATAAAAATTATATATAATATTAAAAACTAATTAAAAAAATATAAATATACAAACCGGTTCTGTCCGGTCCAGTTTTAGAAAATATAAAATCGAGATCGAACTGGCTATAATCAGTTTTTAAAATGGATGAACCAATTCAAAACTAGACCGAACCAACATGTTAGGACTGGTTCTCCAGTTCTCCGATTTATTTTTACAATCCTAACTTGAGTTGACTCTATTGATGATTGTCCAACAAGTAATAAATAATGTAACAGTGTCACATGTGAAGGTGTTTTAGATGCCATGCTGCTAGCATTACAATATATATATATATTAAAAAAATAATGATTTTCAAAAGCCCAAAATACCTATTAGGTTTGGATGTTGAGATAAGATGAGAATTTTTAAAAATTTTGTGAATAGTGTTAAGAAGAAAGTTTAAAATATTATTTTTTGATATTATTATTGTTTTGAGATTTGAAAAAGTTAAATTAAAATTTAAAAAAGTTGAATTGTTTATTATATTTTATATGGAGATTTGAAAAAGATGTAATGATGAGATGAGATAGAGATGAGATTTCTCTCTTCCCAAACATAACTAAAAATAAAAAGCCTTGAGAGATTTTAAAGTTTTCATNAGAGATGAGATTTCTCTCTTCCCAAACATAACTAAAAATAAAAAGCCTTGAGAGATTTTAAAGTTTTCATAGTTCTATAATTATTTACGATTTTTTAAATTATTTCCAGGATTTTTTTTTTTGTAAATTTCGTGATGTGAGGGTTGTGGCAAACTTTAGAGTTGCGTGTGGCAATGGCCATTCCTTTATATTTCTATGAATCAATGAATTTTTTCTGCATTTTGGGTCCCCACACAGTACCTACCTCGTGTTTCAGTCAAATATTTTGTATGTGCATGAATGAAGGCAGTGTGAACAAGATGAGTGGTGTCAATCACCCGGACGTGTGTCTTTTTTGGTTTCCGGATCAAAATATTCAAACTGTAAAGAAAAAAGAAAAAAATAAAAACAGGATTTCGGATTTAAAGTTCAGATTCATTTCAGTTCTGGCCAAGTCTAATCCGGACTAATCCGGTCTGGATATATCCGAATTTTCAGGCCAAAAAACCAAATGAATAATCCTACAACCAACATAACAAATTCAAATTAACAATATTTAATCATTTTTATAATTCAAGACCGTGTTCTAAGAATCTTCTATCAAGAATTAAGATTGAAAAGCGTAAAATCATGCTTGTGTGACTAGCGCTTTTCAATTTTGTTTTTTTAAATCATCTATAAAACTCAGGTTTACCTAAAAAGTAATCAACGCGAAATTTGGCCGTGATTATATTTAGAACAATGTTAGGGTGCACACAATTTTTAATTTTAATTTTTTTTTGTAAGTATAGGGTGCACACTAAATATGCACATCAATGTAAATGGTCATTTTATTTTTTATTTTTTTCTTTTAAGTATTTTTTAAACATCATTAATCATTAAGAAAAGTCAAAATATATATAATTTCATTAATAGTCATTTTAATCAGTAAAAAAAAATGAAAATATATGAATGAGTAGTGGATATATTTAGGAGTCATACTATCATTTTCTTTGTATTTATAGTCTACCCACTCTTTTAAGGGTTAGTTATATTCCAAATAATGTGAGATTGTTGACTGAGGTGTTACAAATATTTTTTACCTACTTTGTTTCATGGTTTATGCTATTGCTGATGAGTAATTTATCTTTCTCTATAAAGGATGGGTTATATTATAGCCTGTTTGTCCTGTTAAATGGTGGAAAAATCAACCAGGAAATAATACTCATAACTGAATATATATAATTATTCATACTGTAAGTGAAGCTATTTGCGTGCCTGATTAGCACGAATGCTATCGTATCAATCATTACATGAGCAGAAGCTAACTCTAAGAAATTTGCTCGATAAGAGAAATGATAGTTACAGTCATGAGTGTGCAAACGTCATACAATTATTTTGAAAAAAATGAATAAATATAAGACCCACATGATAAGAAAACTAATTTTTTAATAGTAGATCATACTATTTTTCAAAACGATTGTACGGTGCTTATGCACTCTATGACTGTATATAACATTACTCTAGAAACGGATGTATAGACAAACCCATGTACACAAGAATTAAGTGTATAAAGAAAACACCTAAATATATCATGCTAACAAGTAGAAAACAACAATATAAAATCATGAGCAAAGATTTCTTTAATTTCTAAAGCACAAAACCAAGGTAATAAAGAGTGCACAAAAAATCTCAAGTAGCTCCAAAGTACGCAACTTATCATTAAAATACTGCCCATTCATTTCATCTAAATGCACCATATAAGACACAAAAGAATCATATTCCAAGCCACATCCACTTGAGAATTATAACCATAAAATCTGTTCCAATACGCAAGAAGATCAACCACTATCAAAGACATCACCTAAGAGCAGAAATTAAGATGCATGTCCAACTACCTACTCGACTCACATGCACAATTAATAGA
>QEOT01003848.1:72679-103497 GCA_003123785.1 Pterocarya stenoptera
TTGGTTTCCATCTGTTGCCTACTTGCAGTTTTTGCCATTAAAGGTTGGGATCTCCAACAGTTAGAAGTCAACAATGCCTTTTTATATGGAGAACTTGATGAAGAACTGTATATGAGACATCCTCCCAAACATCCAGCAGCCAAAGCAAATAAATTTTGCCGTTTCCACAAAAGCCTCTATGGCTTGCGACAAACTTCTCGCTAGTGGAACACCAAACTGTCTTCCTCGCTGGCTGAATTTGGGTTCCTCCAGTCCAAAGCCGACTACAGCCTATTCACAAAACAGATGGCTACTTCCTTTGTTGCACTCCTCATATATGTGGATGACATAATTCTACTGAGCTCAGACACCAAATCCAGCTATGAAGTCAAGGCATTCTTGGCAACTAAGTTTAAAATCAAGACTCTCGGGTCTCTCAAGTACTTTCTTGGCATGGAAGTAGTGCGTTCCAAAGCCGAGATTCAAATATGTCAAAGAAAGTATGCCCTAGACATTTTGTCTGAAACTGGTTTACTTGCAGCTAAACCATCTCCACTTCCTATAGAACCCAATCTCAAGTTGACAAAAGATGATGGTGATGAGCTTTATGACCCAGCTCTATATTGAAAGTTAGTAGAAAAATTACTCTACCTTACCAATACCAGGCCCGACCTTAATTACAGTGTCAACCTTCTCAGTCAGTTCATGGAAAAGCCGCGAGTCCCTCACTACAATGCTATTCTTAAGATCCTTCGTTATGTCAAAGGGACGCCGGGCCAAGGCATTTTTTTTTCCACAAATTCCAGACTTGAACTCATTGCATATTCGGATGCCAACTAGGCAAATTGCCCTGATACACGCCGATCGACTACTAGTTTTTGTGTGTTTCTCGGCCACTCACTCATCTCCTAGAAGTTCAAGAAACAGACAACAATCTCTCGATCCTCTGCCGAGTCGGAATACAGAGCAATGGCTGCTGTATCTTGTGAACTTACATGGTTGAGATACCTCTTTCATGACTTACAGATCGATATCTCCAAACCTGCAATTTTGTACTGTGATAATTTAGCTGCTCTCCACATTGCAGCAAACTCGGTCTTTCACGAACGCACAAAGCATATTGAGCTCGACTGTCACCTCATTCGAGATCAAATATCAGCTGGAAAGATTGCCACAGCTCATGTTCCCTCTTCTTCTCAACTGGCATACCTTCTTACCAAGCCCATTCACTCGATTATTGTTCAAGATGGGAGTAATCAACATTTACTCTCCATCTTGTGGGGGGCTATTGAATCCACCACAGAAAAAAGAACTGCACACTAAGTTGCCTATGGTTCCACCAGACAACTGTAAAGAAGAATAATACATGCATTCCAATTCTGTTAGGTTTGTTAGTATACGCTGGCAGAATATTCTTTATTCATTTTGTCTTACATTGATTCATTCCTGTAATATATATATAGAGTACGAATCATGAATACACGGATATAGTTTTTCAGTCTCTTCACAAGCTTGAGCACTCTGTTTTATCATTTTCTCTCGTGTCTTGGCTCGGCTCTGCACCATTCTTAATACACTTCGAAGAAGCTAATTGTTACAAGATTGATCCAAAGTAAAAGAAAGTCTATTGTAAATCTAGTAAGAAGACAAATGTGGGGGATGAGAAGGAAGAATTTGCTTTAGACTATGACTACCTGGTGATAGCCATGGGAGCTTGTGTAGAAACATTCAACACCCCTGGGGTTGTGGAGTACACCCAGATCTGATTATTTTTTTATTTTTTGGTCTGTAGGGTTTTGGCTTGCTAGAAGACGCAGACCCAGATCTGATTTTTTTTTTCTTTTATGATATGTAGAGTTTTGGCCTGCTAGAAGACTCAGACCCAGATGCCATATATTTACTTTTTTATTATTTTCTTCTTTGGCTTCCGAAATGAGAAAATCTGAAACGCAGATGCAGACCCTCCGTTTTATTTTATTTTTGTTATGTTTTTTTTTTTTTTTTAAATATATTGGCTGACGTGAGTATGCCGATTCTCCCATGGTTTTGCGGCTCGGTTGTACATAGCATAGCTGTTTTAAATATATACATATATTTGTTTCTTCTTTTCTGAAAATTATACCTTGCCTGGATGGCAGTTCTAGCTCTCTCTAGCGTTAAAAAAAGAAAGAAAAACCATCCTCGTTGTTCTCCAAAAATAGAGATGAAATGCTCATGATCTCTCTTATTTAACTGAAATTTCCCATTAATAAGCAAATACGTGGACTTTGATAAACCCATGGAAATTTGGAGAACCGCGAGCCGCTCATGCACAGCAGCACAGGCACAAAAGCCGACCACGTGCCGATATAACTGAGCGCAGATCCATGATCTCAACGTTATGTTTTTTCCCGCATGTGTTGAGGGAAATCGAGCCAACTATACAACCTCTCCTTCAACACAAAATTAAGATTGGTCAGAAAGTTTTTCTGGGGAAATAGCAGAAAAGGGCAGGGAAGAAAAAATGGCAAAGATTCATCTAACTTTGTTCCTGTTGGCAGTAATATTTGGCTGTAGCGCTTTGATGGGTTCAGTAAATGCAATGACCCATGTTGTTGGAGGAAGCCATGGCTGGCGTGTGCCTGACAACAAAACCTTCTTTGATGAATGGGCTAAACCAAGAACGTTTGGTGTTGGCGACAGACTTAGTAAGTTCAATGTCTTTAGCCTCATCATCTCTCTTGTTAATATATAAAGTTTTTCAGATAATTAAGTGTTATTGATCTACCATCTCTCTCACATTCATTCCTTTTGGATAAATTGCCCTTTATTTATATAGGGAACTTCAAGGATTCAACTTTTAAACAAAGTAACAAGCTGTCTAACCATAGACCCATTTGATTTTTTGTATTGCTTGATTAATAATGATCGATGAGCTTATTTGGGTAGTCCTCTAGAATTATAATTAGCCGCTAGACCTTCTTATTTTGATGTTTGAATTTTCTGTTTAATTCATAATATGCATCCGATAAGTACTACAAATACAAAAGAATTACACAAAAATAAATTTATAAAATGACGTTGCTTTATATGATCTGTTACGTATCATATTAAGCTACGTCATTTTGTGAGTTTATTTTTATGTAATTTCTTTATGGCTAAAAGATTTATCTATGCATCCTTATACGTATGAGCATATTGCATTCTTTCTTGTTTCGCATTTGGTTGGTAATGTCAAAAAATATATGGCATGGATTAAAGAACATCGAATAAACCTCAAAGTTTCGCTAGAAGGATCACTAATTAGCAGCCAAAATTACAGTTTTTCCATACAGGCCAGGGTCGAACAACGTGGTAGTGGTTCACAAGGAAGATTTCGACGTATGCGGTCAAAAGCATGTAATCAACATGTACTACAATGGACCAACGATTGTGAACCTCACAGAGACTGGGGAATACTTCTATTATTGTGGCATTGGGAAGCATTGCGAGGCTGGCCAAAAGCTCCACATCAAAGTCGTCAACGAACAGGGCTCCTCCGGCAAGTCTTCCCCTTTTGAACTTGTCGGCCATGCCAATTCTAGAACTGCTGCACCGGCACCGGCCGCCCTTCCTCATGATCATTTAGATCCTAAGTCTTCGGCGACCACCGTTCATAAGTTTTACACGCTTTCTGGTCTATTAGCTTTCTTGGTTTCACTGCTCATCTGAAGTATTGTGCCATTGCTTCTGAATGATCAATGTCATGAAAAATGTCTTTTGATTAGTGTGTTTTAAGTACGTACGAGATGGGATCAGTTTAAAGTTATACATCGTGAGATCATGTGTATACTATTGTTGTTGCTGCTTATGTTATATTATGTAACATTCTAGCTAAATGTTTTTTTTTAGTGTAGGAAAGAATATTATTATTTTTAGGCATTTTGTTATCATTTCTGGTTTGCTAAATACTTTGTCAGGCCTGTATGAGATTAAGATATATAGGCTAATAATATACCTACCCTAATTTTGCAATTGAGATCCTTTCTAGTTTCTTGATCAAATTAAATGGTCTAATATAGATCAGAAACATATAGTATTAAATATTCATGTAAGATCCGCACCGAAAGAAAATTCTGTATGGACAACATTAAATGTGTATGACAGTTTGCTATTCATCATCCCCATACATCACACTTATTTTTATTTTTTTAAAATTTATTTTGGTTTTATTCTTCCTAATTTAATTGATTTCTTTTACTCATTATCCATACACCACACATTTGCTAAGAAAAAAAAAATACGTATGGTGTGTGGTGTAAAGATGATGAGTAGAATTTTTTCTGTTCAAAATTAAGGCCAGATATCATCGTGGGCCTCAAGACAATAAGAGGATATATGAACAATTGGACCGAAAGTTAATCGAGTATAACACGGGCCTGGGCATGTACATGAAAGGTCAGGCTTTGGTTAACCAGAGTACTACCAAGCATGAAGCTCACAACCTTCTCTTCCATTTGCCAATGCAAGCCCATACGCACGTATGCGTATAAGAAAATGGCTCCCATATTTTTCTTTTCCAAGTAATGCTATTCGTAATTTTTTATTTATTTATCATTCTCTCGATATTTTATGAAATAAAATTGAGTAATTAGAAAATTATTTATTTACTGTTCACTTATTTTTCAATCATTGAAGACTACAACATTAAATGATGTTAAGAGAATGATTATTAAAAGATGATAAATATTATTTTATTTTTCTTTTATTCTAAAAACAAAACGGCTTAAATTTTCCCCATTGTGTGGGGGTGCATGGGGCAAAAACACTTGCATTAAATAGTCTCATAAACATATGGAAGTGCAATAAAAATCCCCACAAGAAGTGCGAGCATGGTGCAGTCTGAGCTTTTATTACAAATAACTTCGCTAGCTATCACACTTCATGAGATATCTGTCTATATTTATAATGTGCATACCTACCGAAATAGACAATTCGATACTTAAAGACACGCATCATCAAAATCATTGTCTCTATCTAAGTCTACGCTGTCGGAATTTGATATTATCTGAAATGCAATTCTCCGACATACAAAAATTTATAAATTGTATTGAATTACACTTGAAGATAAGAAAGATGTAACCCTCCCAACCTTACGTGCAGTTTGGTTACTGAGTTGAGATAAGATGAGTTGAAAAAAATATTATTTTTTAATATTATTATTATTATTTTGATATTTTAAAAAATTAAATTATTTATTATATTTTATGTAAAAATTTAAAAATTTTATAATAATAAAATGAGATAAATTTTCTATACAAAGAGATCCTTTTTCTCTACTTTTGTATTTTCTATCAGTACGGATAGTTGGCTGTGGGTTGAAATGCGGTGTGATATTGATCGGTCTCCCTGGGTCCTAGCCTGCTTTTCTAACCCCACACACTGCATTAATTAGTACACGAGACGCATCAACCAGCTGAAAATTGTGTAAGGTCGATGCCCAATAAATGGAAGGAAGGAGAAAAGAATACTAGTGTCCAACACAGATTATATAGAGAATTAATATTTATAATAATCTTAGGAAATTCAAATATGGCCCACTTTTTAAATAAATCTCTGATTCACCTTAAAATTTTATTTTTTTTAATAATAAATCTCATATTTTTTAAAAAAGAATATAGCATTGCCTGAATACACAAGTTGCATCCACGAGTCAGGAAAGGAAGAGATTAATTAATAGGTGGGACCGCATGCATGCAATCACAATCAGACCCCCCTTCGATACAGTGATGATTGAGCTGGATTGGACGCCGGCCGGGGACCATGCAAGCATGCCTGCCACAGTGCCATGGGGCCTAACTCAAAAAGTAAAATGGTCGACCCGCACTGCCCAAGATGAAAATTGAAATCGATAGCCCCGACATTACGTTTACGTCCGTGATTGACTGCTTGTGGCTGGAGAATGACAGAGAAGATCATCTTGATCTCGGATTGTTTTTTTTTTTTTTTCTCTCTATTCGATCTTCTTCTATTGCTGAATGAATCCGCAAAAGCTCTGGCATCTTCTGCCAAGAACTGTCGTTTTGGCTTGTCCCCTTTAGAAATTTGGTTTTTGTATTTTTTTGGCCTTGACCTCTTGACCTTTTATAATTACCCATTAAGCATCGATTTTACTGGGGAAGAAATAACGTAAGTCTTTCCTTCTTATTCTTCTCTTTATTTTTTATGAGGCCCAAAATTGAATTAAATACAAAAGTGAAAGGCTCGGAGGTTGCTGTCTTTAGGCGTCAAATGGGTTGAGATCAAGTTGGCAAAATTCCCAGTTTTGTAGCCTTTGCAGTATCCTCCTGGATGCTCTTGAGTTATCACTCTCTCATTAAAAGCCTGCAACACAAGCATGATAGCACCTCTTGATTTTATCGCACAGCACAAGTGAATCTAAACCCCTGCAAAATGTTAAACTAATTGAATACATACACAGACATAACAAAAACAAAGAAAAAGAAGTAGCAAAAGGCATCTAAGTTCTAGAATTATCTGTATCCCAGACTGGAAACAGATAAGTAGGCTGCAAAGCTTCATAGATGGTGCCAAAATCCGATGGCACTAGCAAATGGGGGACCATTTCATTGCTATGATCAAACCCAAAGCCAAACTTGCTAATTAATAAAACTTATGGTCTTTGCTGCAATTATATATTCCCATTTTTGGCATGATTAGAAATAATGGCTTCTTTTAGTCAAAAATTAAATATACCATTATAACGCGGTACATTTTAAATGATTTTACTATTGATCTGTCAACACTCAAGCACGCAATATTGCGAGAAGCATTTTCATTTTGAGCACTCTCCCCATTTACCCTATTTATTCCCCCCACAAAAGATGCACCTTATGGCTTATTGTGACCCATTTTATAATAAAATAAAATAAAATAAAAATCAGTTTGTGCCTATGCCTAGGTTTGCATCTGGTTGAGATAGGAAGTGAGAGTAAGATAGCGTGGGTCCTATGCCCCGGACCGTATCGAGGTTGCAGCTTTAGAGCCCAATGGACGCTCCTCTCACTGCCCAAAGCCTTTTTAATTTTTAAATAATAGAAAAGCGCTTTTAAAGTTGCTTAGCTAAATAATAACAAATAAAATAAAAATATCTCACTTGCTTTCTATATGTACTATCAGATCTGGGAGTGATGGTTTCTACGTAACGGCCTTAACTGTATGCCCGTGGCATAGAAATCCAAATCCAAGATGATTAAGGTGCCACGTACCAAATCAACAATCATGTCAGATTTCACTTTTTTTTTTATGTTTTTAGATGGGAATCTGCAGTGTTCTTCTTTTTTTTTTTTTTTTTTTTTTTTAATTGAACCATGTATGTATTCATTTCATCAACTATTCATGCATTACATCTTTTTCCTTTACAATCAAATTGTACACAGTTGCTGGAACTTCCTCTATCCAGTATTGTTCTTCATCAGACTTTAAACCTAACTTTGCCAACTCGTGAGCCACTTCACTCCCTTCTCTTCTTATAAAATCAAAAGTTCACTTCTTCCTCTGTAGCAGTATATTCTTTATATCTTCAATGAGCTGCCCATTCCATGCTTTCATTTCTCGTATCAGCCCTAGCTCACAGCATCAACGACCTCTTATCTCTACTAGCACACATTGAAGCTAAAACATCTCCATTAAAGTCCATAATCACAATACCAATACCCAATATCCTTTGTTGAGTTAGCACTGTTGCAGCATCGAAATTAGCTATGAATCTATTACCATATGGTTTCCTTCATCCCACCCCTTCCACAACCCCCTTCTTTAGACTGCAATCCCATTCTTTTTCTTTATTTGTCTACTAAAATTCATCCAACCATGCCGTAGCATTTTGTACCACTACTCTCGCCAAGAAAATTTATATTTGAAGCAAAATTTATTCCTTCTTGACCACACATTCTTCATTATTACCACCACTTTCTTTACTTTATCTTTTGGTAGTTTTCTATACACTTATGTCCATAGCTGTAAAAAAAATCCTAGCAGATGTTCTTCCATTTATTCACAGGACTAGCATTTTCTGCCCACACATCAGAGGCATCAGGACAACTCCATAGAACATTAATGATAGATTCCTCTTTCATTTTACAGATGGGGCACCTCGAATCCTCAATCACTTTCATTCTCCACAGATCGAGTCTTGTAGGTAGAATATCATTTATGGCTTTCCACATAAAGTGTTTTGCAACCCTAGGTATCTCTAGCTACCACACCTGCCTCCACACCTTAGCCCTCTCCACTTCCTCAGATGTCCCCTCCTTATCCCCTTTATTTCTTTGTTGAGCTACATAATTCGCACTTTTCACAGAAAATCTTCCAATTTTTTAGAAGCCCCATATGAGTTTATCTGCAGCACCAATTCTGCAAATAGAAATAACACATATTATGTTAGCCTCTTCCTCCATAAAAATTTATTTCACCAACTCTCCACTCCATCTTCATCAAACAACTCATTAACCTTTGAGTCAGCATTGAGGAGTTTCAAAGGAGACTGGACGCCATAAGTGGTATGATTTGGCAGCTACTTCTGTCCCTAAATTTTTATGTCTTCACCATTCCTCATTCTCCACACAGCCCACTCCCTCACCACCTCCAATGCTGACCAGATACTTCTTTAAATAAATGATGGTGACTTGCCCAACATTGTTTCCTATAGTTGGGAATTCTTGAAGTATTTTTCCTTGTATATGCTAGCAACAAGTATTGTGGCTTTTTTTGTATCCTCCACTCCTAATTGGCTAGCATGACACTATTAAAATATTCCATCTCCCTAAACCCCAATTCACCAGTTGCCTTTCCTGCTACCAACCAGCTTCACTTTTTCCCATGGATACCTTTACCTTTTGATTTTGATTCCACCAGAACCTAGCTATTAAGGCTTTAATGCCATTTCAAAACTTTTTAGGCAATCTAAATACACTCACTGTGTATGCGGGGATTGCCTGAAGGACTGCTTTTATAAGTAGTTCCTTCCCAGCTTTAGATAGGAAATTATTTTTTTCAGTTTTGAATTTTAAGCCACACCCACTCTTTAATGCTTCGAAAAGCATCGAGAATTACATGCCCTTTTTTTGCTAATCAATCAAACATAATAGATCAAGCAAAAATTAAATACATCTTTGCAAAGAACCTGATGACCTGATGACATATGATCCCGATTTTTCAAATAAGAATTTTGGGTTCGAAAGCCTCCACCCCTTATAGGGGTATACAAGGAACCGTCCAAACCGGCTGGAAACCGATCAGACCAGTTGTTGGAGCATGGAATCGGTCGACAGGTGGCATAAAATGATAGAAACCGATGTCGGCCGATTTGGCGTCGGTTTGAATCCTTTAAAAATCGTTGAACCGGTCAACCCTTATATATATATTTAATATATGTTAAATATCTCTCATGGCAAACGTCGATGGGATCTTGGTTTGGCACCGAAAACAATGCCGAACCCATCAGTGTACAACCCTAACCCCTTGTATTAAAAAGAAAAAAATACCTTCTTTGCTTTTATGGTCTAATTTGACAAAACTTGGCTATTCCTATGTCTCATGTGTACTCATAATTTTCTTGTAGATATGTGGGAGGCGACTTAGGTTAAGATTTTCTTAAGTGGGGCAGACCCGGGCAGTTGTTAATTAAATGTTAAAATCTTTTTTTAAAAATTTATTAGAAATAAGAAAAAAACTCTTTTAACTCTCTCCTTAGCACTTTTTCTACCAATTGATAAATGTTTCATCCAAAAGGATCGGACTTGGTAAGATGTGACGCATGAAGTTACAACCTTATTTTTATTATAAAATATATTTAATATACCATACAAAATTATGTCAATTTAGAAATATATTTTTATAATATCATTTTATAAATGTAACACTTATCTCTATTTTTTTCCTAAGCAAATGTAACACTTATCTCGCATGCAGGGTACCTATGTGAAAGCCGATTTGTCGTATCCATGTGAAAGGTTTTCAAACTTGTACCATTCCACCTTACATAGCATACAGTAGTACCTGCAAGTTGGTGTGGACAGTTCATATTATGAAATGTTACAATGAATTTGTTCGAAAGGTAACAATTATTTGGTGCATCCTTTAAGATTTATTTGTTATCATCTTCCTAAAGTTAGGTGGACTGACTCAATTTGATTATACCAGTGAACAGTACAATCTGAACAATTATCAAGGCCCATTTAAGTTCCACAAAACAACTCTATTTAATATGCGCATTTGTAGCCAAGACTCTATGGCCTGATGACATATGATCTAATTCTCCAAATAAAAAATTTGAACCCCCATCTCTCGTATAAAATATATATATGCATGTTTGTAAAGAAGCAACAAAACAAGCGAAACATGTTGTCCAACTCTATCCGTCACTACTGCTGTAATGGACATATTTAGCCTCGTTTGTTTTTACAAAACTTCTCAACTCATTTCGTCTAATTATTAATTTTTATTCAACTTTTAACAAAAATTTCATCTAATTTTTGAAAACAAACAGGCCTAATATTGATATTAATAAATAAAATATTATACATAATATTAAACTACACGAAGAAATGCAAACAAAAGTTAAAACCGAAACAAAAACTCCGATATATAGTTCCCGCCCGATACAAAACTTGCCCATTTTTGACAATACATGCAGGTAGGAACCTTCCTTGTAAGTTCTAACCGAGAAGAATCAAAGAGCCATGAGAGGGTCTGACCCAAATATATCGCCGATATCTTGAAAATAGTCGTCCACGTGCCATCTTGAAAAATCGAATCCGAAATTTTCACAGGAACTGAGAAACACGTCCCCACATTCTTCTTCAAAAAAGTTATCTCCCAAGCTCGTCTTTTCGAATAAACTTGTTGCCGGACTTTCGAAATCAAATATATCGCTCGGTATTAACGAATCGAAAGTTGAATATTCTGAAAACTCCAAGAAATTCTCGGACATACAGGATTCATCTTGTATATCTCCAACTTGGACAATTTCTTTGATAATCTCCGGACTTTGCAGCTCGATTTCTTCGTTAGAGGGTGAAGAACACCGTAACACTGAGGTAGGTGAGCAAAGCCGATTGTTGTGAGACTCTTCGCCGGAGTTGTATCCAGAGCATATCATCGGCTTATTTTCCGTTGAATGTTTCGACGTTGGCGGGGTGGCGAAGTTGGTGAACGCGTCGGGTCCACGCAGCTGAATAGCCGCGTTGTCGTACACCATCGCCGCTTCCTCGGCGGTGTCATAGGTACCTAACCATAGCCGGACACGTCGTAGAGGATCTCTAATCTCCGCCGCCCATTTCCCCCAAGGCCTTTGCCGCACGCCCCGAAACTTCCTCGCCCCAGGCACCTTCAACACCCGGTGACTCTCCGAAACCCGGGCAGTCTTCTTTCGTGCACTTCTCGCCGACCTGCTCCTCGAAACGCCGTCGTTTTGGCTGGAGCATGACTCGATAGTGATCTCGTTGATGAACTTCTTGACCCTTTGGCGCCTAAAGCACACCTCTTCTCCATCTTCTTCGTCGCTGGACGAGTCAGTTGCGTCACCGTCCGTTACGGATATCCGTACGACTCTGCGTTTTATTTCCTCAGGGACCGGTCTGACAAGCTTTGTGATGTTACGGTGTTCTGTGTACTTAATCGGAGGTATAGCATTAACACTGTGGTGGTTCATGTTTGAGAGCAATTTTCCGATCAGATTCTTCACAAGAAAAGCATTGAGAGAGAGAGAGAGAGAGAGAGAGAGAGAGTGCAAAGCGTGAAATATGGAAGGGTAAAAGTTGGTTTGAGATTCCTTTGATGATAGCAGTAGACACGAGAGGAGAATAAAGAGACTGGGATATAAAGGAAAGCTGCGGCAGAGTGAGAACACGTCAAAGAGAAGCTTGAAACGGAGAGAAATCTACCATTAATGAATTTTAAAACTCCATCAAAAAGCTTATTAAAGGACGAGAAATTTCAAGGAAAGTTGCACAAATAAAGGAGCTGAGATAAAGAGTGTGAGCGGGACTGCGTGTGCGTGAGAACAGATAGACAGAGGGGCCGGGGGTTGTATTGTGGGAACAGATAGAACCTAGCTAAGCCGACAGTACGGAAGGAAATGGGAGAGACCGAGAGACCAAGAACTAGGAGTAATAATGCTCGTTGAATGAACAAAAAAAAAAGGGAGGAAATTTCTGGGAAAGTTTCAAAGCTAGAAAGAAAAGGGAAGTGCGACCGACCGAAACCAAAGGCTTTACCGGAAAGGGAAAGAGAATAAATGTATACCGAATCTGGGACAGTCAGCTATAAGCTTTTCTTTTTCCTCAACCGGTGGTTTTAGTACTCAGCTCAGAGAACATTCAACTTTGCTATTTCAGGAAGAGTATCTCTTATATATGAGAGCCGAGACAGTGATCTTCTTCTTCCTCTCGGTGATCGGAAACTGAAAGTTTCAGGCAATAGAGCAGTAGTGGTGGATACTGGAGGTATAGAGGAAGTGAGAACCAGTCTGAGCGAGAGAGAGAGAGAAGACGGAGAGAGGGCATTAAGCACAGTTGCGGTTGACACTGGAGTGGACCTATTTTATAGGATCCCCCAATAGCCGTAATTGTTAAACCCGGTTCAAGCGCCACTCTTTTTTCTATTTTTTTAATTTATTAATTAATTAACCAAATTAATTCTCTCCCTCCTCTCTCTTCAACTGTTTTTTTTTTTTTTCTTATTATTAAGAATTTTTCAAAGAAATATCGTAACCGTAATTAATATTGAAAACATTGATATAAAAAATAATAATTGGCTATAACAAGAATATTGCAGATAAGATGTCACCAGTAAAATTTGTTTAGTAAAATTGACTAAACGACGGATCGTATAGCGGAGACGTGGGAGTAGAAAGGAGGTATTTACTAGGCGCCGCATAAGATGGAAACGTGACGCGTGGCATACGGACACGGGGTGCTGACTCGGCAAAAGATTTGTTCTCGGAAACAGGGATTCAGTTCACGTGATAGACGAGAGAGAGAGAGAGAAGAAGAAGGGAGAGGAAGGGGACATCGGTTCAGTCCCTCCTTTTGACTGGGGAAAAAGAAAGCATTTACACTCTGTCAATTGCTAATAATGCCCCTTTAATTCCTCGTTTTAGTTACCGTTTTTTATGTTATCCCCGTGGGGTGATCTTGTCATTTCGTAGTAAAAGGTCGTACAAGTAGTTACTCTGGGTTCATATAGTTGTTTTTTTTTAACCATCCAACCTCATTATTTTGTTCGTTTACAGCTCACCGTAACGTGGGAGGCAACCTAGAATTTGGCGCCAATTAATTTTATTTATTTATTTTTTTGTTTTTACCTTTACGGTGAACTAAATATGCACGAATAAAATGGACGGTAAATAGATGATCGATTGAAAGTATAAGAAATGCTTTACTTACCAAAACTTTATAAAAAAGTAAAATTTTAAATTCATAAATTATATTATAAAATTATTTTTATTATAAAATAGATTTAATACATTACATCAATTTATAAAAATTTTTATTTTTGGAATAGTACGAGCTTAATAATTTTAATAAAAGTGCCACGTTTGCTCAGCTATTTGACTGCAAATATGATTTTTGTTGATTATTATGTCGACAATTTTCCTCTCCTCCTCCTTAGGTTCAAGCTCATTGTACTTGACAGGTGGCTTCCACCTATTGGGGGGTATCCGAAGGAAAGTAAGAAAAATTTCGTCGGCAAACAGAGAACCTTAGCAATCCACTTGATGGGGGAAGCTATGATTTAAGAAGTCTGTGGACGCTGCGATGATTAATAAGATTGGCGGGGATGCAATGGGCCCGTCGGTCCTAGTGGTGAATGATTCACGTGATTCATACTGTCTTTAGCTTTGAGAGTGTGTCCTTGTGAACAAAGGCCACATTGACATATATATATATTTTGGTTGCAAACAAAAAAGGAAGATTGACATGGCTCATTCCTTGTGAACGTCCCAAATATTGCACGAAAAAAGTTGGAGACAGCCGCAATAATTTTTACTGGATTCGGTCGGTTTAATGTCTTGTGCTTTTCAAATTTCTAACATTTTAATATTTTTCTCCTATAATTATTATAGATATAAAGGCATTATATAAAAGTAAATTCATTAATTAATTAACATAATCATATGTGATCTATTAAATCTACTTCAAGCTAAAAATAATTTTATAATATGATATAGCACATCAAATTACGTTATTTTGCTTTGTGTAATATTTTTGTTATTAAAGTATTTCTCTCTTATTTGGTTATCATTTAGTTTAATCCGTTTTTTTTTTTTTTTTTTTTTCTTTCACCAAAATATTTTATATATGAGTATTGCTTTTCTAGAATTATTTCTACATCACATACTGTTTGTGTAACATAATTTGATTTAAAAGAAAAATTTTAAAAATTGAATTTTACAAGTTAAATATTACAATTTAAATGATGTGAATGATGTACTTTATATATCAATTTGAAAAAAAAATAATTATATATACATTTAAAATGATATTTAAAATTCTAAAATGTGCAAATTCTGCATATTCTTTAAAAAAAAATTGATAAATCTGTAATTTATTTAAAAAAATGTTTTTTAATAATATATATATATTTTTTTTAAAGAAAGTGCGGGGCTTGCGCTAGTGTATCTGGCATTGTTCTGCATTACTCTTATCTGGGCTAGAAACGTAATCTGGACAGATCTTGGACAACGTGTCAAGCATCCCAGCCGTCCAGTTTGTTTTCTTTTTGCTCAGTGCCTGTCTGGACTCTGGAGCCTTCTTCCACTTGACCTTAATCTCCTAATATTTTTCAATGTGCTATTTTTTTTTCTTCTTTATGGTACCTGAACTTTGATTATTTATTAAAGAATAATAGTATTTTGTCCATTCAATTTATCTTCTCATTTATATTTCATCTATTTTAATTTTTTTCTTTACTTAATATTTAATGAAGTTACTATTAGTGAATTGATATATTTTTATATTTTTTAAAAATATTTTAAAATGATAATAAATATAAATACAAAATTTTTTTTGACCTAGAGGTAACATCCAATGGGCTACTCTGAGTGACAGAGTAGCACCGCTCTTTATTAAATTAAACCATAACTATTTTAAATTAGCTTTGATATTCATAAACTTCATATATTATACACCACACTTTTTGATTTTTTTTTTAATTTAATGTAATTTATTTTATTTTATTTTTTTAAAAATAATTTAATTCTTCTGTTTATCATCCATATACTATATATTTAATAAGAGAAAAAAATAAAAAAAATAAAAAAAAGTGGTATGTAAGTATTATAAATAGAATTTTTCATTTTGAATTTGTTGTTGGGGTCCTGGTCAAATATCTTAACCTTAAGGTTTCCGTGTCGTTACTCGTCAGGTATGTTTTGGGTATATTGGCAACGGTATTAAGCCTTCTGAAGCTCGTATTGACATGGCTTTTGGTGTCACTCAGTGATCGGTTGTTGAGGAATTGCAAATCAGACAGGTGTCCCATAATTTTTTGCCGGTTAGTTCTTTAACTAAATTTGGATTACTTCTCATTAACTCGTAGTCAGACATATTTATCTTATCTGCAAGCAACCATTTATTTGTATAAAGGTATACAAGATTTACAACCATTTTAAAATATTTATTACGATTATTATGTTTTAAATAGAAGGCGCGCAACTATATAAAATCTTAAATTTAAATAAAAAAATTCGGTGCTTTTAGCCTTTTAATGAATAAGCATTATTATAGAATTGAATCGTAAAAAAACTTGTAAAATAATTTAGAAATATTATTATTCATGATAAACTATGATGCATGGATTATAAATAACGAACTGAATTACTTATTTATCACTCTAACAAGAGTGCCTAATTAAACATATATATAGAAATTACATTATAATTATTATTATTATTATATTTTGAGTTTAAATATGTTTGTCCCTACATTTTTGTTGAGTGTTTTAAAAAATAAAGTTGAATTAATTTCTAACAGATTTCAAGGAAAAGTTTATGATGAACTGAGAAACACCCAGTTGTACAAATAATTATGAACTTATTGAGAGGAGGTGGGCGTCATGTGGATTAGCAAAGACAACACGTTGAAAGCTGTAATTATTATCACTCGTTTGTTTTTGTAGTTAAAATGAAATGAGTTGAGATTAAAGTTTAAAAAATTGAATAAAATATGATTAGAATATATTTTTTTAATATTATTTTTGTTTTAAAATTTAAAAAAATTGATTGTTTATTTTATTTTAAGTAAAAATTTGAGAAAATTATATAATTAAATAAGATTAGATGAATTGAATTAAACTATGAAAATAGACGAGACCTTGATCTCTCTCGGAATTTTCGTCCCCCATTACAAGTCGTATGAAATAATGAAACCATAGATAAAAATACAAACCAACAAGAACATCGAATTCGACAAATCCTTGAGAAGAAGTCTTGGGGTCCGACCGACTTAACAAATACATGTCGGTCGGGTTTTGTTTGGATTCTTAAACCACGGAATTTCTATCAATTTCTTATTGCAATTGCGTGGAAGACCCGCATACTAGCGACACAAGTCAATGAGCATCATCATCCCCTAGATGCATCCTTTGAGCCACAAAAATGGAGGTGAACCCCATATATTGTTTTTTTATAAGGTATGATTCAATATCCTACGTATCCCAATGTTATTGAATGAGTACTAAATTAACACACATGGACCTAGAACCGCTTGGTTTTTGTAATTGTAATTAGACAATCATAACGTTTATGAAACATGACAGAGTGATCAATCTCATGATCTAGGGAGAACTCTTTTGTTTGTTTGGATTTGCATTGGAGATATCTTCCTTAAAGGGTTATCACACCCCTCTTTTTGGAAAACAACAAAAGGATCTTTATCTTATCTACCCTTTCACTCTTATCAAGCCTATTTCTAACTAGGAAAATCCCTACTTGATTGCAAAAAGTTTGAACAACAAAAGTAGACGTTAATGTAAAACTTAAAAAGAAAATGATTTGTAAAGTTTTAGGACGTGTAATCTCTGTCTGTGTTTACTATATGAAAAAAGTGAATAAATCTAGAAACTCATTTTAAAAACTTAATTTCTTAATTGTAGGTCCCATTATTTTTTAAAACGAATGCATGATACTTACGTCACAACCTAAGACTATATATAATATTAGTCAAAGTGGGGATCACTAGTTATGGAGAAACAAAATACAAACATATGGAGTTTTTGCATTTGCATATTTACAAACATATGGACCAGTCATAGAAATGCTATTTGCATATTTGTAGTTGTTTAGTATGCAGTTTCTACGTACTTCTTTTAAAAAAAGTGAGTCAATTTAAGACCCATATAAAATAATAATAATAATGGTAGCGCCCACTTTTTTTTCAAAAAGAATACATATGGAATGCACACTCCAGAACCATATATAGTATTTCCCATTACCCTGAAAGTTCACGCGTTTAAGATTTTAGTGGGGATGGACATGCAAGTTCATTCATGAGGCAATCAATCGAGAAGGTGATAGTTTTCCTTTGTATGTAGTATCATTATAGATCACTTAACTTGACACCATACAATTTTTCAAAAAAAAAAAAAAAACTTGACACCATACAACGGGTTTAGAAAAGCTGTACACATTAGAGCTGTATAAGCGGGAGAACTTATACGGCACGTACGTAGATTATATAACCAAAACTACTAATGTAAAATTTTTATGTATTAATTGTAGAACGTGTTTATTATGCCGATCTCCACCAAAATTGTAGAACGTGTTTATTATGCTCTCCACCAAATAGTTCGATTTTGAAAGGAAGTCACATGCATGCTCTTTAATTGGTTTAAAATACATCGTACTTTTTTTGTTGCAAGTGCTATTGCAAGACCCACCACTCTGATCTTCGACCTTCAATGGCATCAAGAAGTCGTTAAACACCAAACCCAACCCCCCAAAACACCCCCCAATAAAAATAGAGAGTTGTTAGAGATACAAATAGATCTTACACATTGATGTGACAGTGTGCCATGTCTCTTTTCCTTCTCACTTTCCTCTTCATGTCTTCTTTTGAAGTAGTTGTTGACCACCACAGATGGCTAAAGGATTGCGACCGTCGACCATGCAAACTATTGACTCAGATCCCGACTACTCTAACCACCTAGCGGCAACCACGCAAAAAAAACATTTACCTCAGCCAAAAAAATGAAAAACAAAGAAAGAGTCAAGGATGCATTTTTGTCTAAAAAGAGGCTGCGTAACACCTTTTTTGGTCATAACATGATTTTTATGAGATGAACAAAAATATTTTTTCCTGTCCAATAAAAAAAAATGTAGTGTTTCCTTTTTTATATAATATTCCTCGAGCAAAAGAGAAAAAGTTTGGAGCGAACTTTTAAAAAAGATATAGCCATATAAATATATTTATTATCTTTTATATAGTTATATTAAGGCAATATTAGGTAATAATTTTCACCTCATCTTATTTTATTTTATTTCTAAACATAACTTAAATTCAAAATACTTTTAAAGTAGTCACTATAACTTTTTCAAACAAATGGTTACAATTTTTTTAAACTTTTAAACAAAAAATTAAAAAAAATTATATTTTAACAATATTTTAATTTTATAATATTTTTTATTTAATTTTTTCTCACTCATTTCTAAAAAAAAAAAAACTTAATTCAAACTATCTTACTATTATTTATAAATTATCTTATTATTATTCATAAAATTTTTAATCCATCTTATTTCTCAAAATTCTCCTAAAAGATATTTTTATAAAGTAATATCACAATATACTTAATTATATAATTATATAAAAAAATCGTATAAAAATTATGTGTAGTCACTCGTATTTAAATTGCAAGTCAGACCAACGGTGGTTTGTCTCGAAATGCGAAAGACAAAATTAACCGGCAAGAAGCGGTGGGCTCCGCTGACGCCTCAGTTTTTCGAAAGCTTCTTGAGCCCAACGACCGACACGTATGCATCTCCCACCATATGTGACGTTATTTGGATGCAAAAACTTTTTACTGTCATAATTACCATTTACCAAGGGATATGTTCCACTTCTTTTACCAACCATTGCAATTTGCAAAACCCAACACGATAATCGTCTGCCTCGCTTAAAAAATTACGATATTATTAGTTATAATATTTAATGTTTAATTTTATCACACAATTTATTATCTATATTTATTTACAACTGATATTTTAAATTCTTGAAAAAATTGAGCATTATTTTAAAAATATTTCCCCGCTTTTTCTGCTTCGGGAACATACACTGTTGACTGTTGTTTGCAAGATGAAAACTTAGGCTGTTCACCGAGGGGGATTCAAGTGACCAACGTTAGGGGACAAGAGCATGTTAGGAATATATGCTACAAAGTCTTTAATGGGTTAGGTGAATTTCTCAACTCCTACATTATTTTTCTACCTCTTTTTAAGGCAGCATTTACAAGACCCACCATTTTTGGTTGAAAGTTGTAACCATTGTTTACAGAAAAATGTTAAATTTAGTTAAGAAAAACTTGCATCTTAAAAATCATAAAATTTGAATTTAAAAAAANCAAGCTTTAATTTGTTTACAGCAAAGAAGATCATTATGACAAAAGAACAATGCAACAGTATACAAGATAACTGTTTGAATATCAATATCACAACAAGAACGTGAATCGATGAACAAAGTTTCCTCATTTAGCATTGGAGTAAGCAATCAGGGAGAAACTGTCACTCAATAAAATAATCATTGGTAATTTTTTCTTTACAAACTTCCTGTCGATTCCACAACAAAATACTCCATAATTGGGCCTCAGAAAGAATGGTATCTTTAAAATATTTCTATCTGAAATATCTTTGTAGACACAATGGGAAAGCTGTGTTCCCCACAACTTTCAAATGAATATGGAATTTCTATCTGAAAGATGGAATGCATCATTAGAGATAGCAGGGGCCGTTTAGACTATAAAATAATAACCTTGGATATTGTGAGGGCAGGGCTCCACTGCTCCTTCAAGATATCAAGGCAAATGCTCCCATTGCTGTTGATATTGGGGTGGAAGACCTTTGTCCTGAAAGCGACCTGAACAAACAATTCATCGAAGACATATTTTAATACATGAAGGATGGAGAAAATCTGTCAAACAACTTTCAATAATCTCTTCGAATATACATGCGTATTTAATACTCTTAAAAGGCTGAAATAGAGAAGAAGAAGCCAGAGTGCCAGTTCAGTTAAGATCCTAAATACCCTAGTTTAAAGTGAGCGTCACGTATGTACAGACCTGTCAAAAGCTAGGCCATGTCCATGGAATTGACATGAAAATGAGAATCGGTTGCATACCTTGGGTGGTTTAAATGGGTAGTCTGGAGGAAAATGAATAGTGACTACAAAAACTCCACCCGCATATGGACTGTCAGGAGGACCCAAAATTGTTGCTTGCCAATGGAACATGTCTTCAGCAACTGGGCCTGAGGATTTATAGATCCATACAAACAGAGACAATAACAGTGAACAAAAAATTACACAAGTAAACTTGCGAAGAATGTATACGAGGATTGAAAACAATCTACAGAAAATAAAAAATGCTTGACTGAAGAGGAAAAATAAATGCTGGAAAATACCAGATATAGATAAAAGAAAATCATAAAACAGATACCACAAAAAGCAAAAGGGTGCACTTATAAAGAGCTTCTTCGCACATATCAAATGACCTACTGTTCTACTGTAGGAATATTCATTTGTTCTTATCGCATGAGTAATGCCCCATACAACCGTAAAGTGCGTAAACGCCGCGTACTCGTTTTGAACAAAAGTGAGGTCTATTATTAAAAAATTAATTTTTTTTCATGTGAATCCCATGTTTTATTCACTTTTTTCAAAGCGATTATGCGGCGGTTGCACAATTCACGATTGCAAATATCTTTTCTCTAAAGATTATAAAAATCAGTCTGCAGTTATTTTATTGAATATTCATAAATTTTCCATAGCTAACATTGAAAACGTCCATTGCAAATTTGCAACCCTGTTGTAGTACATTACATAATTTGGCATGATACTCCAGATATGATCCCTAAACTTGGGGTCGTGGCCTGTAAAACCCATATGTCCAGCAACATAAAGGGTGGCATCGTGAATGCATCAGAATTAGCAAAACAAAAAATAATAGTAAGACTTGAACAAATTGGCCATGTTTGGTTTCAACCATTTTGTTTTATAAGTAAATGATATTATTGATAAGAACAAGCAAAGCCCAAGTACACAAGATGGTATACAAGAGACAAGACCTATCTAGGTCGCAGAAGTGAAAACAAGAAAATGATGTAAATGTTTGGTTTCAACCATTTTTCAACTTCAAACCAAATATCTTTCAATCTAAAAAAACTTACTATTCCAACTTTTCATTGCAACCTTTGCCTAGATACCAGTGAAAAGATAAAAACAAAAAATCCAAAACAAAAATGTCCTAAAAAATTATTTTAACCATCTTTCCAACTCTTCTCATCCACTTTAAAAAATGCCAATACAGAACAAAATTTAAAACAATTATTCAAATTTCCTATATATCTTCACAAAACCAAGTAAAAAACACATCTAAAAATTTTATTAGCCAAACATGTCCTTTTAGTCCTATGATGTGTTAGAATTCATAACATGAACTATGAAAAACAAAATATCTAGGACTCTCCTCGTTATATTCTTAGCATTTAAGGCAGTGACGTAAGTTTTAAATTAGAAGTCCATTAGACAGTTTTACTGATAGAAAACATATGATTTCTCAATTTTATCATTGCAAGCAAGCTATTGCCAAAAAACAAAGTGACATCCTATTTCTCATTTCATGTATCATTTATGCTAGATTTTTCCAACCTCCTTAAATTTTTAAGTTTTGTATTCACTCCAAAAGTAGTAAATAAATTTGGCTCAGTCAAAAGAAACAACTTTACGCCTTCATTAATGATCTCTCATCTCCTGTGATATCTTCTCCTTAGTGCAAAGACTTATTCAGAACCTTAACACATTCAGTGTGCAGAAGAACAGGTCAACGAGATCAGTTCATCCGCAGAAGACTCCTCTATTTCAGGAGTTCAAAACACCTCAACAGACTCCACTTCTTTAGGAGTATAGCTGACAGTTTTTTAAATTTTGAATTCAATAGATGTATAGGCAACTAAGTAGGATAACAGTTGAGTTATGTTCAATTTAAAATCCTTGTATAGGAACTACGGAGATACAATAGAAATTCAAGCCTTCAGATTTTCATCAAACTTAGTATTCTCTACACAGTGCCTATGATCGCACCAATATGAAGAAGTTTCCATAGATAGGCCGCGAGAAGTATAGGTAAAACTCAACTGAATGGCACTTAAACTTATTGGCAATAGAATCCGAAGAAATGAACAGCAATAAACCACGCTTAAAAATTTCAAAGTCATACATCAGACACTCCGATTAAAATTTAGACAGAGTTTACAAACACGAATTTTTATCCACGCAAACACGGCAATAGGCCCTATCGCAAACCCTAACAAAATGATAAATAAAGCTCATTTCCACAGCAAACCCTAATGAAGAAATAGAAATTCAGCCTCACAAACTCGCGGAAAGCTCACAACTCAAGCAGAGGAAAATGCGTAAGGAATGAACGGAAGCACAAACAAGGAAAAGAAAAAATATTACATAAATAGAACATCATAAAGTGTATCTCTTTCTATCTCTATATATATGCGGATCGGAGCGAAGAAGGTAGTACCAGCACTGCAAGACGTGGGAGGATCCTTCTGCAGATCCTTGAGCTCCTTCAAGATTCGCTTCGACGCCATCACCTATAAAGTTTGAAACCCAGATCCTCTCAGCCCGACCGTACAAATATAGATGCCTTCTCTGTCTGTGTATAAAAGCTACACGCATTCACAGAGAGGAAGAGAGGAGAGAGAGAGAGAGAGAGAGCAGTATACCTTGAATCCTCCGCGGTTTGATTATTGTTTGAGCTTCTGACAATGGGGGATAGAGCATGTCCACGCTATGGGAGATTGGGCTTTATATACCGATCAAACCAAAGAGGAGAACGTTATCAAAAAAATAAAAAATAAAAAATAAAAAACCAAAGGTGGGCAGTTTTTCGGTCTCGACTCTCTACTTCTAGAAGTGGTTCACAGTGGTTGGTCAATGGTCAACTCCCGTGGACCCCACCAACGCATTATTTTTTAAAAAATATTTANACACAAGTAAACTTGCGAAGAATGTATACGAGGATTGAAAACAATCTACAGAAAATAAAAAATGCTTGACTGAAGAGGAAAAATAAATGCTGGAAAATACCAGATATAGATAAAAGAAAATCATAAAACAGATACCACAAAAAGCAAAAGGGTGCACTTATAAAGAGCTTCTTCGCACATATCAAATGACCTACTGTTCTACTGTAGGAATATTCATTTGTTCTTATCGCATGAGTAATGCCCCATACAACCGTAAAGTGCGTAAACGCCGCGTACTCGTTTTGAACAAAAGTGAGGTCTATTATTAAAAAATTAATTTTTTTTCATGTGAATCCCATGTTTTATTCACTTTTTTCAAAGCGATTATGCGGCGGTTGCACAATTCACGATTGCAAATATCTTTTCTCTAAAGATTATAAAAATCAGTCTGCAGTTATTTTATTGAATATTCATAAATTTTCCATAGCTAACATTGAAAACGTCCATTGCAAATTTGCAACCCTGTTGTAGTACATTACATACTTTGGCATGATACTCCAGATATGATCCCTAAACTTGGGGTCGTGGCCTGTAAAACCCATATGTCCAGCAACATAAAGGGTGGCATCGTGAATGCATCAGAATTAGCAAAACAAAAAATAATAGTAAGACTTGAACAAATTGGCCATGTTTGGTTTCAACCATTTTGTTTTATAAGTAAATGATATTATTGATAAGAACAAGCAAAGCCCAAGTACACAAGATGGTATACAAGAGACAAGACCTATCTAGGTCGCAGAAGTGAAAACAAGAAAATGATGTAAATGTTTGGTTTCAACCATTTTTCAACTTCAAACCAAATATCTTTCAATCTAAAAAAACTTACTATTCCAACTTTTCATTGCAACCTTTGCCTAGATACCAGTGAAAAGATAAAAACAAAAAATCCAAAACAAAAATGTCCTAAAAAATTATTTTAACCATCTTTCCAACTCTTCTCATCCACTTTAAAAAATGCCAATACAGAACAAAATTTAAAACAATTATTCAAATTTCCTATATATCTTCACAAAACCAAGTAAAAAACACATCTAAAAATTTTATTAGCCAAACATGGCCTTTTAGTCCTATGATGTGTTAGAATTCATAACATGAACTATGAAAAACAAAATATCTAGGACTCTCCTCGTTATATTCTTAGCATTTAAGGCAGTGACGTAAGTTTTAAATTAGAAGTCCATTAGACAGTTTTACTGATAGAAAACATATGATTTCTCAATTTTATCATTGCAAGCAAGCTATTGCCAAAAAACAAAGTGACATCCTATTTCTCATTTCATGTATCATTTATGCTAGATTTTTCCAACCTCCTTAAATTTTTAAGTTTTGTATTCACTCCAAAAGTAGTAAATAAATTTGGCTCAGTCAAAAGAAACAACTTTACGCCTTCATTAATGATCTCTCATCTCCTGTGATATCTTCTCCTTAGTGCAAAGACTTATTCAGAACCTTAACACATTCAGTGTGCAGAAGAACAGGTCAACGAGATCAGTTCATCCGCAGAAGACTCCTCTATTTCAGGAGTTCAAAACACCTCAACAGACTCCACTTCTTTAGGAGTATAGCTGACAGTTTTTTAAATTTTGAATTCAATAGATGTATAGGCAACTAAGTAGGATAACAGTTGAGTTATGTTCAATTTAAAATCCTTGTATAGGAACTACGGAGATACAATAGAAATTCAAGCCTTCAGATTTTCATCAAACTTAGTATTCTCTACACAGTGCCTATGATCGCACCAATATGAAGAAGTTTCCATAGATAGGCCGCGAGAAGTATAGGTAAAACTCAACTGAATGGCACTTAAACTTATTGGCAATAGAATCCGAAGAAATGAACAGCAATAAACCACGCTTAAAAATTTCAAAGTCATACATCAGACACTCCGATTAAAATTTAGACAGAGTTTACAAACACGAATTTTTATCCACGCAAACACGGCAATAGGCCCTATCGCAAACCCTAACAAAATGATAAATAAAGCTCATTTCCACAGCAAACCCTAATGAAGAAATAGAAATTCAGCCTCACAAACTCGCGGAAAGCTCACAACTCAAGCAGAGGAAAATGCGTAAGGAATGAACGGAAGCACAAACAAGGAAAAGAAAAAATATTACATAAATAGAACATCATAAAGTGTATCTCTTTCTATCTCTATATATATGCGGATCGGAGCGAAGAAGGTAGTACCAGCACTGCAAGACGTGGGAGGATCCTTCTGGAGATCCTTGAGCTCCTTCAAGATTCGCTTCGACGCCATCACCTATAAAGTTTGAAACCCAGATCCTCTCAGCCCGACCGTACAAATATAGATGCCTTCTCTGTCTGTGTATAAAAGCTACACGCATTCACAGAGAGGAAGAGAGGAGAGAGAGAGAGAGAGAGAGAGAGAGAGCAGTATACCTTGAATCCTCCGCGGTTTGATTATTGTTTGAGCTTCTGACAATGGGGGATAGAGCATGTCCACGCTATGGGAGATTGGGCTTTATATACCGATCAAACCAAAGAGGAGAACGTTATCAAAAAAATAAAAAATAAAAAATAAAAAACCAAAGGTGGGCAGTTTTTCGGTCTCGACTCTCTACTTCTAGAAGTGGTTCACAGTGGTTGGTCAATGGTCAACTCCCGTGGACCCCACCAACGCATTATTTTTTAAAAAATATTTATTTATAATATATTCTACAACAATGTATTAAAGTGAAGAATATTTTGATAAAATACTGTATAAAAATAATAATATTTTATCAAAATGACTTCATTTTAATATATTATTATTAAATATATTATATAATGTATTGTAAATGTATCATTACTCTTATTTTTTTCCTTTTTCTTTTAATGTAATTGTTTTTTATATCCAGTTTCGTATATCTTTGTGACATGATTTAGAATTTTAGATTATGTTATTTATTTTTTTAGGTTTTATTTCAATTTCTATATATTATGAAAGAGTGGATCTACGGCCCACACATGGGGATGTCTTTAAAAGTTCCCCTAAGATTTTCATATTTGCCATCTCATCGTATTCTTCAGCCTTGGTCAGTTTTGACGTGCTTGACCAATTTTCAAGGTCAATGGTAGCTTTATTGCCGATTCGAAGTACCGGGTATCAAATTCGCTTGCNCATAATATATTTTATAATATATTCTACGACAATGTATTAAAGTGAAGAATATTTTGATAAAATACTGTATAAAAATAATAATATTTTATCAAAATGACTTCATTTTAATATATTATTATTAAATATATTATAGAATGTATTGTGAGTGTATTTTTACTCTTATTTTTTTCCTTTTTCTTTTAATGTAATTGTTTTTTTTTCCAGTTTCATATATCTTTGTGACATGATTTAGAATTTTAGATTATGTTATTTATTTTTTTAGGTTTTATTTCAATTTCTATATATTATGAAAGAGTGGATCTACGGCCCACACATGGGGATGTCTTTAAAAGTTCCCCTAAGATTTTCATATTTGCCATCTCATCGTATTCTTCACCCTTGGTCAGTTTTGACGTGCTTGACCAATTTTCAAGGTCAATGGTAGCTTTATTGCCGATTCGAAGTACCGGGTATCAAATTCGCTTGCTACATAGCAGGTGGATGTATGCAGCTAATAAGTTCCTTCACCTTTCTCTGTCAATTCAAAGCAAAGTTCAAAGATGCTAACGAGGTCTAAACGCGTATTCGTTGACCACCTCCACTCCATGATAGAATTGTTCAAAATTCAAAGCTTCAAAGCCTTTGCTTCAACCCATCTGTTACATAACTGTGCGTGTAAGACTATTTCCTTAAAAGGAAAAGTCTCTTTGCAGGCATTTTTGCGCACCGAAGTGCACCGATCAGCTGACTTGGAGTTTTTCTTTAATAAAGTGGTTCGTTTTTGTTTAACTTCTCCGATTTTCTTCTCCTCTCTCTCTCTCTTCGTACTTTGGTTTGAATGCCTTGAATGAAATCTGAGCTCGTATGCCATTGCTAGTAGTGAAGCTACCGAGAAGATCTAAGCGCCAGCTGATCTCCGATCCCAGCTCAAATTCCTCTCCGTCAACCACTCAACCCAATTGGTGTGAAGAAGATGGAAATGCTTTCCTTTCTCGAGACAGAGGTCCCTATCTTGCAAAAGTTCATCCTTTTTTGTCAGATCTCAACTCTTAAAGTCCATAAATCAAGCCCCAAGAGACCATAAAAGACCTTAGTATAATCACCTCCCCAAGCTTACTGATATGCTTGTCCTTTTATAAATCCCTTCCCCAAGTAGACCATAAAAGACATGTAGTATAATCCCTGGAAGCATACCCATTTGAGAGAAAGAGTATGGCAGTGTTAATAGAATCATGGGCCACCTCTAAAACCAAAACCAAAACTCAATATCAGTAAATCTTTCTCAAATAAAATTGATTGAAAAAATATTTTTATGAATCCAACTTCTAACTTGAATTTTTTTTATTTTTTGCCTGGTTGAATTTAGTGTGGTTGAACCATGCTTCATAGATAGACGCACCATGCTAGAGAAAAACCCCACTCTTCTGCCTTATCTTCCTATATATCATCACGTTAAGTCAAATTGAAGCTTGAGACCAGGACCTTATGCTTGTTTATGAGGTAACATTTCTTACAAACGAAAGTGAGAATCGATGCATCACAGTCAGTCAAGTTTTCATTTTTGTTTTCGTCATTTTTGTTTTCTTTGTTTTTCCAAGATAAGTGTGTTGGTAGCTTTCCTTTCGTTTTTGTCTGTCATACTCTCTTTCTTTTTCTTTTTTTTTTCTTTTTTTAATACAAGTGACAAAAGCTTTAAAATATTAATTGGTACGTGGGTGGGCGCACCCACCGCTTGTACCGAGCAAAATTGTTCCTTAAAAGGAAAAAGTTAGCTAGGGATCCGCTCTCCTTTTTTTTTTTAATTTTTTTAATTTTTTTTTAATTTAGCGATTAAGAAAATATTATTTAATAATATTATAATTTTTTTTAATATTTAAAAACACTAACAAAAAGATGTAAAAAAAAATTAAATTGACCTCGCAAAAGCTCCCAACAGGAGCCCCCAGCAGTGGATGTAGACCCACATCCTTAAATCATTGCAAAGACAAGTTGATTAGGAAGTTTAGTTTGATGTTGATAAGTAGCATATGCGCCATCAACTCAAAAGGAAGTTGGGTTAAAAAGTGAACGGATGAGATCAATTAATTCATTCATCTCATTGTGAATACTTTAGAATATCTGTAAATAATAATAAAATAATTTGAGAATATTTGAAAACAATTGTATTACCAAATAGTTCTTATTTAGATGATAAGACACATCCAATGACTTTTTGTTTTAGAAGCCAAACTTCAACTTCCAACTGGCCCGCTAATTACTCTATCCATTAGGTCTCCATAGTCTCATGAGCTTTTGGCCGTTGCGCTGCGTCTCTTTTAGCATTTAAGATCAATAGAATTTCATGGAAGAACAAAATGATGATATCTTCCAATTCCAATGGACATCACTCCAAAGAACATGAGTAAACACATGATTTACCCTGTACGTTTTGTGCTCTATGCAGGAAGGGATTCATGCATGATGAATTCACTTGTTGTAGTTAAGATCGAAAGTACCAAATATGAGAATTGAGCATTCCATGCAGTCGTTAATAAACCTGAGAGAGAGAGAGAGAGAGNAGAGAAAGCTAATGATTTTTCACACAGAACGAGAGAGAAAGAGAGTCAGCGGAGGTGGTTGAGATTAAAAAAGTACTGAGATCGCCATTGACGCTTTTGCCGGTGATGGTTTTTGAAATGGCTCCCAATGGCTCTATTTTCAGTGTCTCACTGTAGCTGAATGCTAGAGAGCAAGCAAAGGACTTGGGAGATCGAGGGAGGGAGGGGACCAGAGATTGGGAGGAACCGGCGGTAGTAGAACTTAACGGCGAACGTACAAACGGACGGAAAAGGACTGGCCGATGTGGGTCCGAGGTTTGTTCCGTCGACTTGTTCGTTAAGGATGAGTACAAAAGAGGGTGCGGATTCTATTTGATGATTTGGTAATTTGGGCGGTATAGAAGCAATCCCCACCGTTGAATCTGATCCAAGAAAGTATACAGACGAAATCGTGCCGTTGGATTGGATAAGGTGCAAACTCTCGTCTAACCTTTTCTATCAATCATCTCGGATGATAAGTCAGAGGATGTATGTTAAGATTACTGTACATTGATAATATGTTTTTTTTAATCTATAAAAGTAAAAGGAAAAATAATAAACATATAACTATTATCATCCTAAGATTCTTTGTGCAACCTTATTTTAGGTGATGATTATTGTCGTAAAATAATTTATAAAGAGAACCGCATCACCACATTTTTATTTATAATTTTTTTTTTTTTTTTTTGTGTCAACCCATCACATTATTCTCATTTCAATCTCTCTCTCTCTCTCTCTGCAATCATTTTTAACTAACTCCATATCTCTCTCTTCGACCCCTCTCTCTCTCTCTCTCTCGTCAAGCCTCTTACCGAATCCCCTCTCTCTCATCAAGATCTCTCTCTCCTCGAGCTCAGTGTTGAGTTGGTTTGATTTTTGCTTTGTTTTTTCATCAAATTTTCTACACGCAAGACAAAAAACACAGAGAGTCTGAAGTCGGTTTTTGTGTTTTTATATTTAAATGATTAACCTGGTTTACCACATCATGTGTATGGGGTAGAATTTATAAACCGATGAGAAGATTTACTCATTTATAAAAATAATATTATTTTATATAAATATTTTTATGTAAAAATATAATTATATAAAAAATTGTGCGTATATTATTATTATTTTAAAAACTTGATTGCTTCATTTTTATTGGATTTTGGGTGTGCTTGAAAGATCTTGAAAAATGGAAAATAATTTCCAATTTGGCATGCAATAATATTATTACGGACAATGTTTTGGTACATTACCTGATAAAAAAAAAATGACCATTTCGGCTATCTACCCTGTCCATTCAGGAATTATTGGACGTAGCTTGTTTATATGTTACTATGTTCTAGCGGGGGCTCTTTTATAACTTTCCATGTATACCCATCAAAGAAAAAGCAAAGAATTTGCTCTGCATGGGCCTCAATTACCATGTTTGGGGCAATTAAGGAAGACGAAATAGGAAACCTGTCCAGGAAAACCTTTTGGTTTTGTATTTATAATTTTTCGAGCACGTATGATTAACAAATCAGAGTGGCGCAGCGGAAGCGTGGTGGGCCCATAACCCACAGGTCCCAGGATCGAAACCTGGCTCTGATAAAAAAGAGTAGCTTCGCTTGCCATGTTTTTTTATTTTTAAGTTTTTTGGGGTCCTCTTCTTTGATATCTTGCGTTCAGAGCTTTTCTGTGATCAGTGGCAGATATATGGAAATGCACTTAAGGCGCTTCCTTTACCTGGAACCATAAACTAAGTTAGTCCTTCAAAAGCTTGTCGCTTTGGTCGTGGATCCATGATTTGTAAGTGGTCAGGGACTCGGCAAGATGAATCAGACAAAAAATTGTTGGAGTGGGAGGGATAGAGAGAGACTTGTATCCATAATCACTCAATCTACAGTTCATATTTCATATACAAACTTAG
>QEOT01003848.1:106187-126728 GCA_003123785.1 Pterocarya stenoptera
TCTCTCTCTCTCTCTGCAATCATTTTTAACTAACTCCATATCTCTCTCTTCGACCCCTCTCTCTCTCTCTCTCTCGTCAAGCCTCTTACCGAATCCCCTCTCTCTCATCAAGATCTCTCTCTCCTCGAGCTCAGTGTTGAGTTGGTTTGATTTTTGCTTTGTTTTTTCATCAAATTTTCTACACGCAAGACAAAAAACACAGAGAGTCTGAAGTCTGTTTTTGTGTTTTTATATTTAAATGATTAACCTGGTTTACCACATCATGTGTATGGGGTAGAATTTATAAACCGATGAGAAGATTTACTCATTTATAAAAATAATATTATTTTATATAAATATTTTTATGTAAAAATATAATTATATAAAAAATTGTGCGTATATTATTATTATTTTAAAAACTTGATTGCTTCATTTTTATTGGATTTTGGGTGTGCTTGAAAGATCTTGAAAAATGGAAAATAATTTCCAATTTGGCATGCAATAATATTATTACGGACAATGTTTTGGTACATTACCTGATAAAAAAAAAAATGACCATTTCGGCTATCTACCCTGTCCATTCAGGAATTATTGGACGTAGCTTGTTTATATGTTACTATGTTCTAGCGGGGGCTCTTTTATAACTTTCCATGTATACCCATCAAAGAAAAAGCAAAGAATTTGCTCTGCATGGGCCTCAATTACCATGTTTGGGGCAATTAAGGAAGACGAAATAGGAAACCTGTCCAGGAAAACCTTTTGGTTTTGTATTTATAATTTTTCGAGCACGTATGATTAACAAATCAGAGTGGCGCAGCGGAAGCGTGGTGGGCCCATAACCCACAGGTCCCAGGATCGAAACCTGGCTCTGATAAAAAAGAGTAGCTTCGCTTGCCATGTTTTTTTATTTTTAAGTTTTTTGGGGTCCTCTTCTTTGATATCTTGCGTTCAGAGCTTTTCTGTGATCAGTGGCAGATATATGGAAATGCACTTAAGGCGCTTCCTTTACCTGGAACCATAAACTAAGTTAGTCCTTCAAAAGCTTGTCGCTTTGGTCGTGGATCCATGATTTGTAAGTGGTCAGGGACTCGGCAAGATGAATCAGACAAAAAATTGTTGGAGTGGGAGGGATAGAGAGAGACTTGTATCCATAATCACTCAATCTACAGTTCATATTTCATATACAAACTTAGAAGGTGAATTTATAACTACATTTTGAAACGTGACTAAAGTGGAGAGAGAGACATTAAAAGTTTAAAACGATTCTCCACCTTCATTGCAGGAAAATATACAGATTACAGGCATGACCGATCGAGTTAAGAGGCTGATGTTCTGATTCAGTTTCAGATTGCAAATGCAGTGTATGAGGAGTATCAATGGCAGCCACCAGCGCAAAGAGCAGTCTCTTGTTTGTAATTGGTATTATTGGTCTTCAATCTTGAAATTATTCTTCTGGGGATCCAGATGCTCAATATTAAGTTGAAGGGACAACGGCGAGTTCCAACTTGCCTGTCCATTCTTCACCTGGTTTTAAGGCGATTGGTTTCTCTACTGCTGCTGCATCAATGCAAAGCATCTTTTTGTATTCTTCATCCCCAAAATCCGCCATGGATTTGGACTTCTTCTCCCACGGATTCCAGACTCCTGCATACAATCACAATCGAAAAGCATAAAATTTAGATGCCGATCTGTATGGCATTACATATGATTAAGCAGGTAAAAACTACAAGACTGGATGCTTGATATCATATAGATAACTGGCTAATGATCTGAAGTATATGGCACTGATGTATTCAGTTGTCCTGGATTGTTTGAGCCTATTAATCTTAGGAGTGAGGACTTTATTTGAAATAGAAGTTCTAATTGTATAATCAGGACATCTAAAGTCAGGATTTTTATAAATGTTTGTTCCCTACACATTAATTGATAGATGTACATGGAACAAGATTTTGTGAAAGTATTCTTCTTTCTCCATTTTCTTCTCGTTCTCTTCTTTCACTCTCCTTCCACTCCTCTCCCGTGTCTAGTACTGCATTTTCTTGTCTCCTTTTATCTTGCTTCTCTTCTGCTTCTTCTCCTCTTTCCTTCCTACTTTCTTTTCTCTCCCGTGTTGTCCTGCATCAGGCACCATGCCCTTTAGAGAAGAAAACTCTCTTGGTTCAATCTAGTTTTTCAATGCAGACAAAAGGATACATGGTTGGCATTCTGAGACAGAAGTCTCGGGTAAACGACCGACTTTGTGTATGGTGGGTTCTTGGAAATTACTAAATTGTTATTTAAGAATGTCGACTCTATGATTCTATGAGAGATCCTCACCAACATCTGAAAGCCCTTCCTTCTGTATGGTAAATGTGCGCTTTTTTTCATGATCAAAAACAGCAATCACGTCCAAGGAATTTAGATAAACTCGATCCACCTGCCAAGAAATGAGAAAACAAGGAACGTGTCCAAAGGGAAAAAAAAAAGCACTCAGTCCAACCAAAAGTCTTTCTATTATAAGTACCTTGTTTAGCAGCAAAGTTACCCACTCTCGTCTGATTTCAATTGATATTGACTATCATTCGTTTTTCTTCCTAATTTTCTATCAACAAAAGGATTTTGTCCACAAAATGTTCAGGAAAAAGTTCTATTCCACTCAGTGCCGACTGCCTTAAAGTGTTTGCAATAGGCAATAGCGGTGATCACTTCCCAAAGCATAAGATTCCCACAACTCAACCACTTGAAAAAGTAACATAAAAAGTTTTACCTCAGATTCAAATGTCAAGGCATCTCCTTGTTCCGTGAAGCGCTGTTTCTGACATAAGTTTTCAAGGTAGTCAAGAGTCTCCAACCCCTCTACCCTCACTTCACTGTGAGTACATTTCATATTTATCAGTGTCCAGAAGAAACAAGTATATAATAGGAGTTTTGGAATTTCTTGCAAATGTGCAACATGAAAAACAGTGAAAATTATTGATCTTAGTCCAGATTATAGAACTGATAGTTCCTCCCATTCTGAAATTTTGGGTGATGATGAGGTAACCTGCAGCTACAGATTGACATGCCTCTCCCCTTGTCACCACTCCCCACATAAATGCATATAGACTTTCAAAAGTCTGAAATATCATAAAGCCAAGACATGAATTCCAGTTTAGGTTATATGAATCCAGCACATTCTTTGCATGAATGTGCTCCTCAAAGGACAGAAAGGGAGAAGAAGAAAAGACAACGAGTGTAGGAAGCATTTCGTCTTTTATTGAAGATGCTAGTAGCGAAACTAAAGCTTTTTCAACATGAATTTATTGTGTACCTGATATCAGAGATGGAGAAATATGTACGATAGGCAAATGAGAAACTGAAAGGCTTGTAGTCGATGTTTCTGATGCGTGATATCATTGTTAGATATCCATCCTCTGCCAAAGAGACTCTCAGACGAAACTCGAAACTGTAAAGACATGTCAAATCATTATCTTTCTATGCAAAAGGGTAAATTTTCACGTTCACAAGAAAGTTATGGTGGAACCTTGGTCATAGCATGCACCTATTTCTGTAAAGTTGTTGGTCCACAACTCACACTACATGGATCAGTAACTTTGAAAACTTAAAAGAGTAAAAATGTGATGCATTTGAATCATTTCACTTGAAACTTGGAAGGATGATAAGTTATTAAGCTCTTTTACTGCATTGTCCTGTATGAACTAATACGATGATTCTTTTTTGTTTTCTTTCCAAACTTGAATAACCAAACATTGCCAGTTATATCAAGTTCATACCTATGTGGCCAGATCTTCAGATCTTCTTCAGATGGTTTGAGTAGCAGGTCAATACAGGATTTTCCCTTTGAATCATTGGGATGCAGTGGTGGAGGATTTTGATCGATGACCCAAATCTTGTTCCTGGCAAACCCATGTTGTTCCAGCAGTCCACGGGTTCCAAACTAACACGATTTAAGCAAACATTGCCAGTTATATCAACTATCAACCAAGATTATTGCATAACTTGATAATACTATAGAAAGTAGGTACCTGCGGGAAACAAATTGGTATTCCTCCTCGCACCGCCTTTGGTAGCTTAAAGATTGCCACCAGTAGAAAAACAGATCAAAAACGGAGTTTTTTTTTTTGGGGGTGGGGTGGGGGGGGGGGGGANAGCAGCCAAACGACCAGATTATGTAAGAAAATATTAGCAAAAACTCATAACAAGGTTGAGAGGAGGCAGAGCAATATGAAAAGGACATAATCTCATCCAAAGTTTCTGCCATCATTCTGCAGAATTTCTATAGTGTTGGACAGTTGATCTTGATATTAGAAGCCGGAAATTTTACCACAAATTGACAACTTTTACCTTACTACTAGTGAATAGTAATTCTTCACCATGGTCGTTCCTCCATGAAAGAATCTGTCCTCCTTGCAAGCTAACCTGGATGGATGTCACACAACATCAATATGATACACACTGAGTTTTGCTTTCAAGTTGCAGTTGGCAATATATGAATTGGCAACTAAAGTCAGTAAAAAATAAATGGAGGCAGCAATTAAACAAGGGAGAAAGGGAGGTAAAGGGATCCAACCCGAGCTGAAGCTCCTTGAGGGTTCCGAAGAACGACCCGTTCAATTCCAGTACTCTTGTCCTTTGTAATTTCAACTGCTGCTCTCAGACTAGTTTCTGCCCCAGAATGACTCATTTCAAGAACACAAAAAGGGAAATCAATAGACGAAACAACAAGACAGAACTGAACTCTCTCCAAAACAACAACCTGAAATTAGTGTCCCAAACACTGTGAACAACCACTTCTGAGCAGTAGAAAATGGCTCACAGAAGTAGTTGAGAATCTGAGCTTTCCCTCTACACCTTTCTTGTGAAACACCAATTTTCTCGTGAACTGAAAACAAAACCCCAACTACCAATTTAACTACTTTAATCTTTATTCACGACTCAAACAAACCCACAAACAAATTATAAATACCAAGAAAATCTATGACTCGTCTGAATTGCCCAATACTCACTAATTTCAAACCAATCCAAACACTAGGAACTTTTATTATGGGAACTGCTGCTATAATATCTTATAAATAAAGAGAAAAACTGAAGCCCACCAGGCTCAAACAATGAATGTAAAGCACTATAATCAAGAAAAGTTCATCAGCATTTTGGTTTGACCTTTTTTCATCGACAAAGAAAATTATCTCAATGGGTCAGCGGCTGAAAAGATCAGAGTTCAGCCTTCACTCCTCTGATATATATTAGTGACAACTTGTGCGTAGGTTCAAGACTCATCAGCCGTGAATTTTTTTCTGTGGTCGGCTTCCACACCTGCTGTAGGATGAAGTCTGACATGTGACACGGATTACCAGAATTAACGACCCATTTGAAAAATATCAAGCATAAACTGCCGCGTGGGTGTTTTTTTTGTCGCTCTTTTTTTTTTTAATTTTTAAATTTTTAAAAAAAGGTATATACACTTTTTATCCACAATAAATATGTTTTTTTTTACACAAACTCAATAAATATGTTGATCATCAATTGACACGTCTTAACAAAATTTGACGACCAATGTCATCATTTTGTTTATTTTCGTCATCTCAACTATCATACTTCAACAAATTAATGTGTTATTATTCATAATGTCTCTTTTATTATAAAATAACTCAAATTTTTTTTTTTTATTTTTAAATCTTGATGATGTTAGAACCATTTGTTATTAACCATGGGCCCGAGACAACAAGATTTTGTCGCTCTCGGTCACCTTTGTACAATCTCGTAGAAACACAGACAAAAGTTCGAACAATAATTCAAACCCACTTGCTTTGATTGGATTACTTCGTGGTCATGAGCATTACACGTATATAGGATTAGAGAACTACTGCATGCAATCGTGAAGATCATAAATGTTGTGTAATTCTTTTAAAAAAATTAATATTTTTTATATGAATATCATATTTATTCACTTTTATTTAAAAATATTACACAATACTTATACACTTCACAATTATTATAAATATTCTCATAGAATTTACGTTTGTATTAGAACATAAATAATGAATGTTATTATCAATGTAGTTCTGAATGTGAAGGTGTACACACTATTGTAAAATTTGAACATTACATTAGCAATTTTAAAAGATTAATCATATCCAATTATTATTTTCATTCTAAACCCCCCCCCCCCCACCCCCCCGCAGCAGGGCTTCAGGGTGGCCAGGACCACCCATGGAGCGTGGTTGAGTGGTTGAACTCCTTTTAATGTTTAGTAAAAATTTGATTTGAGACGTCAAATTTTGCTTATATTAACGATTCGTTTGGATATAGAAGTTTCGTTTCATTTCATATTATCATTACAATTTTATCAAATTTCATATAAAATATAATAAACGATTTAGCTTTTTCAAATATTAAAACAATAATCATATTAAAAAATAATATTCTAAAAATATTTTATACAACTTTCATCTAAAACCATTTCATCTAAATAGGGCCTAAATCTTAAATCGGAGATAAATTTCATTTCATAATATGCTTTGGTGATAATTTTTGCTGTAGACCTCAAATTATTCTAATGATATATTGCATTACTAAATTAGCAAAAAATAACATTTTGCACCCTTAATTAAAATTTTACCATTAAAATTATGCAGCATTACATTTTTTTTCCTATTTATTTAAAATGTGAAAATTGGAGTATAGCAAATAAAGGTTGTAATTTGTCATTTATGATAGCCACGCCAAAAGAAGTAAAAATGAGAACGTTTTCAGCCCAACAACACTGAAACGACGTATATCTATTGGACATACTGCTCTCTCGTCGTCTAGTCTCCCCAATCAAGATCGAGGAAGCTCCCCGAACCGAACACCGGTGCTCGAACACTCTTGGATCTCCTTCTTCTTCGATTCAGATTTCAGAGAACAGTGAAAATGAACGACGCCGATGTGTCTAGGCAGATCCAGCAGATGGTCAGGTTCATCCTCCAGGAAGCCGAGGAGAAGGCCAACGAGATCTCTGTTTCCGCCGAAGAAGTAGGCCCAAATTCGGATCACCTTTGCCATCCCCATAAATTTCCCTATATTTCCACTTCCTTTTGACATTTTCAATCCCAAAATTTTTAATTTCAGTCTCATCTGGTTTCTTACGTTTACGTATAGACCGTAGCATTGATCATCCAAGTGATCGTTTTTTCTCGGTGGCAGGAATTCAATATCGAGAAGTTGCAACTTGTTGAGGCAGAGAAGAAGAAGATCAGGCAAGAGTATGAGCGGAAAGAGAAGCAGGTCGAAGTTCGAAAGAAGATGTAATTTTTTTTTTTGCCTGGAATGCTTATTTGATTTCTCATTTTTATTCGCACAACTACTTTATTTCCTCACATTTTGTTTTCCGAATTTCTTAGAAGTTAAATTTCGGCTTCCATGAGCTTGGATTTGGTTCGGTTGGTTGTATAATGTGGGATGAATGTAACGAATAGATGTTGCTCGCTCTTGTATATTTGCCGTGTACATGGACTTTACCTACTTTTCTCATTAATAAAGTTCTTCTTTATTGATTAAAACAAAAAAGAACGTAACGAATCGTTGAGAATGCTATTGTTAAGGGCTTTTTTTTTTTGCCACAAACATAGGATTCAATGTATGGAAGAAGGTTTTGGAAAATAGTCGTTCTTGTAATTTATTGAAATAGGAACGCTGGGGATAAATAATTGATTCTTATGTTGGTGCGTTGCAGTGAGTACTCGATGCAGCTTAATGCTTCTCGGATAAAAGTTCTTCAGGCTCAAGATGATGTCGTTAATTCCATGAAAGAGGCGGCATCCAAGGAGCTTCTGAATGTGAGCCGTGATCACCATGTATATAAAAGGCTTCTGAAAGATCTGATTGTTCAGGTCATCAAAATCCGACTTCCTGAATTTGTCTTCTAGTACAGTACAATTTCGGAAATCGTATTTTGGCAGTCATGATTAACTTGCTTCGGCATTTAAGAAGGCGGTGGAGTTGCATTTACATCCATAGATCCTGTAATTTTGTTCATAGTTCTTGGGTATTTTCTGAGTATAGAAAATTCATGCTTTGTTTTGTATGCATTGCTGCAATCGATTTTGGCTGTTAAATGCACAAGAGGTCAATCCGTGTAATCTTCAATGGATGCTGAAATATTTCTAATTGCCATGAGTTCAGCACAATTTTTGGGAAGAGATTAGCAATAATCAATAGTTGTGGTCTCTGATATTGCTACTAAGATAATGATTATGTGTTACAGAGTTTGCTCAGGCTGAAAGAGCCTGCTGTTTTGCTGCGTTGCCGTGAAGATGATCTTCACTTGGTGCAGTCTGTGCTGGATTCAGCCGCACAGGAATATTCTGAGAGAGCAAATGTTCATCCACCTCAGATCATAGTCGACAATATTGTCTATCTTCCACCTGCTCCTAGCCATCATAATGCCCATGGTCCTTCCTGGTAAGTTTTGTGTTTAAATCGTGAGACTAAGAGATTGCTGGATTTAATGAGTTTTGTCCGCCAATGACCCTTCATATAAGATGTTTGAGGTTTTGTAATGTGTTCTAATTGAGCTGTACCAAGGTTCTGCTGAACTAGTTTTTGGGATACAAAAGCAGCTTTTAGACAGGCCTTGCCAAGAGTTCAGAACCACCATCCATTTTCTTTTGTTAATTTATAGAAGCAGCCAATTAGAGTGAACTAAAATTGGATTGCCTAACATCTCTTTTTCTCAACATGCTTATCCAAAAACAAAACATCTCTTTTTCTCAACAGCCTCTTTGTTATTCAAAATATGTTGATGGACAAGCCTTCTGACCATTTTTTTATGTTGTCAGTTCTGGAGGTGTAGTTTTGGCTTCTCGAGATGGGAAGATTGTCTGTGAAAACACCCTTGATGCACGGTTGGATGTTGTGTTCCGTAAAAAGCTTCCAGAGGTACTTCCGGATATATGTCGTGGATATGTATATTTTTTTTTAAAGTAAAATAAACTAAAGATAAGAATATGATACAAATAAACTAACACAGACTACATAAATCCATATGTATGTATACATATACGTTACTGCCTTTGTCGTTCTAATTGGTAGTCACTTGTTTCATGGATTGTGATATCATATCTATAGCCATTCTGGTTAGATAATTATGATGCTGCAAAAGTAAAATACTAATTATTTGTTGCTCCCTCCTATGCTTCATTATCAAAGATGATTGTTTTCTTTGACTGAGTTATTACATATTATGTCATTAAAACAGGAGTTTCTCATGCGAGACATGCTGCAGTATTTTCTAGCTATATTATTCTATTCCAATCTGCAATGATCATGTCCTACAGAGTGACAACTCCTGAATCAAGTTTTATTTTTTTCTTATTGCAGATCCGCAAGCGGCTATCTAGTTTGGTTGCTGCATAGTGGGTTGGATTGTGTTGTTTTTCGTCTCTAGATTCATTCAGGGCCTAAGTTTGGTCTTCGGCTATAAGATCTATTGTCAATTGCTTTCTTTGTGTATTTTCATTTTCTTGTTTGCCGAATAATTTTATTACCCAAAATTAGTGTGTTCAGTGTGGTGCTCATATTGATTAGGGGCATGGAACAGCACTTTGTTCTTAGTGATAACCTTTAATAAATGTTCCCGTCTTGGATATTTCTGTTATTTGTCCACTACTCCGCATATGGGTGCTTCCGTGTAAATCTCTCATTAGGGTCTTATAAATAAGATTGCTCAGATAAGTTGCTCGAGATCTGTTTGATCAAACTCGAGTTCAACTCGACTTGTTTATCAAATAAAACGTTTTCAAATATAAAGTTATGATTGGGTATTAAACGATACAACTTATACACCATTTGCATTATGTTTCTTAATTTACTGTTGATTTTAGCCGCTATGGTCCAGGAGTGTAAATCGGTCGGTCCGGTCAGCCATCAGTCCAGTCTAATTATTTTTTATTTTTTTCTTCTTTTTTTCAAATAAATTTTAAAAAAATATTATTTAAATTACTAAATTAAAATTAAGTGAATTATTAATGTTGATTATGCAACAAACTCATTAAAAAATAATTAATTATAATTATATTGATGATGTTAATTGCTAATTTGTTACTAACTTAGAGTATGTCAATTTATTATGATAGTTAATGCATAATGAGTTATATTAAACTTTTTGCATTTTGTATATGAACCATAAATAATTGAATAATCCATAGGTCCTTGTCTATACATGCTTTATATTTACTTGCAACTTAGGTATTTTACAAAAAAATTATCTAATAACTTTAATTAGATCATAGGTGTAGATGTTAGTAATTAATTAATGGTAATGGGTGATGGATTAGTTAATTGATATCATACATTAGTTAATTACAATTAACAATAATATTTTTAATTGCTTTGTATTTACTTACAACTTAGATATTTTACAAAAAATTTATTTAATAACTTTAATTAGATTATAGATTTAGATGTTTGTAATTAGTTAATGGTGAATTGGTGATAGATTAATTGATAATATACGTTAGTTAATTAATAGAATATTAATTTATAATTACATATTTCAAATTTTATATTATTAATGATGATAGGTTATATGAAAGTTACATAATTAATTATATAAAATAATATATTTAATATATTTAAAAATTAAAAATAGATATTTTCCTATTTGATCGGTCTAGTACGGAAAAGTCCCATCTTGGGACCAGATCGAAAATTGAAAATATAAAATTTCTTGAACCGAGATCGATTAGTCCCAACTTCAAGTCAGTCCGATCCAGACTGAACCGGTTGGTCAGATTGATTTCTCTGATCCAAACCGACAGCTTACAACCGTATCAATAGTAGTGAGAGCTCTACTACTTTTGCTCTCCATGTCGATCGAAGCTCAGAATCAATACCAATAAAATTGTGACACTTGTCTCTAACTCCTGTTTGCACTCATTATCTATACTAAAAATAATGAGAAATACTTTAGGATTCGAATTTGGGTCTCGAAGTTGTGTCCGGAATGAGACTTTTTTTTAATTTTTTATTTTTACTTAGTGATTAAGAAAATATTTTTTAATAATATTATAAATTTCTAATTTTTTTAAAATATTTATGATGATTAAAAAATACAAAACCGAAAAATTAAAAAAAAAAATGAAATATACGTTCGGGAGCCAAATTCAAGCTACCTTTTCGGTAGCCGTCGCACTACTCAAAAATAATTGTGACACTTGTTGAAGTTATACGCCGTGCCCACAACTCGAATAGATGGAGCTTTAATAGTGAAATGGAGCTAGAGAATTCACTTTTTTTTTTTGTTATAGCTAGTAACTTTTCATAAACACTAAAATGATTTTTATTTTATTAAAAAAAGTATTCTTTATTTATGTTTTTTTATTCTTACAGTAATGGGGATATTGATTCTTTTAAAAAATTCATAAATCAAAATACAAAAACTTACAAGTGCAAAAAAAAATATAGATATATGAAATGAGAATGATAGATTTTGTCACTCGAGTGAAAAAATAAAAAAAAAGTTTAGATTTTGATTTGGGATGAAATTGTGGAGTACATGGTCTAAATATTTGTAATAAAATAATGGTAACAAATAAACAGTGAGAACAAAGAGAAAAATAACTATCATACCAATTGCTAAAAAGACTTGTAATAAAATAATGATAAAAAAAAATAATTAGCCAAATTTACTGGCCAAATAACCAACAATAAAATTATTATGATATATAGTTAGTTTGATATTTGATATTGTTGATATCTTATTTCGCACACTCTTGGGTCAGGCCCCTGTAATTTGGGTCTTCAAAAATGGGCCTCGCTCAGAGCTGAGTGTGAGCCCCTGGTGGTGGTCCGGTGTGGTTTTACTGTATCAGTTCATACGTCCATGGCGATGAACAGTATTTGAATGCAGAAAATAAATAGATGAGCACACAGATTTACGTAATTCGGCATTAGGCCAACGTCTACGAGAGTTTGGGAATGGGAGATTCCACTATAATAAGCTAGTTTACAGTCTTTCGTAGCCTCTAATTTTTTTCTGTACAATGAAAGTTGTAGAGCTATTTTATGGAGAAAAATTTCTCCCCGAAGTTCTCTGGCTAAAAAAGAAGTCTCCAAGTTTGAAGAAATTGAAATATTAGATCCCCAAAAGTGAAGAAGTGTCCTCCCAAAAAAAGTCCTAAACCCGTAGGTTTCCCCTCCCTTTTATCTTCTGTCTCTCACTTGCTTTAAGTCACTTCCACACTTTTTCTCTCATAACACCTTACACCTTATATTTTCTTACTTTATGTCAAATCATCAAATTTTTCTCTCATGACATTGATTTTCCTTCATTATCCGGTTACACTTCTATACCTCTCATTTCTTATCCTGCACTCTTTTTTATTGTTTCATCTTTTAGTGAGTCCCTCCAGTGGCTAGGCCTAGGACATTCTATGGGTCGGGAGAAAATCCCATATCATTACGCCGCCAATTCTTATTGAACTTGTCCAATGGAAATTTTATAGTTTGTTTTTCTCGCGAGTTGGCCTTCAGGTGGGGTTCTACCCCGCCGAGCTTTTAAGTTGTCATTTTGTCATTCCAATTTCCTTTAATCTTCTTTCCCTCTTCTTTTCCTTTGGTCGCATTTCCCATCTACTTATGCTTTTCCTTTCGCCGCCTTTTTCCTTTCACTCCTATTTCTTTTAGCCGCATTTGTTTCGCCTTTTTTCTTTAGTCGCCTTTTTCCTTAGTCGCTCATATTTTGTATCACACCGAGCCCTTTAATCTCTCCTTTTTCTTTCCTTTTACTTTGTCCTACCCCTTTTCCTTAGCTTTTTTTTTCATTTGCTCATTCCGGCATTATAAGAGTGTTAGTTTCCATCTGCGAAGGTTCATCTTGATGGAGATTCTGTTGTTAAATATTTTGTAGAAGATCCCACCGAAAAATATTTTGTAGATGAATATTTTGCCGATAAATATTTGGTAGATGAAGATCATGCTGAATAATATTTTGTAGATGAATATCCTACTAAATAATATTTTATTGATGAAGATCCTGCTGAATAATATTTTGTAGATGAAGATTCTATTTATATAAGTAATGTCGGGTAGTTGAAAAGCTGAATTCACACTTCGGCTTGAGGCAAGCCGAGCCATCCTAAGGCTGGTCCCGCATGTTAACCCTCATAGGAAGGTAAGTAAGAGATGTTGCACAAGGCAAAATTATTAGTGAATTCGCAAACTTAAGCTATTTTTGTCGTGATGCGGTGAAGGTTTGAAGCACTATCTGTTCAGTATTTTGTTGCTGGAGAGGACTTTCCTTTGATAAATATGTCGGATGGCCAAAGGCCAACCCACACTCCTCCGTGAGAGGGATAAAGTCTTCTTTGGCGTGACTTGTCCCTTTTGCCTCGCGATGAGGTAAGTTGGAGCTGGTGGAGTTTTTTTTTGGTGATTTTGTTGTTAAAGATTCTTTTGTCGAAGTAAGTTCGTTGGTGGAGATTTTGTCTTCGAGTGGCCAAGGGCCGACCCGCACTCCTATGCAAAAGGGATAAGACAACATTTAAGGCTTACATTTCCATTTCGCCTCATGGGGGGGTAAGCTCTGATGGCAATCTCGTTGATATAGATTCTGTTAGTGATGTCCTTGTCTTTTCTTCATTATTCAGGCAGTTTATAGACTCGGCCCGGTCTCCTTCGGGGAGAGGTCGGAATGCCTCATGCTATTTTGCCCTTTTGTCCTCCAGGGAGGTAATTCAAACAGTGATGTGGTCGATTAGCTCCTTCACTGCGACAGGGACCGGGGTAAATTATTCTGGTAGCCATGAGGCTAATCTTGCTCTCCATTGTAGAAGAGATAAGGCAACCTTAAAATCCACATTTTCCTATGGAATTCTGTAAGGAGGTAAGTCGTTTGGATAGTCTATTACTGAATCAACTCCCACCCGTTGACATCGCAAGAAATGGAAAGTTTGGGTCAGATTAGCGTTGACCCCCACTTCGTCATAGCGGGGGTTGGGGTAAGGTATTCGGGTAGCCGTGAGGCTAATACCGCTCTCCTTTACAGAAGGGATAAGGCCACCCTGTGGCCGATCTTTCCATATGGTATCCCGCAATGAGGTAAGTTTTTTGAGCAATCTATTACGGAACCCGCTCCCACCAGTTGACACTGACAAGGAAGGTAATCATTTTTCTAATGTTGGGTAACTGAGGACTAACCTACACTCCATCGCGGGAGGGATAAGGCCACCCTGGGGGCCAACCTTTTCCTATATGCCCCCATGGGGAGGTAAGTTCGGACAGTAATTGGTTGACCGCTCCTTCACTGTGAAAGGGGTTGGGGTAAGATATTAAGGCCACCTCGAGGCTGGTACTGCTCTCCCGGACGAGGAGGCTAAGCCACCTACTCGCCTTTTATCCTTCGTGGGGAGGTAAATTGTTGGGGCAATCTGTTATTGAACCCATTCCCGCTCGTTGACATCACAGGAAATGGTAGGTTGGGTTAGGCTGGCGCTGATCCCACACTTCGTCGTAGCGGAAGTCGGGGTAGGTGATTCAGGTAGCCATAAGGCCAATCCTGCTCTCTTAGACGAGGAGGCTGAGCCACCTGCTCGCCTATCATCCTTCATGGGGAGGTAAGTTGTTTAGACAGTTTGTTACTGAACCAGTTTCCACCTGTTGATGCTTACGAGGAAGCTAAATTTTTATCTTCGGGTGGCCAATGCTGACCTGTACTCCTCCGCGAGAGAGATAAGACAACCTTTAAGGTCTACATTTCCCTATACAACCTCTTGGGGAGGTAAGTTGTTGATGGAGTTCCCGTTTAGTAGAGTTGACCTTGTTGATGGAGCTTGATTGATTATGTCGTTGCAGTGTCGAGTTCTACAAACCAGAATTCACACCACAAGAAATAATTGCGTTAGTGAAACAGAATTTACACAAGTTTTGAAGAAGATAAACCAGAGTACGTAGCTGCTGCGACTAATTTTTGCCCACTATTGTTTGATTGAAATTGTCTGTAGTTGTTTTGTCATTTCTTCTCTTCCTTGCTCTTCCTTTTTATTTCCTCTTCATTTTTTTTTCAACCCATATGAGTCCGAGCAGATAAGTAACTGGCCGTAATGCATGGTAGCAGCCGTGTAGCCTGGTCGTGTGGAGGAGTCGACATGCAATGATCGTACGGGCCTTGGCCGCGATGCATGGCGTGACTGAAGTGGTAAGGCCATGAGGTTCCTTTGGCCGCACTGCATGGAGGCCGCATAGAGTGGCCGTTGTGCTTGGCAGTATTGCATGGCCATGGAAAGTCTTTGGAGTTGTTGCCAAGGAGTGTAGTCCATGCTCGTGGAACTCGTAACCATGGAGCTCCATTAAGGTTGTGGAGCCCATGTATACGGCTGAGTAGAGGGCCGTAAAGTGGTCGTGTAGTTACCTCGACATGGTGCAAGGTCTTGAAGAAGCTCTGTGGAGAGTCTGTCGAGGCTGTGAAGATTGGCTGTGGAGATTAGTCACCGACGAGAGGGTGCTGCCTCGAGCTAGCCATGAGGGTGAGGCCATGTAGTTGCTGGCAAAGTAGGGGTAGCCAAGGAGGAGCTGTCAGAGAAGTAATGGGCCGACGTGCCATTATGCATGGTTGAGGATTGGTTTCCCGCTGCTGTCTGGCCATGGAGAGGGAGCCGCTGTGCTTGGCCATGGAAAAGAGCCATAAAGGTGAGGCCATGGAGTGGAGTGGTCATGGCCGAGGTGCAAAGGCCGTGGAGCTTGGCATTGCATGGCCCATGCACAGGTGCACGAATTCAAGCCGCCGCTGGCCACAGTGTGATGGGGCACGAAGACAGTGTTTAGGTAGGGATGGAAAATGCTGTCAGTCCACACGGTGGCCGCTGGCACCCCCACTTAGCCACGGCGTGATTGGGCCTTGGTAATCTCACCCACGGGCAGTCCTGGGCTCATGTTCACGCAGAAATCTCCATCTTGGGGAGGTGGTGGTCGCAAACTGTCTTCATGGCGATAGATGGCGTCGACGGTAAGTTTGGTGACCTCCGGCGTAGCCCACTGGTTGTGCCATGGCGTGCATGTGGCTTACAGGTACTGGACAAAAACCGCCGGCGATCCATGTGATGGTCGCCAGTGGGCCAACGAGGGGGTGGGGAGCTTCCCGAGTGCACTATGAAGTGCACCTGCGTGCACTATGCATGGCACTGTGTATCCAGGTATACTTCCAGTGTTTTCCAGATGTATCGCTTACTCAAAGTACATACAATGTCATTTACCGCTTAAATGGTCGGGAAGTCTTGGTTCTCGACCCTTCATGCTAAAAACATACAAAAGGTGCGCTACACTTTCTATCACCATTCTTTTGCAGTAGTGTTTTTCATATAAATAAAAGTGGAAATATTAGAGATACTATTTGAAAAATTTTTATCAGCTCCTTTGTTATGAGCTTCTCGTTTCCTTTGCGGAGTGTTTGCACTTTGTCGGTCAACTTCATCACCCATTCCTAATGATTTTCAGCCTTGCCTCCATGGTTTTCTTTATGTCTCTTCCGAGTCACCTGGAACAGGTTGTCGCAGGTATACGAAAAATACGCAAGAGCTATTACGATTCCACAGATGACGCCATTGTTGATGTCGTATTTCGCACACCCTTAGGGTAGGCCCCGACAACTCAGGTCTTCAGAGATGGGCCTCGTTTGGAGTCGAGTGTGAGCCCCCAGCAGTAGTCAGATGCAATTGTACGGTATCAGTTCATACACCCATAGAGAGGAACGGTATTTAAATGCAGAAAATAAATAGATGAACACATAGATTTTACGTGGTTCGACATTAGACCTATGTACACGGGGTTTGGGGAGGAAAGATTTCACTATAATAAGCTGGTTTATAGTCTCTTGTAACTTCTCATTTCTCTGTACAATAGAAGCTATAGAGCTATTTATAAAGAAAAAGATCTCCCTAGAGTTCTTTGATTGAAGAATAAGTCTCTAAGTCTAAAGAAGTTGAAATATCAAATCTCCAAAAGTGGAAGTGTCCCCCATGCGGGAAAAAAAGTTTTGAATCCGTAAGTTTTCCCTCCCTTTTATCTTTTACCCCTCACTTGCTTTAAGTCATTTCCATACTTTTTTTCTTACACCTCTATGCCTTTCCTTTCTTGTATCTCACTCTTCTTTATTGTTTCATCTTCTAGTGAGTATCCAGTGGCTAGGTCTAGGACATTCTATGGGCCGGGAAAAAACCTCCTTTCAGATATATTTTGAACCCATTGGCCAAACTTTTGTTGTATTTTAATTTTGGTTAGTTCATTATAACTGCTTTTACATTAAAAGGTAATTTTAAAATACATAAAATTTGTGAAAAGTTGAAGTAAAAAATAATTTTTCTGAACTATTAAAAGATAAAGTTTTGAAAAATATTTGAAAAAACTTATTAGAAAAAGAACTTATGTTTAAACAAAAAACAAAAGAAAAAATAAATCCCATTTCCGGAAAAGGAAAAGGCTACAAATAAAATGACATGGTTACCAAGGGGCAAAAAAAAAAGGAGTAAAACCCCCCAAGAGTAGGGGTGTAAATTTAGATCGAAAAACTGGTATGAATCGGACCGAACCGGACCAGTTGACCCGATATTGAACCTAGACCAGTTCTTGTTTTATGCAAACCGGTTGGACAAGGTCAGGTCCTGGTTCCATGGTTTCCGAGACCGGACCGACCCGGTTGGAGAAAAAAATATATAAAAATTAATATTTTATATATATAAGCTTTATTCAAAATTAATATTACACAAAATATTTTTTTATATATAAGTATTATATTTAATATATAATTATATATGAAACTTTTATATATAATATATATAATTATATATCATATTTGAAATACTTTTATATTATAATATATAAATTATAATATAAAATGTTAATATTAAATATGAACATTTGTAATTTGTTTGATCATATGTTATTAATATAATTATATATAAGATAATGTTTTTATAATTTATAAAATAAAAGTTTAATCTTAAAGATGAAAAATTAATTGATCACAGGCTTTAAACATAATATATATATATATTAAATTATTAATAACATTTTATATATAGCTATACTAATATATAACCAATGCTAATATATTATATATATCTAAATAATCACATATAAAATAATGATATAGTAATACTAATACTAAATTACTATACTAATACTATCAATTATATAGTTATAATAAATTAAACTCACTATAACAATTAACAAATACTAATATAACAATTAACAAACTCACTATAGCTACACTTATACTTATATTATATAGCTATGCTAATATATAACTAATATTAATATATAGCTATACTAATATTATGATATTAATACTATTATATAGTCTAACTAATACTAATAGTCTAATATAGACTATAGTTATGCTAATTAGTAATCACTATAACTAAGTCACTATTAATCACTATAACCAAATCACTATAGTCTATAACTATTAACTATGTATTAAATGTATCACATATAGATATAAATTATAATTATCAATTTCCCATGTCACCAATTTTTTTTTTAATGATCATTTAAAAAAAAAAACAAAACAATTGAAAGTTGAAGCCAAAGGAAACGGCGCCGTTTCCTCTCACAATTCCAGTTTATACTATAAATCCTAAAACAATTTCAAACGGCGCCCGTCACTCTCGCCTCTCGTCTCCGCCTCTCTAGTCTCCCTCTCGTCTCCGTCTCTCTACCTCCCCTCACAGGCTGTCGCACATACCGTGAGCTCATGGCATCACTGTCGTCGTCGAACCACCCTTCACGGACTTACGGCCTCTCCTCACTCTCGTCTCCGCCTCTCTAGTCTCTGCCTCTCCTCTGCCCTTTCCTCTCTGTCTCTCTACCTCACTCTCCGTCTCTCTACCTCCCCTCACCGGTCGTCGCACATACCGTGAGCTCACGGCATCACTGTCGTCGTCGAACCTCCCCTCAAGGACTTACGGCCTCACCTCACGTCTCTCTGTCTTCGATTCCTCACGGTAATTTTTCTCCATTATTTTTTTTCATTTCACTTATTTAAATTATTTGAAATTAATTCAAGTTATATGAATCATTAGGGTTTTGTGATTGTGTTTGTGTTATTAGGGTTTTGTGATTGTGATTGTGATTGTGATTGTGAATGTGAAATTACCTGAAAATGCAGTTTATTGTTAACTTTAAATTATTTGCTAGGAGTTGTTGCGCATTTTGTTGGAGTTTTGAGTATGGTTTTAGTGACCCTGAAGGCTGAATCACACGCACATTCATGCTTATACTATCACACGGACGTACGCACTCTATATACTTATATTTTTATACTCTTTATTTCAACGTTCTTTCCTGGGTCGAACTTGGTTTTTAGGAAAAGTGTTTCAACTCAGTTGGGTCGATTAATTAATTTTTTATTTTTTTAAATTTCCCGTGGGATCATGTTAAGGACTCTATCACAGATCCTCTCCAGCACGATACTACTGCATCCACACAAGATAAAGTCCAATCAGATCGAACAACTACATGTTTCATAGTTAGAGTAAACTGCATGTTTCATAGTTAGAGTTGGTCACTATCTTGTATAGATTAATGCGATAGCTTATCAGAGGACTGAGACTCCTACTTGAACTCTGTAAATGTCTTCTATTAATAATACAAGCTGCACCACGATTTGGTGAGCTGAAAATTATTCAAGAAAAGCTATACTTTAATAGATCATGAATCATGGTAAAATGATAGATGGGAAATCTTAGCAATCATGAATCATGTAAACTAGTTTTTGGAAAATCCTGGCTCGTGCAGGTCATTTTATTTTGTTTAATTTTACTGAAGAAGATGACCACTGTTGAACAATATGTTTAATTTGAATATACGTTCTCAGCTACTTGATCAGCAATCGAGATTTCTGATTAGATGTTGAGCTACGGTATGTTTCTTGTGTCATGTGAGTATTGGAAATTTTATATATATGTAAATGTAAAAATGGAATGAAATGGAGTGGTTTGCTTTCGGCTTCACTTTGTTGATACATTGTGTTTGTGGGTTATGGTTGATTGTAAGTGCTTCTTTGGCTTACCTCTAAGCTAATGATTATTTGTGTTCTTCTCTAGTTCTCCAACTGTGTGGAGTTTGACATGCTTGCATATGGCTTGGAGAGAGCTTACCAAAAGGGTAAGCTCCTAGCTCTCGATTTGTACCTGAATTATGATCCCATTTTTCTTGCTAGGATCTCTGTTTCTTTTTCCTATCAGAGTTATTGTACTAACAACTAAAGCTGAAATTCTATGTGCTAGGCCCTGATTTTGGAGGTTGGCATATGAACCGGTGTTATAATAATTGTTAATTGAGTAAATTTACCATTTCCCACTAGTTTAGGTTTTTAATACATTCGGCTGTTTACTATAGCCACACACACACACACACACATCGATAGATGGTGGATGTAAAATGGATTAAACAAGTCTCTCAAATTCATACTATTTCATAGTGCCCTGTTTTTCACCTTGCCCATTTTTTTTTTCACTTTATTTGTGTAATAAGAAGGCTTCCATTCCTGAGATGCTAAAATTTTCTGTTGAGACCCATTATGGTCCATTTGCAAATTACAGTTTCTTT
>QEOT01003848.1:127954-147201 GCA_003123785.1 Pterocarya stenoptera
ATGTAAAGTCTTATGGAAAGAGGGGGCAGGGTTGTGGCTTATGAGAACACTTTGAAATAGGGAAACATAAAATGTATTGTATGTAATCCATACATGACTGAAAGTAAGATGATTGGGGTGTAAATGCACTTGAAAATGATAAATTTCTGTCCAATATTTTTTATATTCACATAAGAATTTATCTGTAACGAGGAAATTTCAGTCTAATTTTATTGCTCTTATGCGTTGCTTAGGTGTTTTCATGCCACTCCAGAGCTGTGGGTGAAAAGGGCAAATGAGCTAGTTCACGAGAAGAATTCCAATACAAAAGCCCCAAGAAAAGGGAAGTTTGTGAAAAGAGTCAGGACTGAGCCACCTGTTGAAGCTCCTTATGTGCCTCCTAAACTAAAAAGAACCAACACAGATAAAACAATTGACATATTTGAAGGCATGACAATTATTGAGCTTGCCAAGCGTGCTGGTGAGTCAATACCCGTTCTGCAGGAGATTCTTGTAAATGTTGGCGAAAAGGTTGAATCGGAGTTTGACCCCCTCAGCATCGACATTGCAGAGCTGGTGGCAATGGTATTTCCCTTTTGGTCATATCTATCAAACAATTATCTCTCAAGTAGTTACTTATAAAAATAAATTAAAAAACTTCTCTCAGGTAACTAACACCAAATTGGAGAATAAAGAGTTTTATTTGTGGACTGAAAAAGCCTATCAAAAGAAAAAAAAGTATTTAGTTCTCATCTACAGCTAGAGTGGAATATTGATTTCTGTCTATTGATACGAATGAAAGGAATGAACTGTGCTTTGAAGATAGGGAGCGTACAATGGCAGAACTTCAGAATTTTTTTGTACACACTTTAATGCTTTGGTTTTCAGCCATTGTGCTTAATGGAAACAATGCTCATGACTTCTTGTCCTTAATCAATCGATCTCAGAATGTATTTAGGTGTTCTTTTGTATACCTCCTGTGTACACGGGCAATGCCTATTTCATTCATATCAATAAACTTACTCTTACTGTCACCATAAGACAGTTTTGAGATATAAATCGTACACCTGATCAGAATTGATTTCAGCATCTTATATTGTGTGCCTGGTGGATCTTTGATTAACTTGAAAGAAGAATCTTAGTTATAATGGTGAGGAACGAATTGCATACTTTGCAAAAGAATGGTCTGTTGAATAAATTGTTAGGCTTTTAAATTCTTAATCTACACTTTTCAGTGACAATGAGGCTGTTTAATGAAGCATGAGCACGTTACAATGCGGATTAACATGACAACTGCACTACCCAAGTTGGCTGGGATTTACTTTTGCACCAGACAAACCCCCCAGCATACTATAAGCTTAGCAAGCACTATAATCATTTGCCTTAGACTTTTATGCCAAAAAGCTTTTCTTCTATTATTGTTGTTATTATTATCACTACTACTACTACTTTACCCATCAAGAAAATTGTTATTATTACTATTACTATTACTATTGCTATTGCTATTATCATTGTACCTGCTTATTACTACTTAGCTGCTCCTTAGCTTTTTTTTTTTCTTTTTCCATTCATATTATACATTCAGTATTAAATGAATTTTAGTCGTTTTGGAAACTTTTGGGATTTTAAATGTTAGGTTGTTACTTCTTCAGGAAGTTGGAATCAACGTTAGAAGGCTACACTCCAATGAGGGTGCAGAAGTTTTACCCAGGCCTGCGGTTGTAACAGTTATGGGTCATGTTGATCATGGTAAAACTTCTCTTTTGGATGCTCTACGTCAAACATCAGTAGCAGCAAAGGAAGCTGGAGGCATAACACAGCATCTTGGTGCTTTTATTGTGGGTATGCCATCAGGAGCTTCAATCACATTTCTAGATACTCCTGGTCATGCTGCATTCAGTGCAATGAGGGCAAGAGGTGCAGCAGTCACAGATATAGTGGTGCTAGTTGTAGCCGCTGATGATGGGGTGATGCCCCAAACTCTAGAAGCTGTGTCTCATGCTAAAGCAGCAAACGTGCCAATTGTTGTTGCAGTTAATAAATGTGATAAACCAGCTGCTGATCCAGAAAGGGTAAAACTCCAGCTTGCTTCAGAGGGCTTGCTTCTGGAGGAGATGGGAGGTGATGTTCAGGTGGTTCAAGTTTCAGCAGTAAAGAAGACTGGATTGGATAGCTTGGAGGAGGCTTTGCTTCTCCAGGCTGAAATGATGGATCTGAAAGCACGAATTGATGGGCCTGCTCAAGCTTATGTGGTGGAGGCACGACTTGACAGGGGACGAGGTCCGTTGGCTACAGCAATAGTGAAGGCAGGGACTTTGGTTTGTGGGCAGTATGTGGTTGTTGGCTCAGAGTGGGGTAGAATAAGGGCTATAAGGGATATGGTGGGGAAGTTGACCGAGAAGGCAACACCTGCAATGCCCATTGAAATTGAAGGGCTGAAGGGGCTCCCAATGGCTGGTGATGATATTATTGTTGTAGACTCTGAGGAGCGAGCTAGAATGCTTAGTGAGGGGAGGAAAAAGAAATTTGAGAAAAATAGGCTTAGAAAGATCAGCGAGGGGGCAGCAGATTCCTTAGAACCATCAGATGAGTTGTCTAGGAGGATTGAAATGCCAATGATAGTCAAAGCAGACGTTCAGGGCACTGTCCAAGCTGTCACAGATGCATTCAAGACTTTAAATAGTCCTCAGGTATGACAAGATCATTAGCCATATATCCTGAATTTGTACCATCTTTTTAGTGCTCAACAATAATTACTTGTTGCTTTAATTAATGATGATTGTTTGATCTTACAATATGATAAGCAGTAGCCATCTGTTTTGTCATGCGTTAAGCCTGGTCATTTCAGAAATAAACTCGAGTTTGAAATACTCCATTATTCCAAGTATACCAGAACAAAGGGTGCAGCAACCTATAGATTTTCTCCCCAAATGTTACTAAATTATATGTTATTTCTTAATGCATAAGATTTGAGCCTATACTCTACTCCAAGGCCTCTCACTACACGAGTCTAGGCCCAGTTGCTGCTTTTAGTAAAACATTGGAGAGGTTGCCCGTAAGCATTATCTGGTATTTCAGTGCTTTCTGAACTTATCCCTCATTATAATCTATATGCATTCTTCACTTTGGTTATCAGGTTTTTGTGAATGTTGTCCATGTTGGTGTTGGGCCTATTTCTCAATCTGACGTGGAACTTGCAAAAGCTTGTGGTGCATATATAGTTGGGTTCAATGTAAAGAGTCCGCCTAGTTCTATTAGTCTGGCGGCAACTCAAGCCAGTGTAAAGGTACTGACCTGTTTGCTTTCGATCTCAATCCTCTAATGTTAGATTTTGGGAAAAAAAGAAGAAGAGAGAGAATGGCCTTGCATAATAAAGTTTGAAAAATGTTATTATCGTTGTCATTTCTTTGTTGGCTGTAGATAGTGCTGCACCGAGTGATCTACCACCTTTTGGAAGAAATTGGCAGTTTGATAGTAGACAAGGCCCCTGGAACTAGCGAGACCCAGGTTTCTGGGGAGGCTGAGGTGCTGAATATATTTGAGCTCAAAGGAAGGAGCAAGTCGAAGGGAGATGATGTGAAAATTGCTGGCTGCCGGGTTATCGATGGCTGTGTCTCAAAATCATCAACCTTGAGGCTTTTGAGGAGTGGGGAAATTGTATTTGAAGGATCCTGCTCATCTCTTAAGCGGGAGAAGCAGGATGTAGAGACGGTGAGAAAAGGAAACGAATGTGGACTTGTGATTGGTGATTGGGATGATTTACGGATTGGAGACATCATCCAGTGCTTGGAGCAAGTTGTAAGGAAGCCAAAGTTCATTTCCTCTGAGAGTGGTGCCGTTCGAATTGAGTGCTGATAAACATGTTCAAGATGATTTAGATTATCCCTTTATTTTGAGTCTGATGGTTTTGCTCTGCATTTCTGCTTACCCTCATAGCCAGGGTCAGCCCCTGTAATTGCTGCTGCAGGGCACTTCCAGCCATTTTGCAACGAATGATCCAGATGGATTGTAAAATAATTGTTTAAATATTATTATTCATCCAAATAACTTTTTTTTTTTTTTTTTTTGTAGCGGCAGCTGATTTTGATCAGTGTAGGACAATTTTTGAAAGGTCCTATAAAAATATTTGGGATTTTGATACAACTTTTGCTTTACAATAATGAAACTCGGCGATCATTGAATCCTAAGCTGAAGAGGGAGGAATTTATTTATTGATTATTTCTTTATAACGTTAATTGCATATGAGAAGGTTGCTTTACTTTATGATAGATCAAAGATCAAGAAAATAATAGTATCCATGCATATGATTATTATACTTAAGCTTATCCCACTCTTTTTGCAATTTTTGCATTTATATCTTAATTTTGGGTTTTGATAAGAGCAATTTTTAAAATTAACTTTTATTTGTTTATCCGACGTGACATTTAACATGATATTCGTGAATTAATAGAGTTTAAATGTAAATTAGACAATAATTAGCAAGTAGATGAAGTCGTTATTCATCCTAATATTATTCGATATCTTTTTAATTATCGTGAGATTAAAGTGCTGTTTAGATGGTGAGTTGAGATGAGATGAGTTGAAAATTGAATAAAATATTGTTAGAATACAATATTATTTTTTAATATTATTATTATTTTGAGATTTGAAAAACTTGAATTATTTATTATATTTTGTAAGATAATTTTAAAAAATTATAATAATAAAATGAAATGAAACACTTTCAAAAGTCTTATAAAAAGAAAAGAAACATTTTCAAAAGAAAATTTTTAATTATTTTTAGTTATTAAATCACTTTTTATAAATTTACTAAACATATTTTTTTTTCAAAAGAATTTTTAGATTACTTTTAAATATCGAGGTGATCCGATGTAAAATAATATGTTATAAAAATAATATAATAATAAAGTAACATGAGGTAAGCTAACTAACAAAACATGGATTAAACTAATTCAAAAACTTTCAAACCCTAACTAAAATTATATATAATCGTATATTTTGTAAGTACTGTATAATTATTTAAAAAAAAAAATATTATTATTATTATTTTTTCATATAATCTCGTATTTAATTATTATTTTTTAAATATTACGCTATACAATCACAAATATCATTTTTCAACTAAAAACAATGCCGTGAGTACTGAGTAGGCATAACCGTCGTAGTGAAACGACGTTTACTACGGCACCCTCTCGTACGTGGTTGAGTCGCTGTCCCTTCACTGCCTCGACGAGTCCGTCACTTCCCGACCAAGGAGCAGGCAGCTCGCTTCTGCTCGTCTCATAAATTCACCTACTCAACCAGTATCCCCACCAACCCCCTCACCAGTCACCACTCATTTTCAATACCAAATCAAATCTCCTTCGTTCCAGCTTCCTCAATCATGGATGCCTCCTCGGCTCTCTCCCGCATAGGCCTGGCCGGCCTTGCCGTCATGGGCCAAAACCTGGCTTTAAACATCGCCGACAAGGGCTTCCCTATCTCCGTCTACAACCGCACCACCTCCAAGGTTGATGAAACCGTCGATCGAGCTCACAACGAGGGCCGCCTCCCTTTGACCGGCCAATACAACCCAAAAGACTTCGTCCTCTCCATCCGACGTCCCAGATCGATCATCATCCTCGTCAAAGCCGGTAATCCGGTTGATCATACCATCTCCGCGCTCTCCTCCTTCATGGAACCTGGCGACACCATCATCGACGGCGGAAACGAGTGGTACGAGAACACCGAGCGCCGAATCCACGAGGTCTCGGAAAAGGGCCTCCTTTATCTTGGGATGGGCGTGTCGGGGGGCGAAGAGGGTGCCCGTAACGGCCCTTCTCTCATGCCCGGGGGATCCTATCAGGCCTACGCCAATATCCAGGACATACTCGAAAAAGTTGCCGCCCAGGTCAAAGACGATGGGCCGTGCGTCACCTATATCGGCGAGGGCGGCTCGGGGAACTTCGTGAAAATGGTTCACAACGGGATTGAGTATGGCGACATGCAGCTCATCTCGGAGGCCTACGACGTGTTGAAGAACGTTGGGGGGCTATCGAACCAGGAGCTTTCGGAGATCTTTGCGGAGTGGAATAGAGGGGAATTGGAGAGTTTCTTGATTGAGATTACCGCCGATATATTCAGGGTTAAGGACGAATATGGAGATGGGGATTTGGTGGATAAGATTTTGGATAAGACCGGAATGAAAGGAACCGGGAAATGGACAGTCCAGCAGGCGGCGGAGCTCTCAGTTGCAGCTCCGACGATTGCTGCGTCGTTGGATTGCCGGTACCTGAGTGGGCTGAAGGAGGAGAGAGAGAATGCCGCTGAGGTTCTGAGAGAGGCCGGGTTGAAGGAGGAGAAGGAGGTGAAGCCGGGCGGGATTGATAAGAAGAGGTTGATAGACGATGTAAGGCAGGCATTGTACGCGTCGAAGATCTGTAGCTACGCGCAGGGGATGAACCTGTTGAGGGCGAAGAGTTTGGAGAAAGGTTGGAGTTTAAATTTGGGAGAGTTGGCGAGGATTTGGAAAGGCGGGTGCATTATAAGGGCCGTGTTCTTGGATAGGATCAAGAAGGCCTATCAGAGGAACCCAAATTTGGCGAGTTTGGTTGTGGACCCCGACTTTGCGAGGGAGATGGTGCAGAGGCAGGCGGCGTGGAGGAGGGTGGTGGGGCTGGCAATTTCAGCCGGGATTAGTACGCCGGGGATGTGCGCTAGCCTTGCCTATTTCGACACGTATAGGCGGGCGAGACTACCTGCGAATCTCGTGCAGGCACAGAGGGACTTATTCGGGGCGCATACGTACGAGCGAATCGATAGGTCAGGGTCGTTTCACACCGAGTGGACAAAACTTGCTCGGAAGAGTGATGCCGGTGTTGGTGCTCTCAATTGAGCTTTAGTCACTGTCATTTGGTGGGCTATTTTGTTTGTTCTGATGTTTCCGTTCATTTTGATGCTATTTGAATCGGGGTTGTATGTCATGTTTAGCAGAGGAATTATTGTTGAGCCTTGCTCTCTTGGCTTTTAATAAGAAAATGCATGCCTTCTGAGTTTACGAGCTAGATTGTTTTCCTTTTGATTTGCTTCAACTTCTATTGAGATTAATTTATAGATACTCGGCAATGCTTCTTTATTGTCTAAATCTGTCTAGTTTTGCTTCTGTCAAAGGTAGATATGTCCTAACGGTATATGTTCAGAATCAAGCTGTGTGTTGTACTTGTGTAAATACTTTTGACCATTTGGAGATGAGATGAAGATTATACGGGGGGCAAGGTTGCTATTGGTCGAGTTCTCTGTTTAAAATTGCTCGAGAGAAATACATGTTTATTGCTTAGATGAATCAATGGGGGCAAAATCCTTGCACCCTTTCGCTGGCTGAGGTTTGGGGGAGTGGTGTGTTTCTTTTGGTGCCTCAAGAGTTGGTATATTTATGTTCAAACCATCAATCTGGTGTGGTGATTAGTTGATGAGCAGTGCTATATACAGTCCTCTTAAGGGGACTGTATTGCAGTCTCAGTGTTTGAAATACAAATTGTCCTCATTTTTAAGCTTGAATTGACTACCTTACCCCTCTTTCTTCTTCAACCTAAAGCCAAAACATTTGAAATCAGATTTTTGTTTACACCTCTGCTGTGCTCCCCAGCGGATTTCCACCATTGTCAACCATCCAACTCAATCTCCTCCACCATCGACGGAGTCACATACTCCACTACCGATGACCTTCTTGGCCACCATTAAAGCAAAGCACAGCTCCCATTCCATTGTTTTCTCCAAGGTTTTTTATTTTGCTGCGCACAAGGGAAGCTTGCATTTTTTTGTCAAGGCAAAGACAACAATAAATTTTTGTCGAGTGTCACAGAAAAGCGTTCAAATGTGAGAAAGAAAAAAAATTTTATTTAGGTCACTAGAAGGACATGAATTTAGGTCGTCGGTATTTCATACTTCTTGCCCAAGTTTTTCAATCAGTGGTGCCTCATCGCCAATCATGGAAGCCATGAGAGGTATGGCATCTAACACCAAATCCAACAAAATCACACTTCTTGCTTCTTTCACAAAATCACCCAATACGAATCCCACATAAACTTTCCTTACAAAGAGCCATTACAGTACATTCGAGGAAGAAAGGGGGGCAATTTCATTTGGACGAGGGGGGGCAATTTTATCGTATGGCCTAACTTGGTTTTGGTTCCCTATAATGAAACGCGCCGTTTCATATAGTAATGAAACACTGCGTTTCATTATGTTTGCAATGCAGTCCCCATTCGGGGACTGCAAGAAGAATTTCTCTTAGTTGATAGATAGGTGAGGTTGAAGCTACTGTAGTAAGAGTGGAAGGAAATGGGAACGTTTCTATGGTGTTTCTATTGTCTTTACCATCGGCAACCTGTGTGGTAGGTAATTTAGAAATAAATTTCTACATGGTTTACTATAAAGAGATTATCTAGTCTTAAAATCCACCACGTGACGGAGTCCAGCATCAGAGGGAGTCTGTAAGTTGTAGTTATCTACAAGGAAATAAGAATTTTAAACCATTAGTGATTATCAACAAGGATGTTAATCCATTAATTTTAGTATTTAGAAATTTTGTTTGTTATGGAATTCTATTCCTACTCTGTTTATTATTCTAGGATCAACTTGTTAGCAATTTTATTTAAGGCGTCGGGTTGTAAATGAATGGACACTTTTGCTTATTCGAATAAATTATTTGTTGATCTTGAGATGGGACTTTTGGCGTCCATTGCCGTAGCAAGTTTTACATTAATTTGTAGTGCAGAGTCCTCCATCACCACATTTATAGGAATTGACTTCTTTTTAGAAAGTTGCTGGGATTAAAAGCAGGAGAATGTTGGCCCCAAACACAGTTTGCTTTTGGATTTGCACGTGTTCAACAGCTTTTCTCTTCATGAATGGATGTTTGTGATTTTCGTGGTTGGTCTTTTCTTCACCATGCTAAATGTTTGGCTCTCTTCCCAGGTTGGGGGCTGGTCTGCACTGATATGAGGGACGGCAGTATCCTTTCTGTCCTAGGGAATTTTCCGGCTTCTATAATATTACATTTTATGGTCTTCATGGCTATAGAAATTATTGTGGAACGCTGAGAAGTTGATTGTCCTTCCCTTATATGCACACGTGTTCCTAATTGCAGTACTTCAAACGTTGTAAAATGTAACAGTCCTTCTACGTACAACCGGCACGAGTAAACGTTGGGGAACCGGTTAATATTATATTACTAAAAGAAAGAGAGAAGTAAAAAAAAAAAAAAAAGAGAAGGAAAATACAAAACAAAGGAAATCAAAAATCAAGAATCGTGGTGGGTCTGCACCGATGGTCATCGTCGTGGGTAACCGGTCGTGAGTAGTCGAATCTGCGCCGGTGGTCGTCGTCGTGGGTAGCGTCGTGGGTAGTCGAATTTGTTGAAGGTGGTCGTCGTGGGTAGCTTGTACTGGTGGTCGTCTTTTGCAACCCCCTCCCTCTCCCTCTCTCCCTCCCTCTCTCTCTCTCTCTCTCTCTCTCTCTCTCTCTCTTTAAAATACACTCCTCTGCAAGGCCCTTCATGAACACGATCGTGGTGTTGTCTCAATCGATCATGGCTTCGTACGCAAGCGAGTCCCACCTGTGCGAGGGCCTTGGTGGTGGGACGTGGCCACTCGATTTCAAGAAAATAAGAGCCTGGTCTGGAAGCATAACCGTCTCTCGAATTGAGATGGACCGAGTGACTGGAGAGTCGCCAGAAATTGATTCCATCACCGGAGCTCGGCATTTAAAGACCAGTTCATTTATTTTTGTTTTAGAATAACTCAACAATATGAAGAGGGAGGAAAAAACTTGTTAAGTTGGTTTTGAGGAAGAAATAATTTATTTGCAGTCGAGTCGATATATTATTTTTTACAGTTCTCTCAAATTATAATGTTTTTTCTATCCATCAACTTGATTATATTTTTCGAAGATCTATTCCAGAGATCTATTCCAGACGCAAACGCAGGCGATGCGAGAAAAAAAAGATAAGTTTTCGGAAGGAAAAATGATACATACAACCTCCTATTGCAACCGGCGTGCAACCGGCATGTACATGTGTTTTATTTTACTCTTCCCCCTCTCATTTCTCCTTCCCTCCCTCGAGATTTCATTTCTCCCTCCCTCCCTCCCTCCCTTCCTCTTTAGCTTCTTCGCAAGTCAACTCGTCTTCTCCCAGGTAGCAGAACATTTTACTCTCATTCAAACGCATAGCAAGTCTTCTTCTCGGGGTAGCAGAAAAAAGTGATGCGAGAGAGAGAACCCGAGAGGTGGGGAGGATGAAGTTTACGTACGCTCCGCATGCAACGTGAGGGCTGCGGAAGTGGTGCTGGACATCACTGGGCGGTGGATTCTTGATCTCCGGCGTCGTCTGTTGCTGCTGACGGTGGCGTCAGTGCCCAACTGTGGCAAGGAGAGCTCTCGGTTTGGACGACGATTCTCTACCTCCAAGGCCTCAAAACAGAGCGACTGTATAACTTGAGAGGAGCTGTATAAATGGAGCCGAAGATCGAATAACTTGAGAGGAGCAGTATAAATGGAGTTGTACCAAAAGAATTCTGAAAATTTTCCACCTCTGCAGCTCCGTTCTCTCTTCAGAACTGCTGTATTCTTTAGCCGCTACTCCTTTACTCCGCTGATCCCTCTCATAGCTCTGAAACTTGACCGAAAATGGCGTCTTACTCAATAAAATGGGCATCGCTTCCAATTTCCGTGCTCATTCCCAGAAAACAGAGGGTTCGGTCTCTCTGATCCGCCGCGCATACCACATGGAACCTGGGCCTCGCGAGAAAGCCCTCTTGGCCGACGATCCAGCTTTGAAGCGATTCAAATCACATAAAAAGAGTGTGTGGCGACTCAAAAGAGTTGGTGATGTTCTCACTATTGTTGTTGTTGCAGGTTGTTGCTACGAAATATTTGTTAAGGCAGTAATGCGAGAAGAAGCTTGCAAACAAGCTACGGCTGCAGGCGGTAGCAAGTAAGTGTGAAGAAGAAAAAAAAGAAGAGGAATAATGAGATGTAAAATTGTTTGGAATGATGCTAAACTTAAAAAGTTGCATTTTTTTTTCTTTTGACTAAAATAAGCAGTAAAAACAATGGCGAGAAATGTTTGTACTCAACCTTCTGCTTGGTCAATTTGTGTTGAGTTTTATTTTATTTCATCTGTTGTTATTGCAACTGAGGGCTTTTGGCAGTGGTGGTCCCTTCTTTTTCTTGAAATAAACAACCGGTTGCACTACGGTTTCGCAAGCCGGTTGTATCTAGCAAAGTTGTTTCGGAAGAGATAAAAAGATGAGAGAGAAACATGAAGTTAGTTTCATTCAATTGAAGACTTTAAATGCAATGTAAAGAAAAAGTCAACCAGCCACGTGGGATGCGGTTCCCCCACGATTCCTGTCCAGTTGTAAATAGACATTTTCAAAATGTAAAGCTAACAGAGAAGACATGCTGCAAGAGTGAAATGTTCCAAAATTTTGAGAAATGATAGGCCCACAACAAGTTATACAACAATTTACACAACATCTTACTTTTTCCTTTTTTTTTTTTTCTCACACAGAGGCTTGGCGGGATTATAGTCTTAGCGGGACGTTTAACAAAAAAAAAAAAACTAGAAATTTTCTGAGTCACGCCGCATCTCCCCTTGCCTCTTCTGCCCCAAATTTCAAACCCAAAATCCAGCCACCACCATCCCCATCAGTGCCGAAGGTAAGTCTCTCTGTAAATTCAGCCACCACCGTTTGCATCAGTTCTACCGTAGGTAAGTCTCTTTACTGTCATTGTTCTTTTCTCTTCCACAAAATCCTTGTTCCGGCCACCACCGTCCACATCGGCTTCGTAAAGAGTTCTCTTTCTGACTTGGAGTCGCTGGTGATCTGGGTTGTTTTCGTCGAGATCCATCTTCTATACAAAACGAAAAAAAGAATTGCTTTACAGGCACAAGGGTCCAAAAAAATTTCTTTCCATTTCCTGGGAAAGAATCTGCATATTTACACTCACAATCACATAATCCTAACCCAATAAAGGGGTCCACCATTTACTCATTATCTTTGAGCCCAACAAGGCCATAGTTGGTAGCTGAGGCGTCCATGGCCATGAAGAGAGAGGACGATATTTATATGTCCCAAAATCATTTTCTTCGTCGATGTTAAAATGCCAGAATGGGGGTTTTGTGGGAGAGAGAGAACAATGTGAGAAAATAGACTTACCTACGACGTCAATATGGATGGTAGTGGCCGGATTTGGGTTTGAAGTTTTTGGGAGGAGACGAGATGAGCTCTCGTGCAGGTCGCCGGATTTTGGGTTTGAAGTTTTCGGGGGAAACAAGAGTGCGGGTTTGAAATTAGAGGAAAATTCTGGAGGTTTTATAATTTTAATATCTTGTGGGAGTAAAAAACTAAAGAAAAAAGAAAAAGAAAAAGTAAGGCCACGTAGGATGTTGTGTAAATTGTTGTATAATTTGATGTAGGTCTATCATTTCTCCAAAAATTTTGTTTCGTTCTTTTGAATGTTTCAGATTTGGGTTGAGATTTTTTATTTTGACCATATATGGAAAACGTCTACTTTGTTGACCCTTGTTAAAGACTGAAGTTTACAGTGATGAGTTGAAATGACATGATGGCATGACAGATGGAGAGTACAGCTAGAGTCGGTTGTCTTTGCTGGCAGTAGAGGTGGCACTGTGATTAATTGCAAGTAATTTAGCATTTAACATCACAATTTTGTGAGATCTATTTGATCAATACAACCCGATGTAATTTGTACAATTCAATTCATTCTTGATCTTTAGAATTCAAGGAAAATTTTTATCATCAAGCCGTTACGTAGAACAAACTTAATAAAGTGTTTATAAAACATAAAATATTTTTTTAATATCCTTAACCATTAAGAAAATTTAAAAAAAATTTACAACTTCACTAATAGTTATTTTTTTAATTACTAAGTAAAAATTTTAAAAAATTAAAATATTCAAGTGGTAACATTGAGAGGTTAAATAATTTTAAAAATAATTAATCTCTAAGTAAAAATAATTAATTATTTCTTTAATCATTAAGTTAAAAAAATAAAAAAATAAAAAAAATATTCGAGCGGTAATATTGAGAGGGTTAGGCAATTAGACAATTTTGACTATGTTAGTCAAGCTGTAACTTTGATAAGCGGGATGCGAGTGTTCTAAGGCAGACAACTCTCCAAAAATCTTAGAATTTGACCACTGAGACGTCAAACCCGCGCGAGGCGCGACGTTCGGTAATTTATATATATATATATAATTATATATAACCTGTTAATTATTAATTACGTCCATTTTTAAAGTTATTATCGGTATAGAACTATAGAAAATATATTCTTCTAAACGCGGGAAAGACATGGATGGTTTCTCTCAAATAAGATAGGACATACAAAATCATGGTTTTAAATTTTAAAACAATAACAAAAAAATGACCTAGTCGCTTTAGAATTTTATTCAAGAGGCAAGATTTGTATAGCCTATATATAATAGTGCAGCAGTACTTAATTGTTATGGAACTTATTCCAACGTCCTGAGTTGATAAAAGGCGCGAAGTGTTCTCTCTTTCGCTAGCTCCCTCGTCGGTACTGTGACATCAAAAGGTACAGAGTTCTCCCTTTCGCTAGCTCCCTCGTTACGTACGTACGATATCTGCGACATCAAATGGTTGATAATATGCTCAAAACTTTCGTAGTCTACTGGGCTCTTTCAGCAAGGTTGTGCCATGGAGCTGTCTTCTAATTACGCGGAAAGCTTTCATATTCGGAAGATCATGGACTCCTACTTCTCGTCCAATGGGAGCAACAGTACCGGATGCGATTTTGAGTCCGACTCCGACTTCCCATTTTCCGTCAACAACAGTATCTTCTCCGATCGAGTTCTGAGGATTGAGATAATTCCCGATTTACCCGAGATCTACTCGGAAGGCGAAGATTGCACCGTCGACACTGCTGAGAAGGTGGAGAACGAGATTGGTACGTACGTACGTAAGAGTTGACGTCACTGCCATGCATGCATACAATTTATTTATTTATTTATTTATTTTTAAATATATTTGATCGTACATGTATATATATATATTAGGATTGTATTTTTTCTTACGTGTGTGTGTATATATATATTAGGATGAATCTTATGTTTCAGTTACTATTCACTCTCATACCCTATATGATTTATATATTTTTTATAAGATGTGAGATTTTTTTTTATAGGGTATGATATATTTTTCATAAGGTATGGGATGTGTGATGGTGAATAGTGGCTGATGAGAAGAATTTTTCATATATTATACATATGGTAAATATATCTTATATTTATGTCTATATGGTTCATCGGGTTTATATATATATATATATATATTATGATTATGTATATCATGAATATATTATATTTGTTTTACTGCAGATTCATCTTGGAGCATGGATTGCTCAACTGTTCTTAGCATCAAAATCATACACATAAGTTCTCCAGTTTTAGCGGCAAAGAGTAAATTCTTTCGTAAGGTGAGGTAGCGACGGTTCTAATTCATGTTGTTAATTTCCTGCTTTTTTTTAGGGATACAAAAATGATATATACGCAACTTTTAACGTAATAATATTTTAAACGAGTGGTATTTTTATAAAATAATTTATAAAATATCAATATCATTTTACAAAAATACCTTCATTTTAAAAAATAATAATCTTGAGATATCCATTCATTAATGGATATCCATTAATTGGACTTTTCTGTTTTGACATATTGGATATTTTTATGAAAAAAATTTATTAATCATTTTTAATTTTTTTATCATCTTCTCATATTCTACTATTTATTTTGGATAATGATAGGCTTACAGCTCTTTTACCACTTCTTTACTGCTCTTATTATATATGTTTTTTTTTTTTGAAGTATTTCTTTAACATCTTTAATTATTAAAATTTTTTTAAAAAATATAAAATTTCATTATTAATAATTTCCTTAACTATTAAGTAAAAGAAAATTTTATAAGAAAATTTTAAAAGAAAAAAAAATATCATTATTCATCTATTTTTATTGACTCGTTGATTTCAATTTCATACGCCTTTTGCAGCTTTTTTCAAATGGCATGATCGTCAAAGGGTCAAACCAGCGCCATGTAACTCTAAGGATGCATGCATCTGGTAATCACACAGTACTTTTTCTTTTTCTTTTTCGTTCCAATGCTTGTTCAAGATAGCTAGGCTTTTTGCATGTGTTTATGTAGGCCGTAGTTCTCTTGATCTTGACATAATGCATACTAATAATTACCGTTTCTTATCATGTCACTGGAGCAGAAGCAGCAGTACTCATCGAGATCCTTCATTTTCTGAATAGTAGCATGTTGGAGCCCAAACACAAGAGACCTCTTTTGGTTCGATGGATTCCTCCCTCTTTTGGCAAGCTTAAGTTAAATGTGGACGGGGCATCCAAGGGTAATCCTGGTTTAGCTGGCTGTGGAGGGGTTCTTAGATCCCATTGTGGCTTCATTTTTGCCTTTTCACGCTGCTTGGAAGTTGGAACCAGCATCTATGCAGAATTGTCTGCCTTAAAGTATGGCTTAATGACTTGCCATCAACTGAATATAACTCATCAAGTGGTGGTAGAGACGGATTCGATGTTGGCAGTAAACTGGCTTAAGAATGACAAACGTCCTCCTCAGCAATATTGTGATCTCTGGGAAGATATCTTGCAACTTCATAATCACTTGTCTTGTGAGGTCATCCACGTATATCGGGAGGGGAATTTTCTGGCTGATGGACTTGCAAATTATGGAGCAGCAGGAAATGATGCATCATTCTCTTACCTGTCTCAGCTTCCCCAACATTTATTGGCAACTTTTGCACTTGATAGAGCTGGAGTTCCGTGCCTTCGACAATAGTACTTTGTCTTACTTTGTCTTTGTTCCTGATGTATGTTATCTTTGTGTTCTATGACGTGTATACATTGGTTAACTTGATGTAATTAAGGATGGTTTTCCTCAACCAAAAATGAGGGTACTTCAATAAAAATGAAGTAGTTCTATATTTTTTTGAAAAATAGATTATATAAAGTTATTTTCTTAAAAAAAAAAAATTGTAATTTCACCCGCCAAAGTACAGTACTTTATGATTCTGTCCCCATAAATGTATCTTAATTACCTTTATATCTTCCTAGATAATCTCTTAATTACACATGTAATCACATGACTTGATCTCATTATTTATTTATTTATTATGCTTACTGCAGGTCTTATTGTCTTAATGACCATCATTGTAAGTGCATGACTAGTCTTAATTAATTGTGTTTTTATTTACTAATTCAGAACTAATATCACTACTCAAACTATGAAAAATCTTATCCAATATCATCCTTTAATTAATTTCCATCGGCCTCATTTATGTGACAATATTCAATAATTGAATGATAAATAATAAATGATTTTTCAATCAATTATTGCACATTAGATGATGGTGAAATTATTATGACAAAAAAATGGTGTACGTATAGCATTTCTCTAAATATAGACCTCCCATTTTGCTTTTGTTTTGCTTTTAAAGAAAATCATAATCTTTTAAAAATGTAAAACACCGAAAAATTATTATTTTAATATCTAACATTTTCTTCGACCTAATTTTTAATTAATCAAGGATTGCCTCACGATTTTTTCTTTCCGGTACTTCTCATTCTATCCAACACTGTATTATTCACCTTTTGTTTATTATTTTAAATTTAAATAAGTATTTTCAGAAAATAGCATTGAAGTGCTTTCTTCAAATAAATTATTAATTGGCGGCTGCTACTATGGGGGTGCCCCTAGTCCTGGGCCAAATGTCATTTTTTTTACATTTTTTAAATATTTTTAAAAATAAAAAATACATAAATATACTAATAATTATTTCCTTAATTATTAAGTAAAAAATATTAAATACATAAGCGATCAAAATTATGAGGTAAAATTACGAGGCATAGTATCATTTTCCTCATTAATTTCTATTTTTAATATGTTAAAATAAAATAAAAAATTTAAAGATGTTTAAAGTCTGGTTTGTTTTTACAAATCATTAATTTTATCTAATTATTATAACTTATCTAAACTCTCAAATAAAATATAATAAGCAATTCAATTTTTTAAAATCTCAAAATAAAAATAATATAAAAAAATTATATTTTAATAATATTTTATTTAATTTTTAACTTTATTTTTTTTTTCATCTTTTCTGTATAACCGAGACCTAATTTTAAATATATGACTACTGAATTACTGATAAAATAGTTACCATGTCAATTAATATAAAAAGTTTTTATATCATAAATTTTAATAATTTTAAAACAAAAATGACAAATTTTCTTTTCCTTCTTTCCAACGTCCAAAGGATAAGGGAAATTTGAAAGTCTGTTACTGCCTTTCACACATCAAGGGTAGTTTCTTCTATTCGGTAGTTACAGATCGAAAGCTTTCTAGGGTTCGGGCATGAGGGACTCGAATACAGACCTATTTGATCCCTGCTCGACCATGGAGTCGGTCTTCCCTCCGGGTGGGCTTGCCACTGGGTCCGGGACAGACTCGGACTTCGCGTTCGCCTTCAACGACAGGAATTTCTCCGATCGGGTCCTGAGGATTGAGATAATCCCTGATTTTCCCGAGATAAAACCTGATGGCGAGGGTTGCATCAGCGTCGCTGATTGGGCCCGCAATAGGAAGAGACGGAGGGAGGAGATTAAAAATGAGACTAGTAAGAGTTTCTTTTATCTTTCTGCAATGTCTTTCCTTTCCGTGTTATTGGTTGTAAATCGATCGTTCGTGCAATTGGGGTCTATTTGGCTACCTAGGAAATGAAGGATTTAGAAGGAAACTTTTGTTATTTTCCTTTTTTCTGTTGTTTTCGGTTTGAATCATTGATGGAAATAGGTACTCATAATACACCCACCTCTTGTTATAACCTCTTGGTACCTGACCTGAAATTTGGGGGTTTTGTGCTGTGTAAATGTTAGGGTTTTAGATGAATTTAAACTTATAAAAAAAAAAGGATTTTAGATGAACTTTCAATTTTTGTTTGAGGTCTTTAGGGGTGATAGAAGAAAGATTAGGTTTGATAGTTTGATATGGTGATAGTTCCACAAGTGACTTTTATTTTATTGTGGTATGATCACTTTACTGCCCCGACTATAGTGGCAATGTCACACATCCCGTTGGCCTTAGGGTTTGAATGCAGGAAAGGAGATTGGGGCCGTGACGAAAGGGGAATTAGGGTTATTGTGGGCTGTCGTGATGGGCCGGGTTATGAGTAGGTGGGGGATGGACTGCTATAAGCCCGAATCTTATTAATAAAATTGGGAGTCCAACGTGTAATGGTCCATGGGCTTGAGGCCCAGTTAATATTTTTACTTGTTTTCCAGTAGTTATTTTGTAGAGGTTTGCTATATACAAGCAAGTTTGCGTATCAATCTGTGTACTAATCATGTTACCTTCATATTCTAAATTTAAATTAGCATTATTTTCAATAAAGACTACTTTTTGACCAATCACATCGAATGAGTGCGCGTATTAGTGCGCATAATTGCTTACAACTAGATTTTTCCTATTTTGTAAGTCTTCTAGAAGGGAATCTATGTGTTATTCCCTAGTGTCAATCCCTATTAGAGGGCCACGACTTGCGTGTTAACCTTATGCAAAATTTCATCAGTTTGTTATTTTGACAGTTTCTCTCTCTCTCTCTCTCTAAACTTTCTGGAGGCACTCCCCTCGAAGGAGATTATCTTACAATTCAATACAAATCCTAGTTTCTCTATTAAACAGAATTTGCAGATTGTTACAGTTGGTATCAGAGAGTGATCCCTAGTGATCACCTCTTTATTTCCTCATCATCTTCAATCTTCATTCGGCAACATGGTAGAGGGCACATGACTCAACCAGCGTCAGGATCGCCTCACCTCCTTGAAGAAGTCCATTGATTCTCAACTATAAAACCTGGAGACAGAGATATTGGCATTAAAAAGGCAGTTTGACTCAGTAATGCAACAATTAGCAACTATTGCACTGGAGTTACAGGAAAGGAACAATGACATCTTGCAGGGAGAATCCTCAGCAGACAATCAGCAACAGCACCATCCACAAGGAGATCCAGCTCTGGAGCATCATCACAGGCAGGTAAGGAATGACTTTCCTACCTTTCATGGAGAGGAACCCAGTGGCTGGTTGTACAAAACCAACCACTATTTTGCTTACCACAACACTTTGCCTCAGCACAAGCTAAGGATTGCCTCCTTCCACATGGAAGGGCAAGCCTTG
>QEOT01003850.1:0-32417 GCA_003123785.1 Pterocarya stenoptera
ATAAAATATTGTTAAAATATATTTTTTAATATTATATATGTTTTAGGATTTGAAAAAGTTGAATTGTTTATTTTATTTTGTATGGAGATTTAAAAAAGTTGTAATGATGAGATGTGAGGTTTTTAAAGTTTTCAAAATTTTAGATTTTGGTCTTGAAAACAAACAAGGCCTAAAAGTAAAAGTTAATAATTAATTCAGAATATTCATAGGGTCTCGTGATCTATGTTCTTAGTATATTTTTGGTCCAAAAGGAGCCTGCAACCGATGTTGTAATCCCCGGAGGACCTAGACAGCTACAAGTGCTGGTGAATAACAGTGACGTGAATCTTTGACCCATTCTCCTTATGGACCAAGAGATTTGCATTAAGAGGTGAAATCCTTCCTGCTTCAAACAGAAAAAAATAAATGAAAAAAAAAAAAAAACTACTCATTAAGCTTGTATACCAATTATATATAGCAGACGGGAAAAGATGGAAAAATAGAAACAAACTGAATATATATATATTGAATGTAAACAAACTTGTATTCAAAATATTATAACAAATTACAATTTTGAATCACAAGCTAACAAGGGGTAACAAAATCACAGGAATAGATGGAGGGATAGAAGGAGGGAGTACCTTCAGAGAGAAGAGAGAATGGGTTACAAGTGATCTGAATGGGTGCCTTTTCAGACTAAGGCCAGTCTTCCCTTTTATAGATGAAGGGAGTACTGTTACAATAGTGAATATGAAACAGTTAAATGAAAACAGTAAACTCAAAAAGCCAATCATGAACAGTAAAAGTGAACAGTTCTTCTTTTTGTATTCGACTTCTTGATACGACGTCGTATTTCTTTCAATGGAGATGTTGACATCTGGCAATCTTGATCAAAACTCCTTTCATTGGGAGCCTTGATTTGTTCTTTGGTCTTCTCTTTTAGTGGAGAAGTCAAAGGTGGTCTTCATCATCGGACAATCCAGGAGTGTCGTACTCTTTGTCATGTCCAAAACAGTCTCCTACCGAGGCCTTTGAAGAAGCATCGGAACGGGTAAAGTCTTCTTGTGTGAGAGACTTTGCAATCAGTTTTAATAAATCCTTATTATTAAGGTCAAGAATGATTTCTTTTTTCTTGGTCTTAGAGGATTTATTAGAATTGGTTGAAACAGTAGCTTTTCCTTTGTCTTTTTTCTTAGACGAAGAAGAAGCAGCAGGTTGTTGGCTATGGGGAGCCTTAATAGCAGCATAAGGGTTTTCAGGGAACTCGATCCTGTCTTGTAGGTCAGGAGCAAGTTGGAGAAAATCCTTTAGAACATTTTTTGAAATAGTTGGGGATAGTTGGAACTTATCCCACCATTTTTATAACATTGTCGGACTAATATGTCACTATGTCTTGCATAGGTCCATTTCAGAATCCAAGGTAGTTTATACCTGAAACAGAAGTGGATATCATAGGAAAATTTTTGTTGGTAATGGTCCAATCTTGGAGTAGCAACATCAGTGAATGACTTGTATACAGTGACAAGTTCTTCAGGGAGATTTTCAGGGATCAGTCTGAACTGTTCCCACCAATAGCGGAACCAAGTGTTTTGTTTTTGCAGAAAACAAGGATTTTAATCCTTTATCAACTTTGATCTCATTACGTGATGCAAAATGAAATTTAACTTTCTGACCTAGAAGGTTGATAGTGATACCATCTTCCTCTGTTACGAAAGGATATAAATATGAAATAAATGGCATTCCTAATATGACCTTATCGGACATATTTTGGACTAAAACAGTAGGAATTTTAAAACAAACATTATCTTGGCAAACACGAGCATTATTGAGCTCATAGTTGATCTTCATCTGAGATCCATTTGCAGAAGATAATTTTTCAGTAGATTTTTTAAAATATTTAGAAGGTATTAAGCCTTCTTAAATACAGTTCAAATCGGAACCAGAGTCAATCATAGCAATAACAGAAAAATGAAAATCATGTGAAACAACTATCGTAACACGTGAAAATCATTTTGGAGGAATTGTATGATGGACTAAACAGATCTGGTTTCCAGCTGAGGATTCATATTTTTCACCATTATCCGAAACATTTGTTTGCTCATTATCAGATGTAATTTCTTGATCAAACTGTTTATCAATTTGAAGATGTAGAAATTCTTGTTTTAGTACGGTATTTTCAAGTTGAAGATTACTGATCTCAGATTTGAGTTCATTAATCTCTTTCTTGATATTATTGATTTCATTTTGTAAATCATTTGTAGAAACAATCTTGGGTTTTTGTTTTTGAAACCTTGCCAAGGTATCTTGGAAACTAATCTTGGATTTTGAGGTAGAAGCTTCTGGTTCTTTATGAAGCATATTCTTCTTGAACTTAAGAAGGTATTCTTCTTTAAGTTCAGGATTAGTGATTTGAGAAATCAAGTTTAGTAAAAGATTCTCGTTTTCCTCATCCTTGGATATGGCATTAATTGATTTATCCAATGAGTTACAACAAGATTTTTTACAATTGCAACCAAGCTTAATATTAGCAGAATCATCTGATTTAGTTGCTGAGTGATATTCTGAATCACTAGAACTTATATCGGGGACATCAGAAGATGAAGTAGAATGTGTTTCTAGGAGTCGAAACAGTTCTTCTTGATCAACAACATCAATATTCAGCTGGTTAAGCTTTTTCTGAATTTGTTGGGTTTCTGGAGATACTTATCAGCAAAATGTCCAGATTTCCTACAATTATAGCAATTGCCTTTTGCAAAATTGGGTTTCCTTTTTAAAGAAAACTTTGTTTTGGTAAAAGGTTTTTTGTGAGGTTTTTTATAAAACTCATCACGGGTTTTTCTCTTGAATTCCCTGTGAGGTTTTGAATTTTTTATAAAATTATGTTTGCATCGAGATGGAGCAATAGGAGGAAAGCCATATTGTTGACAAAAGTTTCCCATTTCATATTTGGTTTTCGAGCTATTCTTCAGCTGTTCTCACAGCATTCTTTGATCATTACATATACGGATACCAAATTTCTTAATTACATTGCATATGTCACCATAGGTGTAGCTGTCATAATTAAGGAATCCAGAGATATCTGTAAGTTCATCTTTTACTTTATGAGCAAACAGACGGGGTAATCCATTAATAAATTTCTCTTTCCAGTAAGGCTTCTGACTGTCGTCTCGAAGCATTACTCGAGAAATAAAAACATCTTGATACCAACTATAATCAGACATAGTATGGCATCTTAAATTATTCAAATAATCAGAAATTCGATTGGTAATATTAGGAGTACCAATGAAATGTTTAATTATTGTATAGATCAAAGTATTAACACCATCAGGATGAGTCATGCCAATGGCTTCATGAAAAATAGGCAACCCTTCTTCATTACACTGGATAGCGTTCTGAATGGTTGTCTTGTCGTTATCAGTGAGATGTTTATCCCACCAACTTCGCAAAACACCAGAAAAACATTTGTTAAAATGGAAACAATATCTGGCTGACGAATATTGTTGTTAATGTATGCATTAGCAACAAGAGACATTATACTCATGGTATTGAGGATTTCTTGTTCAGAGAATCCATCAATATTTCATTCGTAAATCTTATCAGCAGAATAAGAAGATTGAATTTGAAATACTTTTTCTTCAAATCCTAAATCAGGAGGAGTAGGTTTGGAATACCAACTCTTGGTCAGACTCATTGGTTTCGGTCCTTTAGAGTGGATTCGAGATATTTCGAAATCAAGATTTAATTGGAAATCAATAAAATTCTTTTCAAGTAAATCAATATCTTTGGCTACTGAATCATCTTCAGATGATGGTTCAGTGGTTTCTGAAAAGACAAACTCTTCACCATTGCGTTCTATTACACTGGTAGAGGGTTGTTCTTTCTTAAAATCAATAAGCATTTGGTTGATTTTCTCTAATCTATCGGTCTTTGTTTTGAAGGTAATTTTTGACCGGGACTGAGGTAAAGCAATCGAAGGTTTTTTAATAACTGGGTTTCTTAATTGATCTTTTGGAAAAAACCAAAGGATTTTCAGTTTTAACAAATACAGTGTTTGAAGACTGAGAAACAGATTTCTCTGTTTTATCCTCAATTCTATCTAACTGTTGTCCAATCTTATGAAGAGCAAGATTTGCAAAATTGTTTTGCTGAAAAATTTTGTTTTTTTCTTTCAAAATCATGTCTTCATCTGATTTTCTGGACACAGTTGATGGAATTTTAAAAGGAGTAGTAGGAATTTTGGATCATTTTAAGGGGATCAAAACAGTATCAAGAGGCGGATGACTAGCATGTACAACCGTTTTATTCTCTTTAAGAAAATCAATTTTAACAACATTTAAACTATTTTTTGAAACATAGTAGTTGCCAAGAAAATCAAAGAAAAGAATTTCTTGTTGGAGATTGTTCATCATTTCTTTCTATTTTCTTTTAACTCTAAGTTTTTCAGAATTAGAGAAAGTCGCATGATAAGTTTTTCTCTTATCACGGTTTTCTTTTGAATTATATTCATTAAAAAGCTTGATCAAATCATACTTAAAACATCTGTTTAAAACATTCAAACTATGATGGACAAGAGGAATAGATGCAGCCATATCCGAAGCTGTTGGAGACAAAGATGATATATCTTCGTCTTCTTTGGCTTCTTCCTTTACGGATTTATCCTTAGCAGAATAAAAAGCAGAAGTAATCTGAGAGGAAGTGCTAATTTCTTTCAGTTTTAAATTTGGTTTAATAGGTAAATCAAGGTTTGGTTGGACTGTTTGAGCCGAGTCTTCCAGAAATTGTTGGAGATTTTGATCTCTTGTTACTGGTAACTCAGAAATAGATCCAACAAAAGAAGATCTAGATCCAGCAAAAGAATTTCGTCTTAAAGCTGGGGTACTAGCCTGATCAAAACGAATTTTAACAATTTCGTCTAAATATTGTTGGATATAATCAATATTAGAATTTAAAGAAATATTTCTTGGAGGAGGCGGACATTCATTTTCCAAGATCCATTCTTTTGGGAGGATTATATCACTCCAGTGAATGGTTTTTGGAACTTGAACATTTGCATTTTGGGTTGAACTCTGGATGAGCAGAGTTTTACCAGGGTAGATTTTAACATCATTTTTTGAGTTAAACTCGCTTTTAAAAGACGATAATAAATCCGGTAAACAAGAGTGAGGGGTTTAGAGCCCTCTAGCATGTCATAACCAAGAGTTTGGATATTGAAGGTTAAAACTTTGATGATATGGGGGTTATCAAGAGCAATCAAAATATCAGAAAAACAGTCAAATGAAGAAGGGTTGCCTATTTTTGATGAAGCCATTGGCATGGCTCATCCTGATGGTGTTAATACTTTGATCTATATAATAATTAAACATTTTATTGGTACTCCTTCTAATATTACCAATCGAATTTCTGATTATTTGAATAATTTAAGATGCCATAGTATGTCTGATTATAGTTGGTATCAAGATGTTTTTATTTTTCGAGTAATGCTTCGAGACGACAGTCAGAAGCCTTACTGGAAAGAGAAATTTATTGATGGATTACAGCGTTTGTTTGCTCATAAAGTAAAAGATGAACTTACAGATATCTCTGGGTTGCTTAATTATGACAGCTACACCTATGGTGACATATGCAGTGTAATTAAGAAACTTAGTATCCGTATATGTAATGATCAAAGAATGCTGTGAGACCAGCTGAAGAATAGCTCGAAAGCCAAATATGAAATGGGAAACTTTTGTCAACAATATGGCTTTCCTCTTATTGCTCCATCTAGAAACAAACATAATTTTATAAAAAATTCAAAACCTCACAGGGAATTCAGGAGAAAAACCCGTGATGAGTTTTATAAAAAACCTCACAAAAAATCTTTTACCAAAATAAAGTTTTCTTCAAAAAGGAAACCCAATTTTGCAAAAGGCAATTGCTACAATTGTTGAAAATCTGGACATTTTGTTGATAACTATCTCCAGAAACCTAACAAATTCAAGAAAAAGCTTAACCAGCTGAATATTGATGTTGTTGATCAAGAAGAATTGTTTCGACTTCTAGAAACACATTCTACTTCATCTTCTAATGTCCCTGATATAAGCTCTAGTGATTAAGAATATCACTCAGTAGCTAAATCAGATGATTCTGCTAATATTAAGCTTGGTTGCAATTGTAAAAAATCTTGTTATAACTCATTGGATAAATCAATTAATGCCATATCCAAGGACGAGGAAAACGAGAATCTTTTACTAAACTTGATTTCTCAAATCACTAATCCTGAACTTAAAGAAGAATACATTCTTAAGTTCAAGAAGAATCTGCTTCATAAAGAACCAGAAGCTTCTACCTCAAAACCCAAGATTAGTTTCCAAGATACCTTGGCAAGGTTTCAAAAACAAATACCCAAGGTTGTTTCTACAAATGATTTACAAAATGAAATCAATAATATCAAGAAAGAGATTAATGAACTTAAATCTGAGATCAGTAATCTTCAACTTGAAAATACCGAACTAAAACAAGAATTTCTACGTCTTCAAATTGATAAACAGTTTGATCAAGAAATTCCATCTGATAATGAGCAAGAAAATGTTTCGGATAATGGTGAAAAAGCTGAATCCTCAGCTGGAAATCATATCTGTTTAGTCCATCATACAATTCCTCCAAAATGGTTTTCACGTGTTACGATAGTTGTTTCACATGATTTTCATTTTCTGTTATTGCTATGATTGACTCTGATTCCGATTTGAACTGTATTTAAGAAGGCTTAATACCTTCTAAATATTTTGAAAAATCTACTGAAAAATTATCTTCTACAAATGGATCTCAGATGAAGATCAACTATGAGCTCAACAATGCTCATGTTTGCCAAGATAATGTTTGTTTTAAAATTCCTACTGTTTTAGTCCGAAATATGTCCGATAAGGTCATATTAGGAATCCCATTTATTTAATCTTTATATCCTTTCGTAACAGAGGAAGATGGTATCACTACCAACCTTCTAGGTCAGAAAGTTAAATTTCATTTTGCATCTCGTAATGAGATCAAAGTTGATAAAGGATTGAAATCCTTGCTTTCTGCAAAAACAAAACACTTGTGTTTCTTACAGCAAGAAATCAAGTATAAAAAGATTTCTGATCAATTATCCAGCAAGCTTTTACAATCAAAAATCGATAATTTTAATAAACAATTAGTTTTTGAAGTTTGTTCTGATATTCTCAATGCGTTCTGGTATAGGAAGAAATATATTATTTTTCTTCCTTATGTTAAAGGTTTTAATGAGAAAAATATTCCCACTAAGGCCAACACCATTCAAATGAATAGCGAGACCTTAGAGATTTGCAAAAAAGAAATTCATGATCTCCTCAATAAGAATATCATTAGGCATAGCAAGTCCCCCTGGTCATGTGTTGCCTTCTATGTTCAGAAAAATGATGAGATTGAGTGAGGAACCCCCCGTTTAGTCATCAATTATAAACCTCTGAACAAGGTCTTAGAATGGATTAGGTACCCTATTCCTAACAAAAATGACCTTATCTAAAGACTTTGTGATTCTGTTATTTATTCAAACTTTGACCTTAAGTCAGGATTCTGGCAAATCCAGATTAGTGAGTCAGATCGCTATAAAACTACTTTTGCTACCCCATTCGGCCACTTCGAATGGAATGTTATGCCCTTTGAGTTAAAAAAATGCTCCGAGTAAATTTCAGAATATCATCAGCGATATCTTTAATTCATTCTCAATTTTTTCTATTGTTTACATTGATGATATCTTAATCTTTTCAAAATCCATTGATGAGCATTGAAAACATCTTGAAACGTTTCTCAGTATCATCAAATATAATGGTTTTGTTGTTTCTGCTCCCAAGATCAAATTGTTCCAAATCAAGATACGTTTCCTTGGTTATGATATTTTTGAAGGTAAAATCAGACCGATCAATCGGGCCATTAATTTTACTGAGAAATTTCCTGATCAAATACTTAATAAAAAACAGTTACAGAGATTCCTCGTATCTCTTAACTACGTTGCTGAATTCTACCATGACTTGAGGAAACAGTGCCGTCCTTTATAAAAACGGTTACAACAAAATCCTCCACCTTGGTCGAATAATCATACTGCTTTAATACAGAAAATCAACGCACATGTTAAAACTCTTCCATGTCTTGGTATTTCTGATTTTGATCTATTTAAAATTGTTGAAACTGATGCCTCTGATATTGGTTACGGCGACATTCTGAAACAATGTGTTTCACCAGGTTCATCTGAACAAATTGTTCGCTTCCATTCCAGAACCTGGACTCCTGCACAATATAATTACAGTACTATTAAAAAAGAAATTATTTCTCTAGTACTATGCATATCAAAATTTCAATCTGATTTACTTAATAAAAAATTCCTATTAAGAATTGACTGCCAGTCAGCTAAATATGTTTTGGAAAATGATGTTCAAAACATTGCATCAAAACAAATTTTTGCACGTTGGCAAGCTATTTTAAGTATTTTTGATTTTGATATAGAGTATATTTCCGGTTCTGAAAATTCAATACCTGATTTTCTTACCCGTGAATTTTTGCAGACCCCAAACCATGGAAAAGAAAAAAGGACCAAGACCTAAACAGTCTACCCTTGCCTCCATGCCTTTTGCACCTGCTCTACCCCCATTCCTAATCAACGATTGATTAAGAATGAGCCTGCTACCCCTATTGATATTGCCAACAGGTTTACAACCTTAGGCAAAATTGCTCAAACAAGTTCTTTTGCCAAGACCTTGATTATTGACTTTGATCCATACGCCAAGGCCATAGCCTCGGTGTCCTCTGTTATCCTTTACTCTTACAATAAGAATAAGGCCCCATACATTGCAAAAAACTATTCCCACAACCTATTCCATATTGAGCCAGATAGGACCAAACAGACTGATACTTTTAAACTAGCCACCTCCTATTTTCCCCCTGGTTTTCATTGGATTCCTGAAGATCCAACAAAAAACCTCCAATTCTACACGACCATTTTGATCTAAACAAAATCGTTATTTATGAAACCCATATATGATAAAAACGATTCGACAAAATTGATATATCACAGTGCATATATCCTCTCTCTCATTTCAGAAGAACAATGGGGTACAAACCCATTTTCTTCCAAGAGATTGGCAGATACTGATGTTTTGTTCATCTACCATGATTACATTCGAGCTTGGTCTCGATTTTTGCTCCACCAAAATGCTGATATGAGCCATTCTTGGTTCTTTAATTTTGATAAAAAATTCAATAGATTTTTTCCACTTTGGTTCCGCCATTGGTGGGAACAGTTCAGACTGATCCCTGAAAATCTCTCTAAAGAACTTGTCACTGTATACAAGTCCTTCACTGATGTTGCTACTCTAAGATTGGACCATCACCAACAAAAATTTTCCTATGATATCCACTTCTGTTTCAGGTATAAACTACCTTGGATTCTGAAATGGACCTATGCAAGACATGGTAACATATTAGTCCAACAATGTTATACAAAATTGTGGGATAAGTTCCAACTATCCCCAACTATTTCAAAAAATATTCTAATGGATTTTCTCCAGCTTGCTCCTGACCTACAAGACAGGATCGAGTTTCCTGAAAACCCTTATGCTGCTATTGAGGCTCCTCATAGCCAACAACCTGCTACTTCTTCTTTGTCTAAGAAAAAAGATAAAGGAAAAGCTACTGTTTCAACCAATTCTAATAAATCCTCTAAGACCAAGAAAAAAGAAATCATTCCTGGCCTTAATAATAAGGATTTATTAAAACTAATTGCAAAGTCTCCCACATAAGAAGACTCTACCTGCTCCGATGCTTCTTCAGAGGCCTTGGTAGGAGATTGTTTTGGACATTACAAAGAGTACGGCACTCCTAGATTGTCCGATGATGAAGACCACTTTTGACTTCTCCACTGAAAGAGAAGACCAAAGAACAAATCAAGGCTTCCAATGAAAGGAGTTTTAATCAAGATTGCCAGATGTCAACATCTCCACTGAAAGAGATACGACATCGTATCAAGAATTCGAATACAAAAAGAAGAACTATTCACTTTTACTGTTCATGACCGGCTTTTTGAGTTTACTGTTTTCATTTAACTGTTTCATATTCACTGTTGTAACAGTACTCCCTTCATCTATAAAAGGGAAGACTGGCCTTAGTCTGAGGTAGCACCCATTCAGATCACTTGTAACCCATTCTTTCTTCTCTCTGAAGGTACTCCCTTCTTCTATCCCTCCATCTATTCCTGTGATCTTGTTACCCTTGTTAGCTTGTGATTCAAAATTGTAATTTGTTATAATATTTTGAATACAAGTTTGTTTACATTCAATTATATTTTATTTTTGCATATCCATATCATGCATCGGTCGGCTATGCCACCTCATATTTGTTCATACATGCATAAGGCTGGCTCTACCGCTTGTGCTTAATAACTGTGCATCATCCATCTCCAGTTATCTGGTCATCGAATTCCAATTATCTGGTCCAGCACTTTCCCTTCCTTCTCTTCTTCTTCAGTTATCTCTTTCCCGTCCGTTTTGGATATATATATATATACCAACGTGAGTAGAAGCCAAAGCATGAATAATTAAACACAAGTAATTATAGGGACTAGGTAACTGGATAGGACTAGGTAACTGGATATAATGGGAATAAAAGTAATGTAGGACCAACTGGAACTGGTGATAATAAAATTAAATTAAAAGCAGGACCAGATGACTGGAACTTGGTAATAATGAAAATAAATGAAAACACTTAATGAGAGTAACAATATTTATTCATGATGAAATAACTTACAAGGAAAACTCAAAAAGGCGTAAGGATTTTCAAGAGAAATCCGTAATATGAAAGGGAGAGAGGAGAAGAAGGTATTCGAAAGGAAATGAATTCTAAACAAAGTGATGCCTTCTTCTGAAGCAAGGTTCCCCTTTTATAGATGAAGGGGCACCAATTACAATTATTAAAGCAATAAAATAAATATTGAAAATAGCATGAATCTGGTAGTTGGAGTCCACCAATTTCGAATCAAGTGAGGAGGCCAATCAGTCTTTATGACAGTAGCCTTCCACAGTTTTTGTCAGTTTGTGCCGACGGATCATTCATCTTCAGATAACCATGGGGTATCTTCTGAATTATGTCCAAATATATTATTGTACGGATCAGCAACTGAAACTTCGGATGATGCTTCCAACTTGTTATCAGATTCATTAGAATTATCATTTTCAAGGGACTTCTTTTACAAATAAATCAAATCCTTTTTATTTAGCCCTCCAATAACATTATTCTTTTTAGACTTTGAGGATTTATCAGATTTAATAGTTAAAGAAGAGGAATCAGCAGCTTTTTCCCTCTGTTTAGTGTTCTCAGTAGTAGTGGTCGCTTGGATCAGTGGGTATCCAGGCGATGTTGATTGATGAACAATAACAGGGAATTCTTCAGTATTTTTCAGATCTGGAGTAGTCTGGGAGAAATCTCTGGTAATGTGATCAATAATGTCTTGTGTATGGGGATATCTATCCCACCATTTGACAAAGCAGTAATGAACCAACATGTCACCATTTCTCTCATAACTCTATTTTAGAATCCAATGGACCTTGTACCTTTTGCAGAAATGGAGGGAGTAAGAGAATTTGGCATCCTGGCGATCCAATTTTGAAACAATTGCATTAGCAAAACATTTAATAGATTTCTGAAGTTGTTTAGGGAAAACTTCAGGAATGAGACCAAACTAGTTCCACCATTTTAAGAACTAAAGGGGAAGTTTGCCTTTGAATTTCTTATCAAAATTAAGAAACCAGGAGTGACTCAAGTTTGTAGTCTAAAACAGCATAAATTTGGACCAAGCATCAATGTAATTATAATAATAATAAACAATTTCAGAATTGGAAAGTCTTTTTGAAGTAAAGGGGTGAGTACCCTAGTCTTCTTCAGTAATGATGTTCAAAATGTAAGCACTGTGATAAATCAATTTTGATTTATCGGTTTTATCATAAATGGGTTTAATAACAATGGATTCTATTTGGACCAGAATATCAGAATAATACTGGATATATATATATATATATATATAAAAGCCTGTATCAATTTTTTCCCGAGAGAGATATTGCCCACCCCCGTGCATCCTAGAAAATACATACAAAACTATTGAATAGGGACACTATGTACAAGTCCTGCAAGTCTTTGGACATATCATGGACAGGACATGTGCATTTGAGAGTGTACCTTCTTTTTCAAATGAGTAGGTAGCATCTGACCCGAATGATTTTCGACCTTACACAACCAACTTTTCTTCATCCAAATCAGGAACTGCAACATCTTCTCTCATGACACCAGCATAATGATCACCCACATATGCCCCAGCTTGAGCAAAAAGTTCAACCACTGCAGGCAACATCCCATAGTACCTCTTCAAACCATTAATAAGCAACTCACCATGCTGCCCATCTCGAACATGCCACACATACACTGGAGGAATTAAATCATCAACCGTCGCCTCTTGCCATGCATGTTGTCCATCCCTCATCTGGTGTTTAAAAGCTTGGCAATTCCTTACCCTATGACCTTTAGGCCCCACTTGCACCTCTGAACAATATCCACAAGTCTGGACAGCATACTTCTCCATAAGTTTCGATGCCCCTGATCGCATTTTTTCCCATTCTTCCATGCCCTGAACAGATATAGCTGTGCATAGATTTGCTAGCACATCAGATGCTTGTACAAAACAATGGTTAACAACCTATAAGCTTTTTTATGTTGATTAACGTATACAGTAAATATTAATGAGGCCATGGAGACTGATTTGATTAAAAATATTCCAGGACTATTAAGTGAAACAAATTTGAAAACTGGAATAATAGCACAAGACAACAAAGTCGCCATATCAATAGTACATAGACCCTCCCCCATTTTTGTGAGTTCTATTGTGATAAAATGAGTTGTAAATTTCTACCACTTAGGAAAGAGTAGTTAAGAAGATAATAAACCTTGTATGTCATCAGAATGCAAGTCCATAAATTTGACAGCGTTATTCAAGTTCCTTTTCTTATCCCAAAACCCATATGTGTTAATATCTTTGCCAGGTGAATCCTCTTTGGGAAACCTCCGCTCAAAATCTATAACTCTACCAGCAAGACTGTAAATAGGGCATGCCCTTCTCCTTGTAGGGTACTCAGGAATGTCAACACCTGCTTGAACACACAGTTCTAGAAGTGCAGGAATGCGGTCCACTTCAAGACGCTCATTATGTGAAACAGCTCTACCAATCCGGTCATATAGATGAAATGATTCTACCAGGGGCAAAACTTGCCCAATGCCCCCCTTTTCCCATGCGTGCTCTTTGTTTGTTGGGCTCCCTGCGACATTGCATGTCCTAATTCTGTGTGGTGGATGACCAACATGAACTTCTCCACACAAGCTGTGCATACACAAATGGCCATCTCACAAGATTATTTTTTTTGAAAAAAAAAGTGAGTGAAACAATGAAAATCAGCTAGTAATGAGGGATTTATTATATCTACCCACAGGTATTGATCTTATTTCTCCACTCCTAATTTAAACAATGAAGGACAAAGCATATCCAGATTTGCATACGAAACAAAATAACTGTTTTTTAATAAGTAATTGCCCCATAGATAATGATCTAATTACTCCATTTCCAAAACAAATTAAGGACAAAACAGAATCAGAATTGTGGGAGCAATGTTAACACATTGCCCATTGTTTCTCAGAATTGTGATTTAAAAAATTCTGTCATCTATGTTTTCAAAAGGTTATATCAAGAAAGCCCAACATTACATATCCTTTTTCATCGGTAGCCCAATATTACATAAACAAAATTATAGCATAGTAATTGTTCTGTGCCAATGGACCGAGAATAAAAAATGTTGCATTAAAGATGCTTTATTTCATGAATCTTTTAAGAAAGGCCATTTTTTGACTTCTTCAACTAAAAACCCTCAAAGAATACCATTACTCAAATCATCTAGTCTCATTTTCCTTAACTTTCACTTCAAGCATATTTTGCAGTAGTCCCATCTAATTAAAAGCCACACATCTTATATAATTGGTGTCTTTTTTATTTTTTTTTATAACCAAGGGTGTCCAGGCCAGCTTGTGCGCACCTCAACTAATCCCATGGGACCCTGAAGTTAATGACCAGGTAAACCTTCAGTGGCCCTAAGGGGACTCGAACTGGTGACCATTGGAGAGCAAACCCAAGGCCGGACTAGCAGAGCTATATATGGTGTCTTTAAATCAAAACTTAGAAAAATCTACTTTACCTGCAAGTATATATAGCAATGTTCTTGACAGCCCTTGAGACACAAACATGAAGCTTGGCTCTGGCACTATACACTTGACGAGCAACTGGAACTAATCCCTTGACCAAAAGCCCATTTTCAGGAGGTTGTAGAATAACCTCTTGCACCTTCTGCCTCTCTTTCCTCCTAAATTTGGCTTCACGCTTGAGTTCATTAACACTTGTCACCAATGGCTTCCTCTCAGACTTCTTACGTCTTATTGGGAACTCCGAGCAAGTTGAACCAGTCGTATAACAAGCAGGGAAATGCTTGCCAACATCAATAAAATTCTCAGCAGATCTTTCCATAAATATGTTAAGGAAGTTTACCACGTTTCTAACTCGCATAGGCAACATTTCGGCTCATGATAATTGACCCATATCTGAAAGAATAAATTAAAAAGATTACATTTATAATGGACTAATCCTACCCTTCATCCTAATTTTTGTCATCTTCAATCATACTGACTGATCTGTCATGTTTTAAATGGATTTATAAGTCAACCACTAAGATGAAAGTCACTTAAATTACGATATATCAGTTGGTGTGATTGGAGTCTTAGAGATGACAAAATCAGCATTTCTCCATATACGATATCAAAATAAACATCATTCTCAAACCATTCAGATTAATAAAAACTGGCTTAGAAATTCAGATATTTGCATTAGTTACATTGAAGTTGATGCTATCGAATCACTATTTGGCAATTCAGTTTAACATCTTGGAACGACTAGGTATTCTGGTATGTGGATCTGGAAGAGACAAAAATGCAGCACAGCAACTGCAGCGTTTAAGCAAACAGGGTACACTGCAGACATACTCAGAAAATGAAATCAAACTGTTTACGCTTTTTCAGCTTTATTCCCATGAAAGGATTATAAATTCCCTCAATCTTCCACCATTTTGCACGTTTCAAACTATAGGATTATAAATTATAAGATTGAAAATGCTCCAAATGAATCTGTTGGCACGCCCCACTCCACACAGATCACTACTACGTTGCTTTTTCTTTATCTTTTTGCAAAATGAAATCTTGATGCACCAACCAAACACAGATGGAATAAATGACAGTCAATGTTTTGAAAGAATGGAGAGACAAACCTGAATTGATGTGCCTGGACACAGCCTTGAAGTTTTATAGGGTTTGGCTTTGGTGTGTGTGATTCTTTAGGGCTTGTTTGGTGGAGGGCCTGGCGGCGAAGAAGAAGGGTGAGAGGCTGAGCGGGACGGTGAAGTGCTTCAATGACCAGGAGTTCGGGGTCCCGTACAGAGTAGCTGGAGCGGCGGGAGAAGTGGTAGTGGCGGAAGAGTGTCATGTTACCCCCATGCGTGCCTTCATCTGAGCCGTCCAAGTGATCGTGTGGCCGGGGCTTGATACGAGGTGTTTTTAATTTAGGAGTGTAATTGGTAGATCCTAGATCTAAAATTTCGATATTTGTCGAGATTGATCATTAGTCATAGCTCCGATTTGAACTATGAATATTTTTTTTTTCTCTTTTTATTTTTTTTAAAATTTTTATTTTATAAAAAAAATTAATTCAAAAAAATAATTAAATTAATAAAAATTAAAATTAAGTGTTCTTTTTAACATTTTATATATAGTTAATGAATATTAGATAATTTTATTGTATATATGGTCAATGACGAATTCTTAGATGAAAATTACATAATTAATTTGTACAATTAATATATAAAATAATATATTATATATAAAACATAAAATATATATATATTCGGTCGATCTTAGTCTGGTCTGGTCTAAAAAAATACACACCAAGATCGACCAATAAGACTATCAATTCGGTCCGGTCCAATCGATTTTTCCGGTCTTGACCGATAGTCTTACAACCCTAGTTTTTATTTCAAAAGGATCACGTGTTTTCTAAGAGTCTTGCAGCAGTTATGTATTTGTTTTAATGAATGGGTCTTTAGTTTTCGTGGACAATGTTTGGACCGTAACGAGTTTAGTCATGTTGCTTGGTCATGTTATGGAGCTTAGTAGTATTTAAGTATCATTTTCTGAATTAATAAAGTATCCAATTTAAGCCCATGGCAAGTTTAGAGGATTTTTCCCCTCAAAGTGCTTAATATTTACTTGTTTTAGTTAAGAACCTTGATAATGGTATCTAGAGCCAAGTCAAGTCCTATGGCAGAAGGTACTCGATTTTCCCAATTTTCAAAAGTCGTTGCTAAACTTAGGACTGAAAAGGCAAGCTTGATAGATACATAAACACAATTGACTTGAGCCCAGGCAAGACAACAGAACTTGTTGGAAGGGTTGATCCAATAGGTTGCAAACTTGGCCTTAAGCTATAACACCTTGTCCCAAATGCTTGCCTACCCACCACACATTACCCACAACACTGACCCTGGAAGCAGCAACTTTTAGGTTCCAACACCACCATGAACCCAACCCTACCACAATTGGCCTTATCCATCACAACCCTCTTTTTGATACCCCAAGTGGAATTCATAGTCGCACTATGCGTTTGCATTTCCCAAAGTTTGATGGAACCGACCTTACTAGTTGGATTTTTCGAGCTTAACAATTCTTTGCGTACTACCACACTCCTGACCTATAAAAAAAATCATTTGATCTCCTTCCACATGGAAGGAAAAGCCCTGACTTGCTACCAATGGCTACTTGAATCACATTTAGTCCATTCTTGGGCCTAGTTTGTACATGCCTTATGAGTCTATTTTGCCCCTACCCTTTTGATGACCTTGTGGAGGAATTCACTAAACTTAGGCAGGTCTCTATGGTGGAGGATTACCAGACACAATTTGAACTACTCTCTAACTGAATTTCCAGCCTTCTTGAGGATTTTCGAGTCAGTAGCTTTTTGAGTGGCATTTGGGATGATATCCAAATTATGGTCACCATGTTTAGGCCCAACAACCTACCCACTGCATTTGGGTTAGCCCAACTCTATTAGGAAGAAGTATGGAGACGTGCCCACCCCTCCTGCACCTTTCACCTCCTTTCCTATAAGCCCAAACCCAAACATTGGAAATAATTTTCCTAGGTTACCAGCCCCTAACCCCACTAAGCCACAAAGACTCATTGGGCCACCTTCACAACCCAATCCGATTAACCGATCACTCCCTCCACCCCAACCCAAGCCCAACCTACCTGTCCAACACATCACCTCGGTCCAAATGAAAAAGTGTAGAGATTGTGACCTTTGTTACTACTGTGATGATAAGTAGGCACTAAGCCACAAATGTAAGGCCCCCAAGGTGTTCTTGATGGAAGGACTAGAAGAGGATGATAATGGTGAACCTAGTGAAGAAAACCCAATTACCCCAGTAGTGGAGACTAGTGAGGATGCTTCTACAAGTGGGGGGATGTGGTAGAAATTTTCTTGCATGCAATTTTGGGTACCCCAGCACCCAAAACCATGTGGTTATTAGGCTCTCTTGGTGCTCAACAGGTGACTGTGTTAATTGACACATGCAGCGCACATGTGCAGCAAGGTTGCACAACTGTGCATGCATGAGGGGTTTAGCATGACAGTTATGGTGGCGAATGGAGATCGCTTGCCTTGCTCGAGTTGTTGTGTGATAGTTCCATTCAACTTACAAGGTTTCCATTTTTCTACAACCCTTTATGTACTAACCTTAGGTGGTTGTGATCTGGTTCTAAGTGTTAATTGGTTATGCACTCTTGGACCTATATTATGGGATTTCTCTAAATTGACTATGCAATTCAATCGGAAGAGCCAACCCATCCAATTGTTTGGGCTTAGTCCATCTCCACCCACTTTGGAGGGTTTTGATGGGTTTTGTGAAAAACAGGGCCCACACACTAAAGGGTTAGTGGTACATCTAATGGAGGCATTAGCTGATGCTAAGCCCATCAAAGGGATTACCCCTACACCGCATCCAAGACCATAAGGTCCTTTTGGTCGAAGGTGCTTCCCTAGTGAGTACTTGACCGCTCCCAATATTACCAAGAGGGTGAAATTGAGAAACTAGTCAAAGAAATGCCAAGCAGTGGCATTATTTGCCCTAGTCAAAGCCTCTACTCCTCATCAATACTCTTAGTTTGAAAGGCGGATAGAAGCTAGTGGATTATCAAGCACTCAACCAAATTATTGTCAAATACAAGTACCATATTCCCTTTATTGATGAGCTCTTAGATGAACTATGTGGAGCTGTAATGTTTTCTAAATTAAACCTACATTTAGGGTACCACCAAATTCGTGTGTTTCCTAGAGACATCCCTAAAACGGCCTTTCAGACTCACCAAGGCCATTATGAATTTTTGGTTATGCTCTTTGGGCTCACCAATGCCCCATTTACTTTCCTAGGCTTAATGAATGACATCTTCCACCCATATTTACATAAGTTTGTACTAGTGTTATTTGATGACATTATTGTATATAGCAAATGCATGGATGATCATATATCACATCTTAATGTAGTACTTGGGTTACTCCAACACCACCAACTCCATCCAAAGCTATCAAAATGCCATTTTAGATGTTCTTAAGTTGAATATTTAGGGCACATTATTTTGGTAGAAGGAGTAAAGGCCGACCCTTTTAATAGTACTTGTATGCTACATTGGCCCATTCCCACCTCTATCTGAGCCCTTAGAGGCTTCTTAGGCCTCACTGGGTACTACCACAAGTTCATCAAAGGATATGGCACCATTTTTGCGCCATTAACCAAGCTATTAATGAATGACTCTTTTCATTGGGATGTCAAGGCTACCACGACTTTCATTCACCTTAAACAAACCCTCACTAACCCACATATCCTAGGCCTACCTGATTTCACAAAAACCTTTGTCATTGAATATGATGCCTCGGGGAGGGTGTTAGGGCTGTGCTCATGCAGGAATGTCGACCCTTGGCTTATCTTAGCCAAGGGCTTAAAGGCAAAAACCTCCTTCTCTCACATACGAGAAGGAACATCTTGCCTTAGTGATGGCAATGAAGAAGCGGCGATGGCAATGAAGAAGTGGCGATGATAGTGAAAAAGTGGTGTGCTTATCTACTAGGCCAAAAATTCAAGTTTTGTACAAACCAGAAAGCCCTTAAATATTTGGTGGAACGGATGGTTGGTACAATAGCTCAGTAGAAGTGGATCTCTAAACTCATTGGTTATAAGTTTACAATGGAATACAAGGCAAGACACAAGATTAAAGCTACGGATGCCTTGTTAAGGATGAAAATCCCAAATCAGTTAGTTCATGTAGTTACTCTCATAGAAGTGGAAACCCCTTAGCTATCTAGAGTCCATAATGCTTACCCAGAGGATACACAACTTCGGGTACTAAGGTAGCAATTGCAAGGAGGTACTCTCACAAATAATAGGCACAACTTATGGCAAGGGGTTGTCCTATACAAGGGCAGAATCCATTTGGGGAATTGTCGTGATCTTCATCAGCTGGCCCTACAACAAATGCATGACAATTAAGGCTACAATTTGAATTTCCGAGCTTAGCTTGGTTAAAAAACTAGAGCTCGAGCTTGAGATTTTTATCATTTTTCCATTCAAGCTCGAGCTCGACTAAAAAATGAGCTTGAGCTGAGTCGGCTCAACTTGAATTGTGTATTTTCTATTTTTTTTATTAATATATCTTAATAAATAAAATATTAGAGAACAAAAAATACATGTAAGAATGCAAAATTTGAAAATTATTTCTAATAAACAAAATACATGTAAAAAACTCTAAACTACATCAAACTTTAAAATTTGAAAGAATTAATCCTAAATACATAGACTAAAATCATTTGTCAGATGTTTCTACTTCCTTGCATTCTTTACTCCAAATTATTTAACCTTGGTAAATATGTCCAGGGAGGTTCGACAAACAAAAAAAAAAAAGAAATCAACTTTGATAAACCTCAGTTTATAATATCATGTTTCAATCATGTTCATAACTTTGATAAACCTCCGTTCATAATATCATTTTTCAAAATATCAGTTTATAATATAAAAGAACCTTGCATATATACTCTAAAAACATTTATCAAGTATTTTTACTCCTTTGTATACTCAAGCTTGAATTATGCATAGTTTTAGTATATCATTGCATGGCATCCATAAGCTGGAATTATGTCAATACAATTTTTTCCAATTCCAACTCCTCCTACAAACAAAAATAAAATAATTACATATCTTTATACTTTATAAAATAATGAAAACGTTCAAGTAAGTGATACTTATTTTTAGTTCTTTCTTAACTTCATGGCATGCTCTAACTCAATTAGCCCTACGTAGTGGCATTTGAACCATTTTAGTTGACAAGGATTCCCGATATGGATCAATAAATCTACCACCAATACTAAATGTGGATTCTGAAGCAACTGTGCTTATAGGAACTGCTAATGTGTCCCATGACATCTTAGACAAGATCTTGTATTTGAGATTATTAAATCTCCATCACTCTAAAGCATCAAACTTTGCATCTAAACCGTCCTCACATATATAAATACCATCTTCTAAATATACATCCAAGTTTGTCTTAATAGGTTGAAAAAAATCAATACTTCCAACAAAAGATTAAAACATTGACTGCCCACTTGACATAGTTCGTACAACAACATTAGTAGAATTGCTTGGAAAACCTACATTAATATTTTTCTGCACAATTTGGCTGAATTATGAACTTGGATATACTCATCATATAACTCATGCAAAACTTTAAAAACAACCTCCATATTTTGAGAGGCTTCAAACTCGGGATGAAATAACAGAAATAAAACTTTATCAACGCTATTTTGTATCTTGGATCCAATACCGCAGCTATCGCCTTTAACAAATTACATTCACCTCAAAATTTCTCAAGTTTCTCATTCATCTTTTTTACCATGGCTTGAATATATTTATTTCTATCCACACTCTTCATAGCCATAATTCTTTCATCCTTCATACCTTAGGAAGAAACAAATTTGAAGTTGGATAGACGCTTCCAGATACAATGTTGGTCACTTCATTGAAAACCTCTAGAATATCACATACTTTTTTAACTTTCACCCAATCTTTAGTAGTAGGCACCTATTAAAATTCTGATCCCTATCTTAAAACCTAGGAAATGCTTCCTTGAATTCCATAGCTGTCACTAACATTAAGTAAGTGCTATTCCATCGAGTGGGAGCATCCAATATCAATTTTTTAGAAGGTATTTGCAATTGTTTTGTAATTTCATTGAATTGTCTCAATCTTCCATCAGATGCAACCAAATACTTAATTCATTCTTTGACATAATCAATAATGTTTCCAATTTGGCCAAGCCCGTCTTTCACCAAAAATTTATTACAGAGGCACAACAACACACATGAAATAATTTACCCCCAATAGATTAGAGTTTTCCAACCGAAAACCATCTTTGAGAATGATAATGGCAACATCATTAACTTGGCATAATCGACTATCACTGCAAATACTTTGTTTTCAATACCCCAATCAACAAAATACATTTTCAAAGTATCAGCAATAATAAAATGACTATGTGAAGGCGGCACATTACAAAATTTCAAAACTCGTTTTTGAAGAAGCCAATCTAGATCCACAGTGACAAGTCACTACCATATATGAAACCTTTTGGCCAGAAGTCCAGATATCAATAATGATATTAAACTTATCAACACCACTTAATAATATTTTCAACTTTCTCTTCTCAATATAATATGTGTCTATACAATCATTTTTAACAATTGCATGAGATATGTTTTGTCAATGAGATGTATTTGCCCTTATAAACTTGTTGAATAATACATGCTCCACTATATTAAAAGAGTACTCATGGTACAAAATCATAGAAGAAAGAAGTTCATGTACTTTCTTATGATCGTATGTAAAGTTTCCAATAGTGGTAACATCATCATTCCTCTTAGAGTCAATACTCAAACTCTTTTGCTTCTTGTTAAATACGGCACGTGCAAGACGTGTCTCTCTATGCCTACCCATAGTCGAGAAAACATTTGTAATATTTGTAAGTACAAAAACTCATTTGTTTTTAATTAAGAATGGCATAAAAGTCGAGAAACTGCACACAATGTAAAAATAATAGCAAATGTTGTATAACATTTAATCTATTTTTATTTATTTCCTTTAAAAGAATTAAGTACATGTTTGTTTATATACTATCCACATGTATGTGTAAAGTACACCAAAACGTTATTATCTTTTATAAAATTTATAAACTAGAAATAAATGTTGTCTTGGGTCTAATGAGATATTTAGACGAAAGATGCTATTAGCAACCGCGAGGGGGCAATGAGGGGGAACCGTTTCCCTCGTGGAAAATGAAACGGCGCGTTTCATTTTTTCCTTTAGCCCTGGATTGCCCCCTGAACCCCTTCTCCCTTCAATCATCTTCAACCCTCAAACTCATTCAGCAGTCCAGCTCTCTCTCCCTCCCTTCGTCTTCCCCACAAACTCAATCAATGCTTCGTCTTCCACATGAAATCCCTGCCCTAAGCCCGACGAAATCGAAGCCCTTACCCCACGAAATCCCCCCTCCCTTCGTCTTCCCCAAGCAACAAATGTCTGAGGGCCCACACAATGCTAACGAATCTCCGCCTCTCCCTCATCTTCCCCAGATCTTCCGAGCCACGAAGCTGTCTTCTTCCCCACCTCTGGAAACTGGTTGGCCATATTCTTCAGATTTTGTATTGGTTTCAATTAATTTATCAGGGATCATGGATTGTCAAACAGAGTGTTGGGAAGAAAGCATGTTTGGTCGATCAAGCACTCGATCTACATTATTTTCGTGGGAAAAATTATTTTGAGGTAAATTAACTAATCTTTACATTAGAAAGCTCACAGACGGAGTGGTGGTAAGAGAGTATGATGAAGAGAGAGATAAGGTGGCAATGGAGGAGTTGGAAAGGCAGTGTGAAGTGGAGTAGCAGGGCATGCCTTCGCTTGTCACTGACCTAATGGGTGACCCTTTATGCCGCACAGAAGTTTTCCACTGCACATCATGCTGGTATTTTTTATTTCATTCACTCTATTTACATCTGTCAATACAAAGAAAGTCAGAACATTAGCTTGAAAATTTACCCTGATGTTAAGCATTATGGAAGAAAGTTATCATTTTCCTTTTTTGGTTTCCAAAACACGAGAAAGGAAAGTTAAGATCGATAGTTGAACATAGTATCTAAATGTTGTAGTTGGATTGCATGGCTACTTCAAGCATATATAATTATTGGTTCTCTATTTTCTTATTAGAACAGGTTGCAGAGTATGGAGAGGGAGAGAATATTGTGGGCGTGATAAGAGGGAGTGTAAAATCTGTGACAAGAGGGAACTCAATTCAAGTAAAGCTAGCTTATATTCTTATCATATTCTTTGATGCTAATATCATTGTTATCCTTGTCATAATCTTTAATTTGACAAAAACAATAAAAGGATAAGCCTTTATCCTGTGTAGGGTACAACTACAAACGATTTTCAAAACCCACAACTTTGTGTGTGTGTCTGTGTCGTATATAATTGGCCTTTCTTAACTCAAATTTTCTCCATCGCTCAAATATAGTGTTAGATATGTCGTCAGGCAAAGCCTCCTTTGGATGTGACTGAGATCACGAATGGGGCATGAGGTGCAATCATTTGGTGAATTGTTTTGGGCAAGATTGCTTTGTTATAACCCTAATAAAAAGGGCAACATGCAGGAGGAGCTCCCAGAAGTTCTTCTGGGAACATGTCGAATTAATCATCTGGATGCATCGAAATTAGTGGTGGCAGAACCATAATTTTATCCTGAAGGATGCATCCAAATAGTTCCCAGGTGCTGTGTGTTGACTCCAAGACAAAACAAAGATGATGTCAAGAGAGTCTGCCCTGTTCATAGAATTTACTTGTGCATAGGCATTTTTTCCATCCAATATGGATGCAGTGTAATGTGTAACTATAATTTCAAGTTGTAACAATGCAATTTGTAAACCGTGGGTTCCTTAATTGTGCTTTCATTCTTCGATTATTATTCTTTTAATAGTATTTGTATAATGATGTGTAACATTATTTGTTAATAGAGTAAGTTGATCAGATTACTATCCAATATTATACAGTTCAAACACCGTAACATTGGTTTTTAGAAAAACATTTGAAATAGGAGGGATATAACTAAAATTTTGTGGAAATTAGCTCTGTATTTCAAGGAATTAGGGAAATATCTAACAGGATTTGAAGGGTTATTCTTTATAGGGTGTCCAAATTGTAATACTCATCTTTTGATAATGGATGCTTACAAAAGTTGTTAGTATACTCTTGTTAGTAAAATACAGCTTGCATAATGAGGAGAAAAAGGGAAAAGAAAAGAGAGAGCCATCATACACCATTTCCATGAAGGATTCCATTAGAAAAATGCCTTAAACAGAAAGCATAAGTGAGGTGCTAATTGGAAATGGTTTGTATATAAAGTCGGACAACAAATCACTTTTTTTTTTTAAATTTAGATGTGGTCTTCCAATAACTGCAAAGACAGTGAGGCATACATAACCTATACTAGTTTTGACAGTATAGCTGACATAATCCAATGTGCAAAAAAAATCATTGTAAATGAAATAGAGTAAGTCAATCCCCTTCTAACAACTCCTGTAATATTTTCAAAAGACACTGAATCTTAGCATAGCACAAAACGACCATAAACTGACAAATGCTTGACTCACTAGTCACTACCTTACATATTCAATACACAAAAAAGGTGATGAAAAAAGGGACAATTTACACAACAATTCCCTGGAATGCATTACATCTTCAAGAGAATTAAACTCCACCCCAACTTTGACTCCTCAATCGTATCATCAACATCTATTTGCATTAACTAAGACGTGAATTCATTTACCAATGTGTTTAAACTCGACCTGACAGCTATACAAAGTAACAGAAAAGAGAACAAATCAAACATAAAAGAGAACAATATCAATATCTTTGCAAGATATTGACGAAAGTTTCCAAATCAAAGCATTATGATCCCTGATCTTTTCTAAAATCATTTCAAGATCTTTCCCTGTTCAGCTATGATCCTTGGAAAACTTTTAGTTTATACATCCATTCCTCCTCCAGAAAAACACAAAAGATACCAAATTTATTTACAAGACCATTGGTGTTCTTATTGAAAGCCAAAAAAATAAAAAGAAAAAAAGAAAAGAAAGAACACTTACTTTAACCGAATCTATGCTCTGGAGGAAAGATTGAGAAAAGGTAAAGGTCTTTTAGGGGTCTCTGACTTTTGTAGTCAGTTTTGTTCAAGTGGAAAGTAAATCATCACCGGCATGCACATTAAAAACCAGATCTGGAATAACGCACGCTGGCGACCTCAACAAGCAGTTTGGTCCTACCCACGACGGCGATCACAGACGACGACTTAATACAAATTTTTATCTCATCCTTAACAGCATATATAGGGGCAAATTTACTACTAGAAGTTGGATATATTAAGATTTTAGCAAACCCAGATCTTCATTTGTGCAATAATCAACATAGATCTTGAGTTGATAGTCTGTAACCATTATGAATTTTCTTTTCCTTTTCCAATTTTACTTGTGCAGTCATTTGCAACCATCAAGTAACCAAATATATGTTGATTTTTTGAAGGCATGTGGCCAAATATATAGAGATTTATATTCCTTCCAGTTGCTTCCTTAAAAAGCAAATTACATACCAGTGGAGCATTATTTAAAAAAAAAAATAATAATAAGGGTAGCTTTGAAGTAAAGCACACCGTAAATGCATTGTTCTTAGACATGAAGCCAGAAGCCCCTTCAGCAGATGCAAGTAAATTAGCAATAGAAAACTGGATTGATATTTGACCATCCATCATTTCCTGAAGACGATAAACCTCCCCTTCAAATGCCCAAATACAACCAAACCAAAATATAACCTCAACATCCAAATCCACACGCAAATCTCCCCTTGAAATGCCCAAATACAACCAAAATATATATAAACTCAACAACAAATGGGTTTTTGTAGCTAAATATAAACTCAACAACAAAATATAAACCAAATCACAAAACATAAACTCAATAGCAAAATATAAACCAAATCCACACCCACACGAACAAATATTACCTGAAGCTAGCCACGGAGACCCAAAAACAACTACGATGCAGTGAGGAAACGGGAGACCCAAAGACGGCGACGACACAGTGAGGAAACGGGAGACCCAAAGACGACAACGATGATGCAGTGAGGAAACGGATCTGTTCTTCACGTTTTCTATTGCTGTATTGAAATTTTGAATTCTTCTCTCCCGTTTCGTCTGCTTTTCTTCTTCTTCTTCTTCTTTTTAATTAAATATATTGCCACGTCAGCCAATTTTCCAATGGTTACGCTTGATGGTTGTCTGTAGCATTGTTGTATTCTCCGCATATATATGTATTAAAGTTGATTAAAAATTTATAAAATTTCAAAAAATAGCACAAATTCATCAAAATATATAAATAATTATATTGGTGGGATAAGACGGAATCACAAAGAATGATCCAAACTTGTGTGCAGCCAAGAGAATGAGATGGCTGAAATGAAACCCAAGAGATAATTACAAACTTAAAAAGGATATTTTATTTCATTATGTATAATAGGAAAAAAATAATTTTTACTGGAAGCAAGAAGTTGTGTTTGGCTCTCTAGATGAAAAACTGGAATAGTGGAACTGAAGATTGGGAAAAATAAATAATTTTTACAATCGTTACCGAAGATTTTAGACTTTGTAGCAGTAAGTTCAATAAAATAAAGGTTAGGCAGAGTCACAAGAGTTAAAAATGCAAATTTAAGTTTCTATCGATTCTCACAAAAGTAACGAGATGTCTACTAATCTTAACGTGAAACAATTGGATTTGATCTCTTTATCCCAAAGGCAAAAGTGGTGCTTCAAAATCACATTTCTAAAAGAAAAAAAAAATTTTATATACATAATTTCTATTAGTTTTTGTCTCAAAAGGCAAAAGCCATGCATGCTTCCAAGGCAACTTTTTAGTTAAATATATACTATGGGTTAAGTATTTATGGAAAATATTTATATAACTATTCTTAATAAATATATCCTAGATAGAAGTAATTATATGTAACTAAGGATTATATACTATGTTATAAGCATTTTATATAATATATTCGTTATAATATATAACTAGTTGATATTTATCTATAATAACAATATATTATATTTCTACATAAATTATTTGTTACATATATATATATTAGCGACATGGTATGTCTCTTGTATTATACACATCACATAAGAATATATAGTAACATCTCATACATGAAATTATTAATTTGTATCAATTAACTATTATACACAATTACAAATTATAATTTAATGACTTAGAGCATTGGCAATGGACTAGCCATTTGCCAATGCAAGTCTAAAATAGAAACAAATGTGTAAAAAAATGTCTACATTGGCCTCGCTATACCTCTCAGGTTTGAGATTTGCGCTACAGTAATTCTTAGCCTCTCGCCAAGTCTGGCGAGGCACTGTACACAGACCAAATCTTATTTTATCATTTCGTTGCCTCCCGCTCAACTCTTTCTCTCAGTTTTTCTCTGTGTTCATCCCAAAACATTTCATCTTCATTTTCTTTCTTTTTCCCGAGGGCCGAAACTTCCTTCTCTTCTTTATTTCTCCTGAAACTTCACATTTCTCTTCTTCGCCCTTTTCTTTATTTCTCACGAAACTTCGCCTTCGCCCTTTTCTTTATTTCTCCCGAAACCTTGCCCTTCTCTTCTTCGCAAAACATAGCAGGTCTTCTCCGCCTTCTCCTCACTGCAAGTGTCGGCTGGTGGTAAGTTTTCTCAGTCACTCTCCGTCTTACTCATGCACACTTTGAGGGACTCACATTCCCGATTGTTTAAACGCGCATACACTCAGATTTCTCTTCCTCATTTCTTTGATGATGAAATTTTTGGGTTTTAGAGTATCAAAGTTGGAGGCGATTTTCATCACTAGACCGTGTCGCACGCTCGTGAAACCAACCGATCCCCACGTTGGGTTTAGGTATGTAAAATCTGTTTTGCTCTGCATTTTATACAATATTTATTTTGATTTGTATATATAGCCGTGATTGCTGGAGATTTATGATAGAATTTCTGTGATTGTGATTTCCGTGATTGGAATTTCTTAGGCAGTAGTCTTAGGAATTTTTGTGATTGTGATTGGAATTTCGAGTGATTGGTATTCTGTGAGCATGGGTAGTGAAATATGATGTTGTGTATGGACTTTTCCTCGGCTAATGATACTTCTTTAGCATATGTTTTTCAAGAAAATTATTGGTGGGCACCTGCTATATATTGTACTTTGCAGGACGAATGTTTCTCAGTCACTATGTTTTTGTGCTTATTTTTTTGTAAATCATTATATAAGTTTGGTTTTTCCACGAAATTGCTACTGCATGTTAATTGTTTTCTTTTGTTTGGATTGTTTTGGGGTTAAAGCCACTAGATATGCATGTTAGTGGATTGTTTTGGGGTGATTATGGATGCACCCGAGTGTTAAAGCCACTATATTAGTTATTGTTAATTCATCCTGGATATAAATTAACAGATTAATAATTTATTCATATTGGTTTTTGTTGCCATGATTGTTAATTTATCTCTTTCTCTTGCATCTTTAATTCATTGTGTTTTCAAGACAATACCAGATGCTATGCTTGGAAAATTTGTTAGCATTAAAGTTGCTCTTCTGGTTTGTTGACTGCAAATGTTGCTGTTAGGATTTAGTATTAGATTGGTTCAGGCAAACGGGTCAGTGGTAAACAGAGGAGCAGCCTCATGCCATGTTGATACCATTGGAGTACTTCCTCATGGGATACGGCTTGTATAGACCTATAAAAACATGTTGTTGTAATCTATTATATCATAGGGGCTTGCATTTTCTCTTTAATTTGTTGGGTCGATAAATGAGAGGGTAACCATGCTGTTGTATAGATAGAGGTCAAGAAAAGGAAAGATGTACTGTGGAGGGGTGGCTTATTAAATTAAATTATAATTTTAAGCCTTGGGAAACAATAATTTTAAGTAAAAATTAAATTATCAATTAATATATAGAGTGTATTTGTAAATTATTAAAAGATTTTTTTTTTGTAAAATATTATTAAAATATATAATATTATATTATTATTTAGACTTTAAGACAGCTAGTCCAATGTGGACTAATATTTTAGCTAGTCCATATTATAGCTAAATTTTAGACTTGCCAATGCTCTTAAGTGCTTAGCTAAATAATATATATCTGTATATACATATATATATAAGCATAGCAACTTTTATAATTAAAGCTATAGTATGTAATTTAATTACTTATATATTGAATATACAATATATATATACGCACACATACAAAGATGTATGCATATATACACGCACACACATCTATGTATGAGCAAGCTTTAATCGAGTCAAGCAAAGGAGTCGAGTCAAGTCGAACATAAACAAGCAAGCCTAAACGAGTCTTATCTGAGTCAAGACTAGTTTAATTAGGTATGTGTCATTTACAAATTGAGCGGTTATCTGCTTTTACGATTGAGTTTTTTTTTCATGAATCGAGTTCGATTCGAGTTAACTGAGCGAATATCAAGTGGTCTATCAAACAAACTAGTTCATTTACAGCCCAAATGACAATCCATTAGCAGGCCATTCGGGGTATCATAAAACATTAGCAAGAGTTTGCAGAAATCTTAGTGGCCTGGTTTGAAGCTACAATGAGACAATATGTCAGGGAATTTGAAGTTTGCCAAAGGAACAAGGTTGAGCACATCCATCCCATAGGATTACTCAAACCCCTGCCCATACTAGAATGTCCTTGTACTAATATCAGTATGGATTTCATCGATAGGCTTCCCCAGTCCCATGACAAGGTTGTTATTATGGTGATTGTTGATCATCCCACAAAATATGCCCGCTTCATTTTACTCAGACATCTCTAACAACTAACACCATAGCCAACCTATTCTTAGACCACATCTTCAAATTTCATGGAATTCCTACATATATAGTGAGTGATAAAGACCCTATTTTTATCTCCAACTTTTGGTTTGAATTTTTTCAGCAACAACCCAACTCAACCTCAGCATCTCCTACCACCTTCAATCCGACAGCCAAATAGAGATAGTAAACCAAAACTTGGAGGGGGTACTTGCGACGATTCATAGGAGAATAACCCATATGCAATGGCTCTCATTGACCGAGTACTGGTACAACACCAGTGAGCATGCAACCACCAAAACTATGCCATTTGAGGCCATGTACGGCTATTCTCCTCCTCGTCTTCTCCAATATGCTCTAGGCATAGCATAGGTTTAGGCAATGGAAGAATCTTTGAAGGAACGAGATGCCATTTTCCAGATCTTAAAGGACAACTTACGAGAGGCACAAGAATGTATAAAGAAGTTTGTAGATCTCAATCGTACGTAATGAAAGTTTGAGGGAGGAGATTAGGTTTACCTAAGGCTCAAGCCCTATTAATAGCTGGCAGTTGCAACTTGTTGGAATCATAAGCTTGCCCAACGATTTTATGGGCCCTTTCATATTGAAGAAAGATTCGAGATGGTTGCCTATCACTTGAAGCTGCCATTGGAGTCTCAAATCCATTTGATCTTTCAAGTTTGTTGTCCAAAGAAACGCCTCAGTTCAACATCTATTCCTCAACCGAAGCTTCTTCCTGTCAACATGGATGGATCCTTGTATCTGAAACCAAAGAAGATCCTTAGCCGAAGGCTTAAGTGACAGGGATGAAATTAGGGAATTTTGAGATCAATTTGGGAACCTTGTCCATAAGGTCCTTGAAAAGGGCGGCCTATCATGTTACCCCCACGCTTGCCTTCATCTGAGCCATCCAAGTGATTGTGTGGCCGTGGCTTGATATGAGGTGTTTTTATTCCAAAATGATCACATTTTTTCTAAGAGTCTTGCAGTAGTTATGTATTTACTTTCATGAACGGGTATTTAATTTCGTGGGCCATCTTTAGGTCAGTAGGGTAATGAGTCTAGTTGTGTTTCTAATATTTAGGCATTGTATCAAGTCTTTTAGTCATTTTTAGTTATATTTAAGTACCATTTTTCGTCTCCTCTCTAAGTTTGTTATGGAAGCAGAGGTGGTGTGAGGTCAGTAGGTTAGATTCCTCTGGTAAGAAAATAATCTTTTTTTATTTTCTGACGAGGATGGTGATGGTGGGAAGTAATGTGGAGTGATTGGAGGTTTTGTGGGAGAATCTACGGTTAATGAAGGAGGAAAGTGAAACGATAGAGCTGTGCGGCGTGGAGGAAACGGCCAAAGACAAGGGGGCTCGAAGTTTAATAGGAAAAGTGTGGCTAGATAAAGCTATCGAAAAGGAGATTATCTCCTCTATGATGGCTAAGGTATGGAGGATCAGTAGGCCATCAGTGTTCCAGGAGTTGGGGAACAATGTATTTGTCATTACCTTCTTTACTCACACTGATAAGGAAAAGGTGATGGAGGGGTGTCTTTGGTTATTCGATAACCACTTGCTTGCATTGCAATTATTCAATGAATCTACTCAACCAAGCTCCCTACGATTTGAGAATGAGGTATTCTGGGTACAAATGCATAATCTGCCAATGGGAAGGATGACTGAAAGGTGCAGATCACAAATCTATGAAACTCTTGGGGTGGTGAAGGAAGTGGATATGTCGGACAAAGGGATTGGTTGGGGGAGATTTTTGTGAGTCAGAATTGAAATTCTACTGTGGAAAGCTATTGCTCGGGGTCATTCCATTCTGGTGGATGGAAAGACTGTGTGGGTGAGTATGAAGTACAAAAAATTGTCCAGAATGTGTTTCAAGTGTGGGTGGATATTACATGGGGATGGAGGTTGTGTTGGGGAGGGGAGTCAGGAAGATGAGGGGGTCCAATTCGGGGCTTGGCTTTGGGCATAGAAGAACATAAGGGTGGGAGTTTGACAGCATAAACCTCGAGGAGATACTAGCAATTTAAGGAAAAAAGATTCGGGGATTCATAGAGGGGCTAAAGAGGGAGTGCTTGGTGACGAGGGGTCTATGTTGCCGAGAGGAATAAGTAAGAATAGTGTGGAAATTATTGAGGAGGGGGAAGGGAGTATGGGGGTTGAAGGGGTGCTGGGAGAGGGAGTGGTGGCAGAAGGGGGAGGAAGTGCAGGTTATGGCTATAGCAGAAATAGAAGTAACCAAAAGTGACACTGTGAATCAAGATAG
>QEOT01003850.1:41669-115553 GCA_003123785.1 Pterocarya stenoptera
TGCTTCTCGGCGCTCGCCATTGCAGGGAATCAGTTACTGATCAAGCGTTATTTTGTTGTCGTTGTCGTTATTGAACGAAGCGTGGTGCTAGAACTACGAGTCGACGAAAATGGTCAGCTTTGATTTGATTTTATAGAAGAGACGAGGAGGAAGAGTAAAAATATTGATAGAAATTACTGTTTGTAATATTCATTTTATACATATCATATGATTTCATTCCGATCGTTTATTTTTTAAAATAAAAAAAAAAAAGAGAAAAAAAGAATAAACCATATAATAAATGTAAAATATATACTCACAATAATAGATTCTCTATAACATTTCTCGAGCATTAAAAGCTGTGGGCGTTACCAGATCAGATTCGCGTATTAAAATACTTGGTTCGATGATTCGCGTGCGTTCGAAGAGCTTTCTACCACCTCAGCTTCGTTTCCGATCGATTGATTATTATTCGAGTGCATCCCTAAAGCTTTCTGGACTCAGCTTCGAAACAGCACCCTTTCATAATTATTAGGATTAATTATATTTTATCGGTTCAACTTTTATTTAATTCATAATATTTCTCTGAAATTATTAATTATATTAAAGTGACTCTCAAATTTTTAAAACTTTTCAATCCTTCCTTTCGTCGGCCAATAACATTAAATTAACAGAAATTCACTATTTGTGCTGCACATGTACAAGACATCACTATATAGATATAATTTTCATATAATTTATTATCATTGACTATATAAAATATAAAATAATATATACTATCAATTAATAATAAATCATTAATCATTAAATAATTTTTTTATCAATTTATATATGGTTAATGAATATCAAATAATTTTATTGTATACATAAATTATTCATACTTTCTTGCAACTTAGATATAAAATAATTTAAAAAATTATTTAATAATTAATGATTTATTATTAATCGATAGCATATATTATTTTATATTTTATATGATTAATGATAATAAATTAGATAAAAATTATATTTTTACAGTAAATTTTCGTTAGATTTAACGTTGCTGATAGACGGAAGGGTGGGATTGATAAGTTTTGAAAATTTGAAAGTCCACTTTGATGCAATTAGTAATTTCAGAGGCACATTATAAATTAAGTAAAAGTTTAAAATAATAAAATATAATTAACCCTAATTATTAATACCACAATGACATAAAAAAATATAATAATTAAAAAGAAAATAACTTCGGCCCAATACAATACTAACTTTTGTTTTTGATAATTTCGGAGCAGTAATACATTCACCGGCACGAGACCGGTCCTGACAAGAATAAAAATGTTTTTTTATCTTTTTATTTTTTTCATTTATTTTTTTGATATTTTTTAAAAAATTCATTTGCCTAATTATTAAGTAAATAAAAAATAAATATAAAACAAAACAAAACACTATCGAGAGAAATGCTCGGTAATTATCGGGACCAGCATTTATGATAATTTTGTGTTGTGCAATGTTCTTGTCGTGGAGCTCATTGGCATATAGTCTCCATGGTCAGCTGCAAATACCGCTCTAGAGCTCATTCGTCAGTACATTTCCTCTCATATGAACAAACCTGAAAGTAAGCCCAACACCTCAATTTTGATAACAAGCTGATTTGAATAGGGAGTTGGGTTGAGATAATCAGTAAATAATAATAAAATATTTGAGTTAAGATGAGATGAATTAATAATTGTTTGAGCTAAAATATTTTATATAATTTTGAAAAAGAAGAGATAAAAAAGTTGAATAAAAAAATATTATAAACTCAAAATATTGTTAAAATATAATTTTTTTAATATAATTTTTTTTTCTACTTGAAAAAATTGAATTATTTTTTACGTTTTGTTTGGAAGTTTGGAAAAGTTATAATGATAAGATGAAAAAATTAAAAATTAAAAATTAAAAAATATTTGTATTTGTGGTGTTAGGATATTGAGATGAAATAATATGAGATGAAATTGAGGGCTTTTATTATCCAAACCAAGCTTAGTGCCACTAAAAGTAGTGTGGGAAACATAGTACTTCAACTCATATTTCAATTGCTTCTTTGGGCTCAACTCTATCTCCCCCTCTTCTTTTTCTTTTTCTTAGACTCATGTTTTCATGGCAAACAAACAGATTTGAGCGTTTTCGAATCTCATGCCATATGCTGCAAGAGGATGGACCATGTAGACATTGATACTTTTGAAACAAGTAGTTGGGATTTGGGAAGGCATTTCGTCCCATTTCTTTTTGGTCCATTGGGCGTAAATTGGATCTATAAAGGATGTGTTTCATAGTATCAATTATTCAAATGACCTGCAATGAATAATTTGGCAGCATTGGGTGACTAAGATAAACTCCGATGCTTAAGTTAGAGAAGTAGTCTCAATGTACAATATCTCAAGAAGTCCAGGATAACATTTGTTTCCTTCATAAACCATTTATAGAGGCATATGAACGTGTCAAGGGAGTCAAAAATCATCAGTTCCATACATTTATCTCTAATTATCCCTTAAGGAAGGGAGAGAGGATAACATCTATGATCCATAGGAGTTATCAATCCCATGATAACTATCTTCATCCATGGTCATTATCTTATTGTGAGTAGCGTTGTTCTCTTATTGATACCATGTTGGTGTGGCCCTTGAGTCGTAAGTCTTGTAGGTCAAAGTGGAGGTTGGGCCTGCCTTCCAGCTGTGGGCTCAGAAGCAAGAGGATCCAAATATCCACTTTAGTTATCTCGCTAATTTTCTTTATACCAGCACAGAAGAGATTAATTAGTTTCGCACCTTCTACACTCACGTGATAGCCTTACCCCGCTGACTTACAACAGATAGGCAATTAACTAGATTTCAACTTTCCCTACCCCACCCAGGGTCCATGATAGATAATGTGTGAGTTTAAGTTTATACCCATTCCTCAAAATGTGGCCCCCGTCAGCTATAAACATTTGCACGCTTTCACTATCCTTTATTTGAAAGAAATGGTAACTACCAAACGGAAGAGAATTTTTTATTTTCTGATAAGGAAATAAACAAAATGATATTTCGAATAGAAAATGTCGAGAGAAGAGAGAGAATGTGCCAAAAGTAATAGTAAAAAAATATTTGATTCGTCTACAGTTTACATCAAATTTATCTTTTCTTTTAAATATACAGTAGCAAAAATTAAGTTTCAAATGCTTTGCCTAATCCAATGTGTGCTGAATTTTATCCTCAACATCAATTTTTTTTGGCATTTGACTAATCCGTTGAACTAATAAGCATTCGATGCTAGCTTTCCAAAAGCAAATTGGCAAAAAGCAGGCTGAGGACATTAATGACGAACTCGATCAAAATTTCAAAAATATATGAGTATTCGGAATTCCCAACTTCCCCCATTCACATCACCTGGGACGAAATTGATAAAAATCAGACGACAGCAAATGCAACACTGCATGCATATATAAACTTGTTATTCAAAGTTGAGTTTACACGCCATATTTGAGATCAGCTATGGAGAACACAGGAAAAAAAAAAAAAAAAAGACGAGGCCGACATTATGCACAATGCTCAAATTTATTAGATAGACAACTACTCGGCTGATTTAATTTATGTACGTGCATTAGCACGTGAAATAGGTAATGTAAGCTCAGTCTTTGATTTTGGGCTTCTTCACAATCATCACAGTACAGTGAGCATGATGAGAACAATAGTCACTGACACTGCCTAAAACAGCCCTGCATAAGAAACAAAATGGATTGTTAACATTTGCACGAAAGACCAACATATTATTTCCATCGGTGCAAGTCTCCAAGGAATAAACAGTGATTCACAGATGGTATACTTATGATGAGTTCTTGCTTGTTACAGGCATGGCTTCAAGAATAGATATCATACTAATACTGATGGCATAAAATAAATACCGAGAGTTCACTTGTTAACTTCCTTATAATTTAGCGATTAGAAATTATGAAAACATGCCAACGAAAATAATAAAGGAAACCATGAAAGCATGAGTGAGAGAAAAGGGTTGAGATCAGTACCTTTTAATAGCTCCATAGCCATGACTGCCAACAACCAAAATGGATGCATGGTGTTTCTCCACAGCCTCACAAAGAACATTTCTAGCATCTCCTTCCACCACCTCCACTATCACATCGTGCACCTACATACAACCCAGCTGAGATGTTAAAAGAAGATGCTTTGGCATCTTTAATTCATCAGAAGTACCTATGCTTCGGTCTTGAAGAAGGTTAGGTTTCCTAATTGTAAGCTCATTTAAGAATTATTCTCCTAATTGTTTTGAGAGTAGATTTATTGACTTTCCTAACCAAGCTAAGGTCTTTAGAGAAATTTACAAGCTAAAATGTGCACGCCTGCCCCAAACCTTTTAAGGGATTCCACGACTTGTGCACTAAAGCTCACAATGTGGAAGCACATCTTCAAAGCCTCAAAGAATTAGGAATTTAGCTTAATCATTAGTGTTTGATCAATTCCAGTCAAAAATATAAACATATTGATCTTCCTAACATGCAAAGAATCTTACAGTATCCAGTTAGAGAGTGAACAATCACCGAAATCCTCTATCTTGATGTCTAAAAAATGCTTTATAGTCACTCAAAAGCATCCAATCAACCCCAATCTGTAGCCACCACATCCAGTCTCAATTCAACCATTTTATGAGTTATTTCCCTCAAATTTTGTGGGTTCCCAATGTGTATTCAAATAGAAAACTCTTTGCTTGGTTTATTGGAACCTAATACTGGTGAAACTCCCATCAGTTCACATGATTGTGCATCAGCATACACACAAACAAAAGGGTATAGGTCCCCACTCTCTATCCCTACTCCACCAGATATATATGTAATACCTAGTTGGATAATCACTAATCAATGTTGTTCAACATTGTAACAGATTAGGATATCCTAGCGAAAGAAGGAAACAGATTACCGATTTACTAGTGCAGAGTTCCTTGGCCTTTTCAACGACCCGGGCAGCGATCTTCTTCAAATCGGCCTCCACTAAGGGAAAAACCTCGGCCGCTCCTACTATTTCCCGAAATAATAAGAAATCCGCCTCTCAGTCAACAAATCACATATGTAAAATCCCAACTAGGAACACGAAACGAGGTAATTCGTAAACGCAAAAAGATTAGTGGTGGGTGAGAGTGCGTACCAGGACCGGCGAAGCTGACGACAACAGAAGGAGGGGGTTTGGCGTGGACGAGGATGAGCTTGAAAGGAGGGTTGGCGGAACAGGGGACGAAGAAGTTATCCAGAGTCCACTCCAGAGCGTACGAACTGTGCTCGCTGTCGTCGATCCCGACCACCATCGGTTGCTTCTCGGCGCTCGCCATTGCAGGGAATCGGTCACCGATCGAGCTTGTCTTTGTTGCCGTTGTCGTTATTGAACGAAGCGTGGTGCTTGAACTGCGAGTGACGAAAATGGTCAGCTTTGATTTGATTTTATAGAAGAGACGTGGATGATGATGATTGCATTTACGGGGGGAGTATTAAAAAGCTGTGGGCGTTACCAGATTCGCGTATTAAAATTTTGTTCGATGATTCACTTCCGTTCGAAGAGCTTTCTACGGTTCTACCACCTCACTTCGTTTCCGATATGATTATTCGAGTGCGTTTCAAAAGCTTTCTGCCAACTCAGCTTCGACTAAGCATCCTTTCTTAATTATTAATACCACAATGACAGAAAAAATATAATAATTAAAAAGAAAATAACTTCGGCCTAATACGACAATATTAACTTTTGTTTTTGATAATTTTGTGTTGTTCATGTTCTTGTCGTGGAGCTCATTGGCTCTCCATTACCCTTTTGAATAGTCTTTCGATGATCGCTCCGGTCGAAATATTGGAATGAGATATTTTAATATTAATATTATTTTAGAATAATTTATATATAAATAAATTATATATAAATATATATAAATTATATTTTAAAATAATAATCTCTATATAAATAAATTATAAAGAGTCTAATCTTAATTGGGATCTAAAAATAAGAAAAAATGAAAAAAATAAATAAAGGTGGAAATCTGAAATAACAAATCTAAAAATATTTTTTTAAACCCAAATCCAAATTATTATATAATTTAAATATTATATTAAAAGTAAAATATATAACAATAATTTAAAAATTGATAACATAAAAACTTGATAGACTTGTTCACAAGAGTGTTAAGCATGTTTACAAGATTGTATATGTATTGCATTGGCCTCATAGGCCAACCTTTATACAGGAGGTCAAAGCAATACAAGAGTTTTACTTGAGTAATGTGGGACTCACTGTAATACATATTTATATATATTTATACAATTTGTTAAATATAAATATATATAAATAAAAATATATATTTATATATATATAAATAATAAATATATAAGTGGGGCGGAACGGGGGGCGAGGCAGGGCGAGGCCCCTCTAGGGTCAGCCCGCCCACCGCCCTCGCTAGTATCTTTTATGCAGGGCGGGGTAGTAGGGGGTGGGCCCCCGCTGCCCACCTCTAGTTAGGATAGTGTGGCAAGTGGGATGAGACACAAAATTTTCATCTCATCTCATCTCATCATTACAACTTTTTTAAATTCCCACATAAATATAATAAACAATTCAACTTTTTCAAATCCAACCTTTTCAAATCTCAAAAGAATAATAATATTAAAAAATAATATTTTAAACTTTCATCTAAAATAAAAAATTTCTCATCTCACTATCCAAACCTATCCGTAATTGTTTGTGTTAAATATTTTATGGGATTTTGAAAAAGAAGAGATATAAAAGTTGAATAAAAATATTATAAAATTAAAATATTTTTAGAATATAATTTTTTAATATAATTTTTATTTTTAGACTCGAAAATTTGAATTAGTTTTTATGTTTTGTTTGGAAGTTTGGGAAAGTTATAATGATTAGATGAAAAAGTTAAAAATTTAAAATTGAAAAGTATTTATTTTTGTGGTGCTTGAATATTGAGATGAGATAAGATGGGCTGAAATTGAGGGCTTTCATTATCCAAACCAAGCCTTAGTGCCACTAAAAAGAGTGTGGGAAACATAGTACTTCAACTCATATTTCATTTGCTTCTTTGGGTTCAACTCTATCTCCTCCACTTCTTTTTCTTTTTCTAGACTCATTTTTTTATGGCAAATAAACAGATTTGAGCATTTTCAAATCTCATGCCATCTGTTGCAAGAGGATGGACCATGTAGACATTGATACTTCTGAAACAAGTAGTTGGGATTTGGGAAAGCATTTCGTCCCATTTCTTTTTGGTCCATTGGGTGTAAATTGGATCTATAAAGGACGTGTTTCATAGCATCAATCACTCGAATGATCTACAATGAATAACTTGGTGGCACTGGGTGCCTAGGATAAATTATGATGCTTAAGTTAGAGAAGTAGTCTCAATATAAGATATCTCAAGAAGTTCATGAAAACATTTGTTACCTTCATGAACCATTTATAGAGGCGGAGGGACGTGTCAAGGGAGTAAAAAACCACAAGTCTCGTACGTTTATCTCTAATTATTCCTTAAGGAAGGGGGAGATGATAACAACTCTGATCTATAGGAGTTATCCATCCCAATATAACTATCTTCATCCATGGTCATTATCTTATTATTAGTAGTGTTGTTCTCTTATTGATACCATACTTGCGTGGGCCCTTGGGCCATAAGTCTTGTAGGTCAAAGTGGTAGGCTGGGCCTACCTTCCAGACGTGGGCTCGGGTGCAAGAGGATCCAAATATCATCTTCAGCTACCCCGCAAATTTTCTTTGTGCCAGCACATAGGAGATTAATTACTTTCATACCTTCTACACCCACGTGATAACCTTACCCCATTGACTTACAATAGATAGGCGGTTAGCCAGATTTCAACTTTTCCTTCCCCACCAAGGATCCATGATAGATAATGTGTGGGTATAAGTTTATACCCATTCCTAAAAATGTGGCCCATGTCAGCCATAAACACTCGAGCGCTTTCAATGTTCTTTATTTGAAAGAAATGGTAATTGCTGGCGCAGCCAACCTTTCAGATTCCCAAGATCCCTCATGATTACGTTTTCTGATCCTTCTGTTTCTCCTTTTGTCCATACTCCCTTTTTTCGTACATCTTCTTCCTTCCATCCTCTCCTTTTTCAAGCCCTTTTGTTAGCATTATCAAGAGCGTGTTTCTGTCGCAATGACAGTCGTGGCTCTTCCCGTACTCCCATCCGATCCTCCGGCTAGACTCCAGCGAGTGCCTCTTCTCCACCTATTGTTGAGTCTTCCCTCAACCGAATCTCTACTACTTTTAAGGCTTTTTCTTAGCGTTCCACCCTAACCGATTGGGACTTAACGAAGCTGAGGTCTACTTATCGAATCCCAAACTTGGTAAGACTCTTTGTTCCCAAGGCAGGGTGCACTGACGAAGAAGCGTTCGCCGGCGACGTGGCCCTCACAGTGAGTGCCCTGGCGCATGGGGCTGTGGTTCCCTTTCATATGTCTTGTCCATGATGTTCTGGACCTTTAGAGGTTGGCACCGCCCAGCTTCACTCTCACGCTTGGCGTGTTCTCATGTGTTCATGCATGGTCTTTCGCATGGTTTTGAAGCCCTAAAGGAGGCTTACCCAGATTTGACAGCAAAAGAATTTCTTTCCTTCTATGGTTTCTATGGTGTGACGTTGCTGCCGAGCAACATCTGTAGTTTTCGATTTTGATCTCAACTCTTGGCAACCTTTGAGTCTCGCTACTCCAATGCCAAGCAATGGCAAAATAAATTCTTCTTTGTTTCTGGTAGGGACTGGGAATTTCGTGTCGACATGGTGAACCTTTAGGATTACCCAATTCGTGCTAATTGCGGAAGAGTCCCCAACGAGAAAAGATTATTGTTGGACTTAAATGATAAGGAACGGTCTTGGGTTGACATAGTGGTTTGGATGAGCAAAGGAGAATGGTAAGAGTGGTTTGGCGACAAAGGATTTACTCTCCACTGCCAATATTGACAGGTTCTTGGTGGTGCCCATGTCAGGGGGCATAAACTTAAGGTTCTGGTGCCTCCAATAAAGAGACGTGCTCCCCAGCCTGAGGGGAAGAGGCGTGCTCCTCAATCTGGTGGCTTTTTGCCCAAGCGCCCTCGTAGTGGTGTTGCTGGGGGCGAGGTTGCTGGATCCGCTGCGAGGGTGAAAGTGAAGGTGGATCGAGGAGTACCTTTTGATTCCAACCTTGCTGTTGGTGAAGGGGTTCCTGATGCTTCCCTTGGGGAGAAGACGCCTGAGGCTTCTCCAGTTAGGGTCTCCCCACCTATATCGCCAAGTCTCGACGACCTTACTCGACTCATGGGCCAAGCCCTTGTTGATTTTGTGACAGCCTTTGATTTTGACTTGCCCGCCAAGGGTATTGAATCCATGAGCACGTCCTTCGAGTTTCCTTCTCTCCTCTCTCCAGTTTCAATGCCCCGTATTGGTGACTTTTCTGTAGATATGTAAAATGCCTTTTATATGGGCGTGGCTGGGGTTGGGGCGCCCGAATCCACCATATCCTTAGTTGGCGGTGCCCAAACCAATATTGAGGGCAACAATGAAGACGATCGCAGGGAGCAAGGCTCTACTTTGACCTCTATCCCTGTGGCCATTTCTAGCGGCGAAACCCCTGCTACAGATCAAGAGAGGGTCTTTATCCTTTCTCCCTCCCCTTCCTCTTTTAGTGGCAAAGAGGATTCTCCCACCCCTCATGAAGGGGGTGGATCCTCCCTAGAAGAGGGAAGATTCAAAGAAGGTGAGGTTGGCCAAAGAGAAGTGGGTGATGGGGGACTTGGCGACTAAGAAACTGGGGGGCAAGTTTAGGGCTAAAGGGTGTTCGTGGCCGAGCTGGGGGGGTCTGACCACCCCTTCCCTACCTTTCAAGCCTTCCATGTCAGGTGGAACCTCTGTGGTGGATGGGACAAGCAGGGTTGAAGAGGTTGGCCTTTGGTGCACCCTTCCCCCTTCTAGGTCAGTCATGGAGATGTCGAAACGCTTGAGAAATATCCTCTCTCCAGTATTGGGTTTATTTTTGCTTAATATGCTTGCCTGGTAATGGTTGCTCCTATGTGAAACCATCTCACTTAGCCATTTTGTTTATGCTGGGTGTTACAACCTGACGGCTTGGATTGTAGGTGATCAGGCCAAGTTGGAAGATGAGGTTCGAGGGTGGCAAAAGTTTGGGTATTTTTCCAAGAAGAAAATGACTTGGCTTTTGGCCCAGAAGACTGAGGTGGAGTGCTATCTGGAATAGGCTAATGGGCAATTCCGTAGCTTAGAAAGCAACCTTGAATCCCTTCGTGATGAGGTGTGCAAGCTTTGTGGCAAATTGCTTCGCCCTCAATCTCTCTAGGCGCGTGATAGCTTTACCCTGCAGCTAGCGGAATCCAAACAGGAGTCTGCTCGTGCTCAGATATCTCGGCTGAGTGGGGTGCTGGCCTCCTCTCAACAGTCGCAGGCGGATGCTGAGCAACGTTCCCAGGAGTTTGCTCAAGCATTTTCTTCCTCTGAAGAGGAATGCAATAAGCTTTCCCTCAAACTGTTAGAGGTGAAGGAGTCGCGTGCAATTCGACCTCCAATTGTTCGAGGTGAAGGGGAATCATGAAGAGCTGCAATCAAGGTTCACCACCTACAAGATGGCCCGGGAGGGTGCTGACGTCGCATAGGATAAGATAAATAACAGTATACGACGTTTGGACACCATTGTTAGGGAGCATAAACAATAGTTGCAGGAGTTGGGTTCTCAATTAGCTTCTGCCAATGGTGAGTTGGTCCGCTTGCATCCTCAATTGCCTGCCGCCAGGGTTGTTAGGGACCTGGCTTTTGGGTATGGCTATGGGGATGGTATGGCTCGCTTACGAGCTCACCTGTTGACTAACCCTTGTACTAACTTGAAGAGGTTGGACTTGGAAGGGTTCCAACCTAATGCAGTGTCGTGTCAATTTGTAGATGCTCTGGGATGCAACACCATGCTCGACGCCTTTCCTACTCCAACATCCTCATCCCACCCTGGTGGGGCCCCACCTTCATGAGGAAAACATTGCCTCTTCGACTTTTGTGATGTTTGCATGTGTTTAATTTTTCTATTGATTTTGGACAATATTTAGCCCTTGGGTTGGCCCTATGTGTGTAACAACTTGGCCCTTTGTTTTGGCTTGAACTTCCTGTATGGTTTAATTTGTGCACCTTGGGTACTTAGTTGACTCCTTGGACCTTAGTTTTATCCCTTTGTATGGGCTTTATGTTGTTGGGGTCATGGGATCTTTTGACCCCATACACCCGTCTGCTTGCACATGGAGTTAAACTCGATACTGGTAGCCAACTGTTGGTGTGTTGTGGGGTCTTTTGACCTCCATGCCCGTTTCCTTACTCCGTGAGTTACACTCGACACTAATGGCTAACTGTTGGTGGGTCGTGGGGTCTTTTGACCTCCAAACTCGTTTGTTTATACCGCGAGTTAGATTCAACATTGGTGGCTAACTGTTGGTGGGTCGTAGGGTCTTTTGACCTCCACGCCGGTTTGCTTACACCGTGAGTTAGACTCGACACTGGTGGCTAATTGTTGGTGGGTCGTGGGATCTTCTGACTTCCATACCTGTTTGCTTGCACAGTGAGCTATACTCGACACTGAAGGCTAATTGTTGGTGGGTCACGGGGTCTTTTGACCTCCACGTCTATTTTCTTGCACCACGAGTTAGACTCGACACTGGTGGCTAACTATTAGTGGGTCATGGGGTCTTCTGACCTCCACATTCATTTGCTTACACTGCGAGTTAAACTCGACACTTGTGGCTAACTATTGGTAGGTCGTGAGGTCTTCTAACCTCCACGCCCGTTTGCTTGCACCGCGAGTTAGACTCGACACTGGTTAACTCGAACCTCAATCAGTTTATTGATTTATCTCTTTTTGAAAGCGTACATCTATGAAAGAAAAATAAATGTTTAGAAATAACTTCTTAGGGATAAAACCTCTTTAAGTGCTCAGCATTCCATAGGTGTTGCAACTCCTTTCCCTAACTATCCTTGAGACGATAAAAACCTGGCTGGTTGCAGGCTACCACTACATAAGGGCCTTCCCATCATGGGCCAAGCTTTTCCTCGCCCTAGGTTGTCATGTCTGTCTCCCTAAGCACCAAGTCACCAACCATGAAAGACCTGGGCTTGACCCACTGGTTGAAATAGTGTTCGTCCTTCCTTTTGTTAAGGATGTTCTGGACTTTCGCTTCTTCCCTTATCTCTTCTAATAGGTCGAGATGTTCCTCAAGCGTTTCATTGTTGTCAGCTGGGTTGAAGTGGTTGGTTCAGTATGTGGGCATGTCAACTTCTACAGGGGCAACTACTTCACTCCCAAAGGCCAAAGTGAATGGCGTTTCGCCCATTGGGGTCTTCACTGTCGTTCTGTAGACCCATAAGACCCCTATGAGTTCTTCTGCCCACTCTCATTTCTTGTAGCCGAGTTTCTTCTATAATATCCCCAGTAAGGATTTGCTCGTTGATTCTACTTGTCCGTTTGCTTATGGGTGCCCTGGTAATGAGTACTTTACTTGGATGCCTAACTCTCAACACCATTCTCTATAATGGTATGTGTTAAATTGCTTCCCGTTGTCAGAGACTATGTTGTTAAGGATGCTAAATCTACACACAAGATTCTTCCATAGAAACCTAGTCAAAACCTTTGCTGTGATGGTTGCAAGGGGCTCTACTTCCGCCTATTTTGTGAAATAGTCCACTACCACAATTATTTGCTTTACTCTGCCCTTCCCTAATGGAAAGGGGCCAACAAAGTCAACTCTCCATTGGGCGAACGACCATGATGCAGTGATAGAAAGTAATTTCTCTGGTGGACAATGTGGGACCGAGGCGTAGACTTGGCATTGAGTACACTTCTTTGCGAAAATTTTAGCATCCCTTAAAGTGTTGGGCCAATAGTATCTTGCCTTGAGAGCTTTTCTTGCTAAGGTATTCTCGCTAGAATGGTTGCCGCAGATGCTCTCATGTATCTCTGCCAAGATATATTATGCTTCCTCGGGTGAGATGCACCTTAGCAAGGGAGTCGTGAATTCTTATACAAAACTCCATCAATTCTTATGAACCACGCCGCATTCATTCTCACTTTCCTTGCTGCCTCTTTCCCTTTCGTAAACTTGTCGACTTTAGTACACAAAGGACCTGAGATGTACTAGTACTAGATGCAATGATTGCAAAGCTGCATTGAAAAATTCTAGATCAACTAAAAGGCACATAAAGTTTACATTACACTTGTGTTAACCCACAGTACGCTAATCAAGCTTACATCAAACATCCACAATAGACTAATTTTTACTCTATATTATAAAACATTTTGCCGAGTGATTTTAATTAAGGAAAATTTCACGATGAAATTTCCAAGCACAACTAAACGAAGAAAATTGAAAGCATTTCCTTTACCCTCTAGTCATCTCTTACAAGAATCAACCACAATTCAATATGCAAAATGATATTTCAAATGATCATTTATTGATACAAGTTTCCATTTCATGGTCCACACATTACTCATTTACTCATTTGAAGAGACTGAGAAAGAACATTCACCAGAGGAGAAGAAAATTATGTGTAACCATATCGAAAAAGTAGTCAATCAGTCATGCAAATGCCACTGCCTATCTTTTTAAAAGCACACATTTGCGTGAGTGTGTTCATATGCCTTCAGTTAAAAAACTTCTCACCGAAAGCTGACATTGAAGTTCAACAACAAAATTAGAGCTAGAGAGAAACTCACATTTCAGCCACGGAATTAGGATGAAAAAACACCAAAATCTTGAGCAATTTATAAATGAGACAGCTTCCAACTTTCAACTCAAATGAAATACTCAGACAGGGAGTTAGAGAACTTTACCGTTTGGCTAGAGAGAAAGCGAGAGAGAAGGGGAAAAGAAAAGAAAGTGGAAATTTCCAACAAAATGTATGGGAAACTTCGATCTGCGTGAAACTTTAGACTCTGTGATTGTTTCCTTTATACCTTGTGTAAAGTCAAAAAGTTTGGCTAGGATAATCCTATCATTATATTTGTATTTTTGGATGAATGTAAAATATTTATTGACTTTATCTACAATAACATTGAGTTTATGTAGAAGTCTTAGAATTTGTTTAGATAGGTTAGTCATCTATAAATCAAGTCCATAAAGATCTGCACTCATCCAGAACAGAAAATTGAAATGAAATTAGAAGCTGCAGTGAAGAGTTATCGTGAAATGTCAACAATCCGTCAGGAGAAGTTCTCGCAACAGACTTGATCCGTCAGTAGAGTCCTACCTCAACTGGAACTCTTTCCAGACTTTATATTTAAAGTTAGGACTAAGCATAAATTTGAAAATCCGACTCCGCTCAGGCTCCTACAAGTCGGAGTTTTTTCCTCCTTGAAAGTCGAAGTCGGAGTCAGAGTTGTTGGTGAACCGATTCTGACTCCGATCTGCTCTGACTTCGACAATCCGCCTCCGACTTGGCCCTCCGACTCCGACTCCGCCTCCGCCTCCACCTCCGATTTTACACATATTTTATAAAAATATGTGTTTTTCTATATATTAATCATTTAAATTTTATACAACTATATCTTATATAGTTAGTTAAACTCAATAACATGTTAACTTAGGAAATTGACTAATAATATATAGTTAAGTATATGACTATATATAAATATCATACTATTAAAAATTTACAATATTACTCGTAAATCACATGTAATAAATAGTATATAGATATTAAAAACTTAACAACAGGCGGTATAACCAGTCATATGCATGAGAGCAATTGAAGCAGGCGGTATAACCGACCATATGCATGATAAAATAAATAAGATAAAGAGATATACAAAAATCGACTTCATTAAATACATAACACTTACAAGGAGAAGCTAATTCTCAGAAGAGTTGGAGACAGAAGATATGAAGAAGGATAAGAGAGTTGGTTTTACAAAAGGTAGGCTTGGGAGAGTTAGGAGAGATTTGGAGATTTGGACGAGAGAGGGAAAGGCTTCAGATGAGAGAATTCTAAATGCCCTTCATTTGTTACAAACTCTTATATATAGACACTAAAACAGTACAACACAGTAACTCTTAATAATACATGAATAGTACCATCACGTGAAAATCAGTCTATACAAACAGTAACTCTAATAATACATGAATAGTACCAACTCGTGACTGATATATACAAAATCGATTGTCGTTTTCTTCCGAGGAGTAATTTGGAAAGCAGTATTCTTTTTAGAATCACATAATATGAGGGTCATAATTTACCAAATCCAGTTTAAACGGATCTTGGGATCCATCAGAAGTACTGGATGATAAGGCAAATAATCTTGAGAAGGAGAGGCACCTGAGTGAGAGGCCTGTTGAGAAGGAGAGGCCAGATGAGTTGCAGGTTGCTGTAATAGAGATAATCTGGTTGGATGACGTGCGTCTTCTTCATCATCACTATCTAAAACTTGTGACATTGCTTCAACTAATTTTTTCAAATATTTCTTGCTGGTAATGGATGCTAATTGTGCTTGAAATCTGCTCCGTTGAACAAGTACTTCTGGAGTTTTAGTAATTTTTAAAAACATTTTCAGGACATGATCATAATTGTATTTTTTCCACCATTTGACAGAGACTTGGCGGGTCAAGAACATAATGGTTTTGAGAGAAGGATGAGGTTTGATAACATATTCTCATTTCATAATCCAATTTAATTTTGTTTTGAGAAAGAAAAGAAGAAGTGGTGGACAATGGCTTAATGCTGGTTGACTATCATCTTGTGAAGTAAAAATTTGAAAACTTTCCTGGATGGGGAGAGGAAGGAGAAGAAGTTCAGGTCTATAATGGTCCCACCAAAGTGAAAACCATTTAGGAAGTGTCTTAATTTTTTGTAATTTATCAAAATGAAGGAACCATGAATGATGCAAATTTTTATTTTGTTTTAAAAATATTTTTGTCCATGCCTGCTGATAATCATAATAGTCGTAATAAGGAGGATCATAAGGCTGAGAAAATTTTCTTATCAAATAGGGATTTTTTTTTCCCCATTGTTCCAAAATGAGGACCTGTTTAATAGTGACTTTTTGAAAAGTAATAATTGGTGGTGCAGGTGGAGATGGTTGAGTTTGAAGGGAACACAGAATTTCAGAGAGAATAATTGAGTCTAAGTCTACTAATATGAATTCATAAAAATTTTGGGTCTTCTTAATGTTTTGCGGGATATAATGCCAATCTGGTAAAAGAAATGCATCAAGTAATTTTTGGGGGTTAGACAAGTGTTGGATTTCAGGCTCGATGGGGAAGACAGGGTGCCAATGAGATTTAATAATAATCAGAGATGTAGGAGGTTGAGATAGTAATGGAGGACTAATAATCTGAGAATGAGAAGAAGAAGGGGAAACAACTTTAGAGTATGTTGGTAATTTTGGAGAAGATAATGGTGAAAATGGATTGTAAGAGAGTTTAATATTTTGTGATAATGACCCCAGTACCGTATATGGTCTTGGAGTTACAGAAGGACAGGGTGAAGGATAAGGTAGAGATGGTGGTAATGCATAAGAAGATTTGGTCTTTACTTTTGACTTTAAGGAAGACATGATTTTCTCTGTAAAATTCTCGGGATAGAAAATCAGGAAGAGAATTAGAGTCTCCTTTAATATGCTCAATGACAAAATCAAAAATACTTAATATAGCTTGCCATCTGGCAAATATTTGTTTGACAGACAGGTTTTTCACATCTTTGATCAAAACTTCCTTAGCTAATTTACAATCTATTTTGAGTAAAAACTTTTGATTTAATAAATCATCTTGAAGTCGAGATAACAAATCTTTTTTATTGGGGATCGGGTATCTAATCCATTGTAATACTTTGTTTAAAGGTTTATAATTAATAACTAACCGAGGAACTCCTCTTTCTATTTCTGCTTGTTTTTTAACATAAAAGGCAGCACAATTTCAGGGTGACTTACTTTTCCTAATTAATCATTTTGTTAATAAATCATTAATCTCTTTTTTGCAGAATTCTAATAATTCATTATCATTTGGATTGGTCTAGCTTTAGTTGGAATATTTTTTTCAGAAAAGTCTTTTTCGTAAGGTAATTCAACTATATGTTGTTTTCTATTCCAAAAAACATTAGGTAGGCTGGAACATACTTCTTTTTCAATTATAATTTTAAAATTATCAATTTTTTTAGTTAATAATGGATCTTTTAATTGTTTTTCGATTCTTTTATATTTTAATTTTTGTTTTAAGAAACTTATCTATTTTTTTTAATTCTGTTTTTTTGTTAAAAAATTAATTTATTTGGATAATGCAACTTCTTTTAATGAATTAATTTCCTTTGATACCGGAGGAAATAGAAGTTTAAATTGAATTTCTTATCCGAGTATTTTAGTGAAAATTCCTTCTTCTGTTACAGAAAATGGGTATAATAATGCAAGGAATGGATTTCCTAATATTACTTTTGTATTAATATTTTTTACTAAAATAAATGTTGTTTTGAAACAAATTCCATTATTGCAAATATGTGCATTAGATAATTTATAATTTATATTCAATTTTGCTCCATTAGCTTGGGATAATGTTTCTTTTGTTTTTTCAAAATATTTAGAGGATATTAATCCTTCTTGTAAACAATTTAAATCTACTCCTGTATCTAACAGAGCAATTGTGGTAAAGGAAAATTCTTGATTAATTGAGACCGTTACTTCTATATACCATTTTTTAAAATTTATCTTATTGAGGATATTAATGAAATTGTCTGTTTCATCTTTAATAATTATTATTGAACATTCTCCTTGTTCTTTATTATGAGAGTTATCTATATTTTTGTCTATTTTTAACAATATAATTTCTTGTAGTAATTGTTCATTTGAAACTTCCAATTTAATATTAGATGCCTTTAAATTTCTAACCTCTTGTTGCAAGTCTTGTAATGTGATTCTTTGTTTTTCTGGCTTAAATCTTCCTATTATTTCTGAAAAATAATAAGGTGTGGAAGAGGCTACTGAAATGGTTTGATTATTAAAAGTATCTTTTAATTTTTCTAAATAATCTTTCCTTTCCTGTTGGTCTTTAATTTTGTCTATTAATTCTAATATAATATCTTCTTGTTTTGAAAGTACATTAATGATTTTATTGCAAAAACAATTATTCTTATCTAAACAATTACAGACCTGTATCTCATCTTCTTCTAATTCACTTTCATAAGATTGTTCCGAAAGACTTGATTCTCTTACTTGGTAGATTTCTTTTTCAAAAGAAGAACTTTCCTCTTTTTCACTTGAATGTATTATAAAAATATTTAATAATTTTTTTTTAATGTTTCAGAAACATCTAATTCGTTAATCTGTTGTTTTACCTTACAATTTGACTTATAGTGCTCAACTTTTTCACATTTATAACAAACAATTTGTTTCTTCTTTTTATTAGTCTTTTTTAGAATTTTTATTGGTTTGTTATATACATGTTTATCTTTTGTCTTTTTATAAGGTTTCCTATATTTTCATTTTTTGTTAGAATAATTCTTATAAATTCTTTTTTCCTTTTTTATATCTTCTTGAATGAGCTAATAATGGAGTATAATCAAATTGTTCACAAAAGGTACCTAATTCTTTTTTAGCAAATTTCTTTTCTTTATCCATTTACTTTTTTAATCTTAAATCATTACACATAATTAAACCAATTCTATTAATAGTAGTTATTATATCACCATATGTAAGATTAAGAAAATCAATAGTACCATCTGATTTTACTAGCATGGTCTCCTCTAATCTTATTTATTTGTAAGTTTAAATTTTTAAATTGATTTTCAATATTACTTATTTCAGAGTCAGATAATTCAGGAGAATTTGCTTTACTTAATACATTAATATGAGATTGTTTTGAGGTAGATTTATTATTACTAATAGTTAATTTTTTTTTAATTTGTTAGAGATTTGTTCTAATAAATTATTTTTATTTTTAGAAAAATAATATATAAGATGTATATATAATATGCTATAAACACTAATCTATAAATTTATAATAACATATAATACTAATGTATAATAACTAAAGTATTAATCATATAAATTTTATATACCAATATCTTATATTAACTACATTTTTTGGCCTAATAAATTCTCAACATATTCCTTTTAATAAATATATTAGTAATACTAATATACATTAGTATATTAATTACATTTATGGCCTAATGGCCTAATACTAATAATATTAGTAACCCACTTTAAGTCTATAAATAAATTACTATATAAATCACTATAGTATTAGTTATACTAATACTCTAATACTATATCACTATATGATACTATTAACTATAGTGATATAGTATAATACTAACACTAATATTTATACTAATACTAATAGTCTAATATAGACTATAGTTATAACTTACATTTATACTAAATCAATATAACTTATACTAATATATTATATAGTTATACTAAATCACTATAACTTGTACTAAGATATAATATAGTTATAATAAATTACTATAATATAGTATAACTAATACTATAACTATTAGTATAACTAGTATCACTATTATGATAACTAATACTAATATAGACTATATAGTTATACTAATCACTATAACTATACTAAATTACTATAACTTATATTAATATATAATATAATTATAATAAATCACTATAATAGTATAACTATTTGTATAACTAATATCACTATTAGTATAACTAATACTAATATAGGCTATATAGTTATACCAATCACTATAACTATCTATAGTATTAATATCATTATATCACTATAGTATTAGTGATAATACTAATTATACTATATTATCACTAACATATAGTAATAGTACTATACTAATAGTATTACTATATACACTAATACTATTAGTGTATTACTAATATAATAATATTTATATTTATATCTATTCACATATATAAAGTATAAAAGATTAGAGATTTAATATATATATATATATATATAATAGGCCATAATGCCTAATGGTGTGGATTACTAATAGTATTAATAATATTAATATATATTAATATATATCATAGATCCACAGTATGCTATATAAATATCATAGTATAAATACTATATATATATATATTAAATCTCTAATCTCTTAGTATAATATACTATATATAGTTTAATATTCATATATATATATATGTCCAAACGCATACTCTGTATATACTAAATAGTTTAATATTCATATATATATATATGCCCAATCTTCGTTTCCTTGTTAATTGTTTAAACTTTAATTTACTTTTTAGGCCCTTACTCCGCTACTCATACAGGTTGTACAACATACTCTCCTTAGTCCTTAAGAGTTAGGGTTGGCTCCCAAGTCCCACTCCCCCCCCCCCCCCAATTTCCCCCTGCAGTGTGTGCCGTGGCCCGTTCTTCAGATTCTTCTTCTTCCCCGAATCTCCCCTCATTTCTTCTCAGTCTCTCACGCTCACACAGGCCACAGCCACTCTCGCATCGTCACACGCAAGCGCAACCACACAGCCCCTCTCTCTGGTATTTTCTCTTTCAAAAGCCTATCTCCTGCGTTAATCTTTATTTTCTTGGAAGATTATTAATTTATTTTTGCTCTACATTAGTACATTTAGGAAACTTATCTCCCACACTGTCGCACATAGTCTTGGCATGATCGATGATTTGGATTTGGATTTGAAAAGTCCCAAAATCCGGCTCCGACAAGTGGAGCGGAGTCGGAGCCGGAGCCAAAATGGAGTCCATAGTCCTCGGAGTAGGAGTCAGAGTCGAAGGTTGAGCCCTTCAACTCTGAACTCATCGATGCTCAGCCCTATTTAAAAGGATTCCATTTATTAACTCTTTAAAGAGTTTTAGCCAGGAATTATTGAGAGCATATTCTGTGTGCTTGAGAGTGAGTGCTTGAGAGTGAGTGCTTGAGAGTGAAAATTCACTGGAGAATTTTCATCTTTCCTTGAGTGTGATTGTGCTCCAAAGTTTGGGGAATCGTTAATTGGATTTCAGCCACTAGAGTTCTATGAGAAAATGCAATATTTGAAAATCGCCAGAAGTTCTGGTCGCTACTGCGGTAGAAGATAAACGGGTCATTTATCTGGTCAAGGAGAGTCAATACAAAGGTTTTGTAATTGAGAACCTATTTGTAATTTGATTTTCAAATTATAAAATTGTCTTTTCTGGATTTGGCTGCCTCATAAGGTTTTACCTTTGAAGAGTTCTTCAAAGGATTTCCCTTCGTTACCAATTGTTATGTTATGCAAATTTATTTATTTACTTCAAGTATTTTTTATTAATATAGATGTAAATAATACTTGTAAAGCAGCAATGTAACCATAGGAATACCTTTCTGTTATTCTCTCCAATTATGTAATAAACTTTGATTCCATTTTGCTTGTATAAATACATGAGAAATATCAATGAAAAGTCACTGAGCATTTCAGCTAGAATGTCTATTTGATATGGTACCAGAGCTCTCAGACCTTAGTCAAAAAAAAAAAAAAAAATGGCCGATGCCTCTGCTGCAAATAGCCCTGCTCCCTCCTTCTCTCATGTAGTAACCAGCAAACTCTCTACCGAGAACTTTCCTCTCTGGAAAGTTCAGGTTAGTGCTTATCTTTGTGGCCAAGACTTGTACCAATATGTTGATGGCACCCTCTCTTCTCCTCCTCAATTTCTCCCTGACCTACCCACTGTCAACCCAAAATACTCTGCCTGGAAGAAGACAGACCAGCTTGTGCTGAGCATTCTGTTTTCTTCCATTTTAGAATCAGTCCTACGCCATGTTCTCTCATCTACAACTTCACCAAAACTTTGGAGCTCTCTTGACTCCCTTTTTACCTCCAAATCTCAAGCCAAGTATTTCTAAGTTCGTTTTTCAATTAGCTAACCTTGCTCAAGGTGAGCTCTCCATCACAGATTTTTTCTTCAAGGTCCGAGCATTAGCCAATACTTTAGCATCAACTAGCAGCCCTCTTCCTGACCAGGACTTTGTCACATACTTGCTCACTGGGCTTGGTCCCTCATATGAATCTTTCGTGACATCCATTACCACAAGGTCCAACCCCGTCTCCTCCCAAGAATTATTTCAGCTTCTTCTTGTTCATGAGAGCAGGATAGCTCACTCAAACAAGACCATGTCCCCCAATGAACCTTCGGTGAATGTCACAACAACCAGATGTCTTGACCCACGTGGTCGTGGCCACTTAAGAGGAGGTAGATCGGGCCGAAATGGAAATTACAGAGGACATTCAAACACTTATAGCAAAGGAGGTCACAGTGGAAGTTACCCCCACCTAACCTCGTATACCTACCCTCCACCCCCAAACAATCGCCCAACCTGTCAGGTGTGTGGTAAGCCCAAACATGCCACACTCCAATGTCGACACCGTTTCAATCATTCCTACCAATATAAGGCTCCTCCATCCTTTTTAGCCAATTTCACAAACACCTATTAGCCATCCCTACCTACCCAAACACCACCTGGTACCCTAACTCAACCGCAACCCATCACATTACCAACAACCTTGATAACCTCAATCTCTCCTCCCAACCCTATACCAATGGTGATCAGGTTCGAGTAGGTGACGGGGCTACACTTTCCATTCAGAATATCTGTGACTCAACATTTCTCTCTTCTTCTTCTTCATTTACTCTACATAAATTGCTTCATGTTCCTTCAATCACTAAAAATCTTGTTTTCGTTTGCAAATTTTGCTCTGATAATAACTGTTTCTTTGAATTTCACTCGTCCTTTTTCTCTGTGAATGACACTATGACAGGAAAACTTCTCCTCACCGGTTCCAACATTAACGTCTTCCCATCTGCGGCGACGTTCTCTCCTTCCCCTTCCATCCACGTCGGCGAAAAGACCTCCACTGCTCCATGGCATCGTCGTTTAGGCCACTCCTCTCTACAACTTATGTCTCACATTTTGCATCAACACCATTTGATCTCTGGTCACATAGACCATTCTTATTTCTGTTCTGATTGCCCCTTGGCCAAAAGTCACCAGCAACCCTTCTTCACAAATCGGGCCCAGGCCTATATGCCTCTTGATCTCATATGTGCTGATGTTTGGGGCCCAGCCTCGTATGTATCCAAGAATGGTTACCGATTTTACTTATCTCTTGTGGATCAATATACTTGTTTCTATTGGTTTTTCCCCCATCAAACTTAGATATGATGTTTATCATGTTTTCACCAATTTCATTCCCTATGTTAAACGTCTATTCAATTCCAAATTAATATCAATTCAAACAAATAGTGGTGGTGAATTCAAGCCACTCACTCAATTTTGCCAAAAACTTGGCATCACACATCAATTAACTTGCCCACATACCTACCAACAAAATGGGTTTGTAGAACGCAAGCATAGATATATTGTTGAAACCAGACTTGCCTTAATGGCACATACAAAATTGCATTACAAACATTGGACTAATGCTTTTGAAATCGCCGTTTACCTTGTAAATCATCTTCCCTCTCCCACCTTAAAAAAATAAATCTCCTTATTCCATGGTTTTTAAAAAATATCCGGACTACAAATTTCTCAAAGTATTTGGGAGTGAATGTTGACCTAATCTTCGGGCCTACAATAATCACAAAATGCATTTTAGATCCAAATCTTGTTTATTTCTGGGTTACAGCCCATCACACAAAGGCTATAAGTGTCTGGACCTCTCCTCAAATAAACTTTATGTCTCCAGGGATGTCTTATTCAATGAGGCCTCATTTCCACATGCTCAACTCTCAACCCAGCCCACTTTCCCTTCCACTTCACCATCCGATGCTCTCCTTCCTCTCATTAATCCATCTATGCTGGGCCCAAGCCCAAACCCCTCTACTTCTTTCAATTTGGTCCCTTTCCCCTCAAACCCCCTACCCATCTTACCAACACCATCGTTTTCTCCCTCGAATCCATCCTCAAATTCACCAGCTAACCCTAATCCTACTCCTCCGAATCGCACTTCACACCCCAATCTCATTCCTTCAAGGTCTCTTATCATCACCAAAGCCCATACCCACTCGTCTTGTCCTCGTATTCTCACCAATGGTATAGTCTTCTATCCTGCTCAACACTATCTCACCACGGAAGCCATCTCTACTGAAACTCCTCTAAGCTACTATGCGGCTTCCAAGCTTCCCGAATGGTGCTCTTCCATGAATGAAGAGTACAATTCTCTCATTCAAAACCGCACTTGGACGTTAGTTCCTCCTAACCCCTCTTGTAATATCCTTGGTTGCTGGTGGATATATTGGACAAAACACAACTCCGATGGCTCAATTCAACAACGCAAAGCACGCCTAGTTGCAAAGGGATACCATCAAAGAGAATGGGTTGATTATCATGACACATTCAGTCCCGTTATTAAAGCTCCCACCATTCGGTTAATCCTTTTGCTTGCTGTAGCTCAAATATGGTCCATGTGCCAAATCGACATTCAAAACACATTTCTTCACGGCGATTTGAATGATACCGTCTATATGCACCAGCCTCAAGGCTTCATCGATCCCCTGCATCCACAATATGTGTGCAAATTGGAGAAGGCATTATATGGGCTCAAACAATCCCCATGAGCGTGGTTTGCTTAGCTGAGATCATGGTTGCTTGGGTATGGTTTCATTACCTCTAAAGTTGATCCATCGTTGTTTATTATTGCTCATGATGATATCAAAATTTATCTGCTGGTATACGTAGACGATATTGTTATCACTTCATCACATGGCATTGTTATTGATTCCTTAATTACTACCCTAAGTCATGCATTTCTTGTTAAAGACCTAGGCCAATTGTCTTATTTTCTGGGTTTGGAAATAGATTATCTGAAGGATGGTGTTCTGCTCACTTAGTTGAAATACATTCAAGACCTACTACATCGTAGCAAAATGTTGAATGCTAAACCCATCTCCTCACCCATGGCAGCCTCTTTAAAACTATCATCCTTTGATGATCCAACTCTTTTTTATAAGCACAATTGGAGCGCTTCAATACTTGTCACATACTCGGCCAAGCATTAGTTTTTCAATGAATAAAGTATGTCAATTCATGCATGATCCCAAAGAATCCCATTGGAGTGCTGTAAAAAGAATTTTGAGGTACCTTAAGGGAACTATCAATCATGGTATCTTGTTTCCTTTCAAAACCTCCATGACCCTTCAAACCTATTCCGATTCCGATTAGGCAGGATGCCCTGATGACAGAAGATCAACCGGTGGATATTGCATTTTTCTTGGCAACCATTTGATTTCATTCTTTTCTATATTTAGATTCATTATGAATACTAAAAATGAAGAATTAATAACTAAGATCCCAGTAGTTTACTAAATTCCTATGTATGTACAATTCCAAAAAGCAGGAAATAGTAGCTAGATCAAGCACAGAAGACGAGTACAACTCCATTGCCACTGCTGCAGCTGAAACAATATAGTTACAAATAGTCTTGCTTGAGCTCAGGATCTCTCTCTCACATGCTCCAACCTTATGGTGTGACAATATTGGAGCAACCTACCTTGCAGCCAACTCAATTTATGTAACACCCCCTTCCCCTAGGCTAGGTGTGTCATGTAATTTTTCATGAAAATAAATCTGACGAGAGATTCTGTAATTTTTTATAATTAAAAACAAAGATACTGGAATTTATTATGAAATAAAAGGTCTCATAAAATTGTCTTCCAAAAACATTAAATGAATAAAACTGAATAACTTCATGTCATAAAAGATATTTTTATTTTAGAAAGTCTGAACTAAAAATAAATAAATAAACGCTCCTTCTACTCCTGGCCTGCCTGCTCGTAATCATCATCTTCACCTGGGTGGTTAAAAATATGAAAATAAACTAAAATGAGTCGATGACTCAGTAAGAAATCCATCACAACGTAAACGTAATAAACATAAGATTTTCATAAGAATTTTCATGCTGAGAACTTAAAATAAATAAATTCATGACTGATCATGCTAATGCTCATGCAATATATGACTGATTATGCTGAGCTAACTGACTGATTTATCTGATTTATCTGACTGATTTATCTGACTGGCCAACACACTTAACCCTGTGTGTAAGGTTGTGCACCAGTCCCACATCCCGCTGCAGCAAGGGGAACTGCTGATAGTATTCTAACATACTATGGTGGACCACGACTGAGTTCGTGGCTTGCACACCACCCTGAACTGAACTGCATTGGTACCATGCATCTGAATGGCCATATATTAACTGATCTGAACTTATCTTACACTTGAACTTAAGATAGCTTACGTGTCTTATGACCATGAGATGCATGACATAATATATACATAATTATAATTTCTGAATCTAAACATGATGCGGAATGACATGATCGTGTGCTATGCTAGATGACATGCTTGCACATGACATGAGTGATACATAAAAATTGGCTATCAATGAACTGGCTTGAATAATATTTATATATAAGCTGATCTGTGATGATCCTAATTTGTGAACAAATTACTTACCTCGCTGCGTTTCTTCTTGAATAAAACTTTGTAACTTGCGACCTATATACAAATAAATAACTATCACTAAATTGTTGGAAATAATTAAATACTATATCTTACTTAACTAAATTTGGAAATCTAAAGATAATCTACAACTATTTTGTTTAACACTAAAATCAATAAATCTTGATATTTTAAATTATTTAAAATACTAATAACATATTATAATTTAGTAAAACACCTGAGCTATTCTAAATAAGTCATAAACTTAATTTCTTAAAATAGTTTTCCTTTCTTAACATAATTATTCAATCTTATAGAAATCTAATAAATATTAATATTATTTAAGATACTCTTAACATATTTCTTAATTTTCTTATTTAAAGTATCTATACTAATTTTTATTAAAATTCTATTAAATAGATAAAAGAAATCTTAACTAAAATATTAAGCTCAATAATCTACTTTAAAATCTCATTTAAATTCTTTAATCATTTTCTTATAAAATAAACATTAGACTAATATATATATTTAAAATATGACTCCTCTTTGAAATATTAAATCTAATAAAATCACTAAAAAAAAAAATGCTTAAAACATCATAAAATTGGCCCAATTTAAATTACACGTTTTTAACATATTATATGTCTAATTAACCTCAACTTAGCCCACAAGGGAAAATGCCCAACAGATTTAAATCAAGACCTGAAACACTTTTAAAACCCAAGCTAAACAACAAGCCCATCAGATTTAAAACAACGCCCGAAATACATTTTAAAAACACAACTAACAGCTAAGCCCATCACTCATATGGCCCAAGGCCCGATTGTGAGCTCAAAGGCTCGGGTGATCTACAATACACAGACAGAATGCCGTGTGCGAGAGAGAGAGAGACAGAGGCTCACCGAGAGGGAGGGCTAAGGCGATGGCGGCACTGGTGGCTGGGAGTGACTGGCGGCGCAACTGGGGGTTTCTTTGGGGTGGTGCAACGCCGAGTGAGAGAAAAAGAGAGAGTTAGAGAGAGAAACTGTTGTAAACCGAAACAAAAGAGAGAGAGAAGAGAGTGATGGCTGCCGAGGCCTTACCGGAAAAAAGGAGTGGCTCGACGGGGGCTGCAGGTCGGCGGCTTCTGTGGTGGTCCGAGAGGGTCTCGGCGTCTCAAAAGGTGGCTCGCGGGTAAGTGGGTTTTTCTCTGTTTAATGTTCAACTCTGGTTTGTGTGGGTTTGCCGATGGAACGAAACTGTGAAGAGGAAAAGGGATTTAAAGTATGGTTTTGATGTAAGACTTGGTCTTTCATTAGAAGCTGAGAGACATGCATGCGTAGAATATACTCGGCAACCGAGTTGAATTTTTCCACTAGAGTTGTTAGCGAAAAACACTGAGAAGAAAACAGAGGCTAAACTTGAGGTGAGTTCGGCTGATTAGATGGAAGAATAAAACTTTAAATTTCGAATAAAATCTAGAATTTGAAATCTGATACAACGTAGGAAACCTCATTGAAATGAAACTCTATCAAATTTTAAATTAAAAAAAAAACTATAATAGAAAATATATAAATATAAAGTAAATATTAATTCTAATAAAACTATAGTCATAATAATTTAAATCTAAATAAAAGCTTACTAGAAAAATAATTACTTATATACCTTATAGTCGAAACTGGTATGTTATAGTTTACCACTCAAGAACAAAACACATGGACATTGACTTCCATTTTGTACGTGACTGAGTGGCAGCAAAATCATTGACAGTTTCATTTCTCAGTTCAAAGGACCAAATTGCAAATATTTTCACCAAGCCTTTGGTCTATGAAAAATTCTTTCATTTTCGATCGAGTCTCAATGTTCTTGACACACCATTGGACTCGAGGGGGCATATTAATATAGATGTAAATAATACTTGTAAAGAAGTAGTGTAATCGTAGGAATACCTTTCTGTTATTCTCTCCAATTATGTAACAAACTTTGATTCCATTTTGCTTGTATAAATACATGAGAAATATCAATGAAAAGTCACTAGGCATTTCAGCTAGAATGTCTATTTGATTTTGATTGTTTAAATAACCATAAGATTGAGAACTAACCAAGGTATACAAGTGAATTGCTACACAATCTTGTGATTATACAGGGGGTACATTGGGAATTTCACCTTGAAAGCCTCTCTTAGACTTAGATTATGTTTGGAAGATGAGATGAGAATTTTGTGTTTTGTTTTAAAGTTTAAAATATTATTTTTTAGTTTTGAGATTTGAAAAAATTGAATTAGAATTTGAAAAAGTTATATTGGGATTTGAAAATTTTAAATTATTTATTATATTTTGTATGGGGATTTGAAAAAGTGTAAAAATGAGATGAGATGAAGATGAAAATTTTAAGTAAATCATGTTTTCCAAACATAATCTAAGAATCCCCTCAAGTTTTTGATTTTTTTCTCTCTCTAGTTTCCTCTTAATCCGAAAAGACCTTATCTAAGTACAGCACAAAAAAAAGGAAGAAAGAACCCAAAAAAAAAAAAAAAAAGTTAAGATGGTAGTAATTTATTGGGAGGGAGGAAAATGGGGGTTAGTTTTTTCGAGGGATTCTTGAGCTTTATTGAGAAACGGCTTAAACCCAAGCTGCAAGGTTCGGTATCCGAACATCAAGGCTCCCACAACAAACAAACCCACTAGACCAAAAGACGTAGGAGATCAGAGGAAAAGGAATCAAAAGCATGTGCAGAAGGACCAAGGAATCTGCGAGAGAAAGAGGGGTTAGAGTGCGATTTACAGTCCTTGGAGTTAGAGTGCGATGGTGCGGTGCCATTGTTGCCGACGAGACTTGGGTTGGTGGTGTGATGGTGATACAGTGGCGGGGCTCCTTGGTCGAACAAAGGTCATGTGTAGGAAGAGAGTTTCTGATTTTTGAGAGGGAAATAAACAAAATGATATTTGAGACAGAAAACATCGAGAGAAGAGAAAGAATGGGCCAAAAGTTATAATAAAAAATTATTTGATTCATGTACAGTACAAATCAAATTTTAACTGTAGCAAAAATTAACTTTCAAATGCTTTGCCTAATCCAATGTGAGCTGAATTTTATCCTAACAGCTCGCAACATCTATCTTTTCGGCATTTTGCTAATCGATTAAGACTGCTCTATAAGCATTGGATGCTCGCTTTCCAAAAGCAAATTGGCTAAAAGCAGGCTGAGGACATTAATGACGAACTCGATCAAAATTTCGAGAATATATATGAGTATTCGGAATTCCCAACTTCCCCCATTCACATCAACTGGGACGAAATTGATAAAAACCAGACGACAGCAAATGCAACACTGCATACATATATAAACTTGTTATTCAAAGTTGAGTTTACACTTTACATGCCATATTTGAGATCAGCTGTGGAGAACACAGGACATTATGTGCAATGTTCAAATTTATTACATAGATAACTACTCGGCTGATTTAATTTCTGTACGTGCATTAGCACGTGAAATAGGTAAAATGCAAGCTCAGTGTTTGATCTTGGGCTTCTTCACAATCATCACAGTACAGTGAGCATGATGAGAACAATAGTCACTGACACTGCCTAAAACAGCCCTGCATAAGAAAACAAAATGGATTGTTAACATTTGCACGAAAGACCAAAACATATTATTTCCATCGATGCAAGTCTCCAAGGAATAAACAGTGAACCACAGATGGTAAACTTATGATGAGTTCTTGCTTGTTACTAATACTAATGGCATAAAATAAATACTAATACTAATGGCATAAAATAAATACAGAGAGTCACTTCTTAACTTCCTTATAATTTAGCGATTAGAAAGTATGAAAACATGCCAATGAAAAACAATAAAGGAAACCATGAAAGCATGAGTGAGAGAAAAGGATTGAGATCAGTACCTTTTAATAGCTCCATAGCCATGACTGCCAACAACCAAAATGGATGCATGGTGTTTCTCCACAGCCTCACAAAGAACATTTCTAGCATCTCCTTCTGCCACCTCCACTATCACGTCGTGCACCTACATACAACCCAGCTGAGATGTTAAAAGAAGATGCTTTGGCATCTTTAATTCATCAGAAGTACCTATGCTTCGGTCTTGAAGAAGGTTAGGTTTCCTAGTAAGCTCATTTAAGAATTATTCTCCTAATTGTTTTGAGAGTAGATTATTGACTTTCCTAACCAAGCTAAGGTCTATAGAGAAATTTACAAGCTAAAATGTGCACGCCTGCCCCAAACCTTTTAAGGGATTCCACGACTTGTGCGCTAAAGCTCACAGTGTGGAAGCACATCTTCAAAGCCTCAAAGAATGAGGAATTTAGCTTAATCATTGGTGTTTGATCAATTCCAATCTAAAATATAAACAAATTGATCTTCCTAACATGCAAAGAATCTTACAGTATCCAGTTAGAGAGTGAACAATCACCTAAATCCTCTATCTTGATGTCTAAAAAATGCTTTATAGTCACTCAAAAGCTTCCAATCAATCCCAATCTGTAGCCACCACATCCAGTCTCAGTTCAACCATTTTATGAGTTATTTCCCTCAACTTTTGTGGGTTCCCAATGTGTATTCAAATAGAAAACTCTTTGCTTGGTTAATTGGAACCTAATACTGGTGAAACTCCCATCAGTTCACATGATTGTGCATCAGCATGCAAACAAACAAAAGGGTATAGGTCCCCACTCTCTATCCCTACTCCACCAGATATATATGTAATACCTAGTTGGATAATCACTAATCAATGTTGCTCAAGATTGAATTGAAACGCAAATAACAGATTAGAATATCCTAGCGAAAGAACAAAACAGATTACCGATTTCCTGGTGCAAAGTTCCTTGGCCTTTTCAACGACCCGGGCAGCGATCTTCCTCAAATCGGCCTCCACAAAGGGCAAAACCTCGGCCGCTCCTACAATTTGCCGAAACAATAAGAAATCCGCCTCAGAGTCAAAAAATCCCAACAAGGAACACGTAACGAGGTAATTAGTAAACACGCTAAAAGATACGTGGTGGGTGAGAGCGCGTACCAGGACCGGCGAAGCCGACGGCAGAAGAAGGAGTGGGTTTGGCGTGGACGAGGATGAGCTTGAAAGGAGGGTTGGCGGAACAGGGGACGAAGAAGTGATCCAGAGTCCACTCCAGAGCGTACGAACTGTGCTCGCTGTCGTCGATCCCGACCACCATCGGTTGCTTCTCGGCGCTCGCCATTGCAGGGAATCAGTCACTGGTCGAGCTTGTTTTTGTTGTCGCTGTCGCTGTCGAACGGAGCGTGGTGCTAGAACTACGAGTCTACAAAAATGGTCAGCTTTGATTTGACTTTATAGGAGAGAGGTGGAGGAAGATGATTGCATTTACGGGAGTAAAGCTGTGGGTATTAAAATACTTGGTTCGATGATTCGCTTGCGTTGGAAGAGCTTTCAACCACCTCAGCTTCGTTTCGGATTGATTATTCGAGTGCGTTCCAAAAGCTTTCTGCCAACTCAGCTTCGAATCGACATCCTTTCTTAATATTAATACCACAATGACCGGAAAAAATATAATAATTAAGAAAAAAACTACGGCCCAATACGACAATATTAACTTTTGTTTTTGATAATTTTGTGTTGTTCAATGTTTTTGTCGTGGAGCTCATTGGCATATACTCTCCATAACCAGCTGCAAATACCTTGAGCTCATTCATCAGTATTTAAGATGAACAAACCTAAAAGTAAGCCCAACACCTCATTTTGATAGGTTTGAATGGTAAGTTGAGTTGAGTTGAAATAATTTATGAACAATAATGAGATGTTTTTTTTATTTTGTTCGGAAGTTTGAAAAAGTTGTAATAATTAGATAAAAAAATTAAAATTTTAAATTTAAAAAATGTTTATATTTGTACTGTTTGAATATTGAGATGAGATAAAATAAAATGAGAAAGAAAGCTTTCATTATCCAAACTAAGCTATATGCCACTGAAAGGAGTGTCGGAAAGATAGTACTTCAACTCATATTTCAGCTACTTGTTTGTGTTCAACTCTATCTCCCCCTCTTCTTTTTCTTTTTCTTACACTCTTTTTTTCCTGGCAAACAGACAGATTTGAGCGTTTCCGAATCTCATGCCATCTGCTGCAAGAGGATGGACCATGTAGACACTGACTGATACTTCTGAAACAAGTAGTTCGGATTTGGGAAGGCATTTCGTCCCATTTCTTTTTGGTCCATTGGGTGTCATAAAATTGGATCCATGGGCTACAAGACCCAACTATGTTGACAAAAACCCCAACATAGAGGCCCTTTAGCACATCAAACGTCACCCACATCAATTCCCTCAACATGTCATGGGTATCCGAGATAGTTCCAAGTTTGATGCATAGGTTTAATGTAACTCAGTGAGATGAGTCTGCTCTCCCTTGGGGAAATTGCCAATGTCCTGCTCCAATGGTCACCCTAATCAGACACCCATTTGACTTGGTATGGAACATGCACCCTCAACTCCTTATACCACAAACACAAATGGCCTTTCTGCGTCCTGATTTTCCAGAATTTTTATGCTCCTCTTCCCGATCGACAAACTGAATTTGATGTTTAACAGCATCTTTCTCATTCTGATGTTCAATGATAATCCTACATTGAACTGCACTAGAAAATAGAAATCACCTGAATGGTGACATCTTATTCGCTCGTTGTCCAGAAATATGAGACCGGCCATTTTATATATTTTATTGTTTCATAGTTCTTGTTTTGTATTTACCTCTCTGGAGTCAGGAGTGTTTGTTTGTATTACTTTTTTATTTAATCTTATTGTTTTTTTTTGGCTAAAAAAGATTTATATGGATCACGATGTGTCATCAATCACTTGTTGGTCACGTTATACCAAGCCGCGTCATCTTCAAGCTTCTTATCGGATCTCTCTTTTCCTGTCCATGATTATCATGTTAGATATAATTTTAAAATATGTAAATTTCCCACCCTCTTATTAAAAAAAAAATAGAATACACTTTTTAAAAAAATATTTTTTTATATGAATCTCATATTTGTATATTAAAAAAAATAAAAGAGTAAAACTTACGTGCTCTGTGACCGTATAAATCATTTTCTTTATTATCACTGGCTAAGATTTGATTAGGTGCGGTTTGACTAGTAAAATGAAATGAAATGATTTTAAATGAAAATTAAATAAAATATTATTAGAATATTATTTTTTAATATTATTATTATTTTAAGATTTAAAAAAATTGAACTGTTTATTATATTTTATGTAAAAATTTAAAAAAATTATAATAATAAAATGAGATTAGATAAAACACTTACAATATCCAAATAGCCCAACAATTCGGTCGTTTGTAATTGAAACCCACCTCCAACGCTTTTCACTTTCTTTGTTTTCTTAAATAAGATAAGAAAACGTTATCTTATGCCTAAAGGGCATCAGCTCGTACGTCGTCCACCTATGCTTTAGTTCCGGTAGCAATGATGCGTTTTCAACGTCATAGTTAATATACAATGCGTGGAATCCTTGATTACTACCACCATTAATCATAAATTAACAAATGGATATACGGGGAAAGCCCAATTACTACAAGTGGAAGAGCTATCGGAAGTTGCTTTTAAGTGGATTGCCTTACCCTATTGGAATTTGGGTGCATGGTTTCAGTCAAATTCAAATGGGCCACTGATTACTGCAAGTGGAAGGTCATCAGATATTGCAATAGAATTTGATGTACAAAAATCGAATCTTGCTTCTGCTTCTCAGCCTCTCAAACAGTCAAAAAAGTGTTGGTATGAAGACTATTGGGTGCCACTAGATTATGGGAGCAATATCTTAAGGTAGCACTAGTTTCCAGCTAGATATTAATTCCTTTTAGATTTGGATCATGGCACATGACAAATGACCGAATATCTTCTTCTTTTTTTCCTTTTTTTTTTTTTTTTAATATTTTCGAATGCTTTTAAAAGAAAAATCAGCTAAAGAAATATTTTTTTATTCAATTAAAACTTGAGAACTGAACAAAAAATAGATCAAAACACCAAGAAAATTAAAAAAAAAATGGTCATTTGTCATGCCAACTATCGTTTCCTTCTGGATTTACCTGTAAGTTATTAAAATAGGTTGTCATGATTCAGCAAAAGAAAAAAGAACAGAGAGCTTAATTAGCAGCTAGAATTTATGGCCAATCGACTAGTTTTTCGTAAAGGAAATGTTGTTGCTTTTTAGATTCCATGATCGAAATAAGAATAATTAATATTCCAATAATAGTTTTGAATTTATGGACGTACTTGAGTGGTAGCTCGACTAAGCTTAGTGGTCTTAGCACTCTCTATTAATAATGCTTCCCTTTTAATTTTATGCTTTTTGAATAGTTATATATAGAATCCTACTTTTGTTCTATGCTCTCTCATTGATCCAAGTTGAAGGAATTTATATATTGACTACAACGACCAATCATACATCTGAAATATGAAAAAATATACTCATCATTCATTTTTTTCATTATTCTCTCGTCATCTCATGATGTGTTATTAAATGATAGGTTCATAAGTGAAATATAATAAATAATTTCCAATCATCTAATACCATATCATGAGATGATGATCAGAGGATGATGAGAATTAAAATGATAGATAATATTACTCTAGGGCCTTAGGAACAAAAAATAAAACTTTATATATATGAATGTACGTGACTTGTGACAGCTCCCACCATTCACTTGACTTCACATGATGATCATATATTCCAATATTGGAAAAAACACGAAGTAATTAATTGCAGAAACCATAGATCATGCATGCATGCCCCCTATGACCGATGTATAGTCACCACCACTATCCACCTTAATCCTTCATTTCACAAGTGCTTCATGTTGATCTGATCTCTCTCTCTCTCTCTCTCTCTCTCTCTCTCTCTATCGGCCGCCAGAGTGCAAAAGCAAAAATATTGCATGCATTTCTGTCTGCTTTCAACATTAGTACTACTGTAGTTAGGGAAACAGAAAATCCAGGTGGGGTTGGCGAATAGCACAATAAGGAAACTCAAAAAAAAAAAACTTTACATGATCTTTGACATCAATCGATCATACATCTCACATGAATCATGATTTGTTTCATCTATTTATATATTCTTTTTTACAAGGGAATTAAAAAAAAAAAAAACTTTACATGATCTTTGACATCAATCGATCATACATCTCACATGAATCATGATTTGTTTCATCTATTTATATATTCTTTTTTACAAGGGAATTAAAAAAAAAAAAAAAGTAAGAAAGGGAGGCAGGCCAGCCGTTACAATCTTTCCTTTTGAGCATGCATAGACACATGAATTAAGTCGTGGTAATGAATATTAATATTGTCGGTTGTGATTATTAATTCAATCTCCCATATAATAACAACAATCCGACCAAGCTAGGCACCATGCACTATATATATATAAATATATATATATATGAATAATGCTAGTCCCACCACTCCCAGCTGGTATTTTTTTGTTTTTTTACTTCGTAATTATAAAAGTATTTTTTAATGATGTTGTGAATTTTTTTATTTTTTTTTAAGATTTAAAAGTGTAAAAAACCATATGTAAAAAAAAAAAAAAAGACCAATTATGACTAAGGGTGGACATAGCACCATCCTTATACATTAGAAGTTCAATAGTTGGAGACTGCCTCGATGGAAGCTTGTTAAGCTTATGAAAAAAAATAGATTTAATCATTTATATTTGTTTGAGTTTTATTACATATAGTCATTTTTGTATATTTCTTACGTATTCTACTGATACGATTAGTCAAAGCAGTTATTTTATATTAAAAAAATCGATGAAGCCAATCACATTAGTGGAATATCTAAAAAGTACATAAAAATGACTGCAGATAGAATTTTTATATTTATCTTAACACTGTCCTCACCTATGGGCCAAACTCTTCTTCAATAAATGAGCCTAACATATAGAATATTTAACTAAATAGAGGTAGAGTGTAAAGTCATAGTTCGAACTAGAACTTTTTCTATAATATTATGTGAAATTACCACTTATAGTAAAATTTTAAGTTGGTAGAATAAAAGTTAATATTTATATTTATCTTAATACTGAAAAATAGTCTTGAGGGGAGTTTTTCTTTTCTTTTTAAGATTAAATAATAATAAAAGGATTTGTCATTATTAATCTCCAAATAGAGCAAAGGTAAATACAGATGATCATGATGCTAATTTGGGGACACTGAGCCCTGAGGAGTGAGGGCCTGAGGAGCATTGCTTTTTTATTTAATTATTTTAACCAAATGGTTAAAAATCTAATTTAGGGAGAAAGAATGCAGAAGACGGCGCTACGTGCATCCAGGCGGTATCTGATTCATTAGAGGCTCATAGTCATAATTCTTTACTTATCGTAACCGTCTACGCATTGCTGTGACCCCATCAAACAAGTAAATTAGAAAGAAAATTCTCACCAACCACCCAAAATATACGTGGCGAATTTCCTACTTAACGCGTGGCAATGTATCCCATGTTGCGTCGTTGATCCACACTTCTTTCGTTTTGAATACAGGTGTTCATTGTGGATAAAATTGAAACCAAACGGTATATATAGCCTATAGGTCTTCATAGTTTCCAAATGTAAAATGCAAGGAAAACAGACGAATTCACATGAAAGAAAAAAAAGAATGTTCATATTTGAATGTTAGAACCCAACCGTTAAGATTAAAGGTTTTAGAATTTTTTTAATATTAATTTAGTTAAATCTTTAACTTTCACAATCATAAAGTTTTATCATATTTCTAAATTCGATGTTAACGTCGGCTCATTCTATCGACACTGATCCGATAACAGTCTTTTTTTTTTTTAACTACTTCACTCATCTATTAATTCTCAACAACTTAATATCATACTTATATAGAATTCCAAGACATTTGTCATACCCTCCATAACTTAAACTTGTGACTTGGCCTTTTCTTTACTATGAGCATACCAATTATTAAAATCTCAATCAATAATCCAAAAATCCTAACCTTTCAAAATTATAATATGAGTGGTACTTCACCTATCAAGAATGTAGTTCGATGGGTTCTGATAAGACTATTTGACTTTTCTTTATTTATTTTTTTTATGCTATTAAACATTTAAAAAAATTACAATACTATTAAAAAATATTTTCTTAATTACTAAATAAATAAATAAATTGCATCGGAGCCATCCACGGGAATGCATTACATGTCTGACCCATCCACGGGAATGCATCGGACCCATCCACGGGAATGCATTGCATCCGATAATATTTTCTTAACACCATCCTCCGGCCAACAAGCATTTCCATTATAACATTGATGATTTAAGATTGGTTTATATTCAGAGACAAAATGAAATAGTTTTAGATAACAAATTTAAAATTGAAAAAAATATTATTAAAATATTATTTTTTAAGATTATTATTTTTTTTAAAATTTAAAAAAATTAAATTATTTATATAAAAATTTAAAAAAATTAAAACGAGATAGAAATATTTTCTCAATTCAAACGGAGGTTACTGTTTATTAAACAGATAAATCCGCTCGTGAGAATGCAAAGATAAGGATGGTGCCGTGCTTTTTTAAGTTTTAAGCTTATCTGGTTGATTAGCTGTGAGCCATGAGAGAAGCAGCTAGAAAATGATGTTTGGACATCGTCGTCATACTCACGTGGCACGGAGCCGTGGGGATGACTTTACGCGTGAGCGTCGGCCAAGTAGCATACGCTTGCTTTTATCTCTTCCATCCCGTGAATATTATTAACATACACATATAACTTATTTTCACCATTTTTTTTTTTTTTTACCAAATCTATCGCATTAACCTTTAAATCTTTCTTTATAAAAAATAATCCAGTAAAGATAAAACTGTCACATTTTATATAATATAATAAAAGTAAAATTACTCGAGAATTATTACATCTACGCTAATAAAAAGGCAAGACATAGTAGATTTGGTAACAATAATATTAATCTTGACTTAGCAAAAAACTAATTAATAAATTAAACTCAGAACAAAAATGACTCACACATTAGTGTGTATAATAATTATATTTGTAGTATTGCCAATGACTCTCACTCTTTTTTTTATTTTTTAATGAATTTGAAATCATTTTCCTATAACAACTCACGGTAAAATGTGGGTTAAGTTAAAAGGAGAAACTTCCGTAAATTGACTTTTTCTCTAGGATTTGCTCCTTGTCCTTTTTAATACTTGTCACTTAGCCCAGACTCAAACCGTTACGCGAACCACCTGAAGGGGCAGAGAGAACTGAAGGATTTACGTTCATACTTAGTTGGGTTATGTTCACCTTACCAACCTCAATCTTGATTTACCACCTTTTGTTTTTCATTTTTTGAATTATCTGAAACATTCTTGAAGAAAGCAAGAGAACAAATTGCAGTGTTAATTGGTGAAAGATGAAGTTTTGCAAAAAATACCAGGAGTACATGCAAGGCCAGGATACAAAACTACCTGGGCTTGGCTTCAAGAAGCTAAAGAAGATGTTGAAGAATTGCCGGAGCGATCTTCAGTCTGGCAATGGCATTGATGGGGTCCATGACAGCCAAACATGTCCTGACCATTGCCCAGGTAATTTGAAAAACCACGACCAGTTTTAAATATTTTTCCCATATTTTCTAGTTTGTTTGGAAAACAACCAGACTTGCTTTGGGTTCTTGCGCAGTTCCCTAATCTAGATTGGGTTTTTGGTAAATCTGTTGGATTTTGTTATGATCTCACGCTCTCTCTTTTATTTTTTTCCTTATTGAAGGAATTTTACCAAATGTTTTGTCTGAAATAATTCCAATAACACTTATTTTCCTGCTTTTTTTTTAGATAAAACCCAAATGATGTATGATTGAATGATTCTTTGGTTCTATTTGATGCATCTTCAACGTTTTCTTCACGATCTCTTTCTCTGGCTCAATGTTCTTTTTTTATAGATCCTTTATAACTCATACTACCAAAATCAATCATGAAAAGTAGCTTTATTTTTTCCATTTCAAAGCTATTCTGAAGGTAATAGATATTTTGGAGCCGAGTTATCAGAACAATAATCGATTGCAGTAGACGTCGAAACGATACCTGCAGACTCTAATATACGGCATGTTTGGATAGTGAGTTGAGATAAGATGGTTTTAGATGAAAGTTAAATAAAATATTATTAGAATATTATTTTTTAATATTATTATTATTTTAGAATTTAAAAAAATTAAATTGTTTATTATATTTTATGTGAGAATTTAGGAAAATTGTAGAGATGAGATGAGATAAAATAGAATCGTTTCTGTATCGAAATGGGCAATCTAATTTTGACATATTACCTTATGTTCTTTTACCTTCGTCTGTAGGGGGGAGTTTTTTGTCGCAAGGAAAGCAGTGGTACTTTGTATGGTATAATTCTGCAATTATCATATTCATTGTCAATGCATTTGAAATGAGACTTGGTTCTTTTTTTTTTTTCCTTTTACTGAGGATTGAGCCAAGTGCCATGATATGCCAATAGCTTGATCTGTTTTTTTATCATTTTGGTAGATTACCACTGATCTATATTTCGAGATAAAAATATACTGGACGAGAACTTTAAACGTTTAGATTGTTCTATCCGATGTGTGTAGTGTGCGATGGAACCTTCTTTCCTTCTCTTCTCAAGGAAATGTCTGCAGTAGTAGGTTGCTTCAATGAGCGTGCGCAGAAATTGCTTGAGCTGCATCTTGCTTCTGGCTTTCGGAAGTACATTATTTGGTTCAAAGGCAAGATACAAAAGAATCATGGCACCTTAATCCAAGAAGGAAAGGACCTTGTTACTTATGCACTGATCAACGCCATTGCAATAAGAAAAATTCTGAAGAAATATGATAAGGTATATCTATCCCACTTTTTGAAATGAATGTTAACCACACGATTTGATAATATTTGGTTTTCCTTTTATGAATTTGCTTGAATTTTTTTTCATTTTGACCTCAGATTCATTACTCTAAGCAAGGTCAGGCCTTCAAGTCACAAGCACAAAGCATGCATATTGAAATTCTTCAGAGTCCCTGGCTCTGTGAGCTCATGGCTTTCCACATCAATCTAAGGGAAAGCAAGATCAAATCTAGGAAGGCACCGACATTGTTTGAGGGCTGCAACCTCACATTTAATGATGGCAAACCATCACTTACTTGTGAGCTCTTTGATTCAGTCAAAGTCGATATCGATTTGACATGTTCTATATGCTTGGTAAGTTTCCAGCTTTCATTTTGCTGAGGACTTGTGCAAACTAAACTACATTAAGGACATCGATGGAATCTCTGGGCTTTGTGGATGTGCATGGTACATGTTCTTGTGCAAATAGGACATCTAATAGCATAAAACATCCACTTTCAGAACTAAAAGATTGGTCTAGAAATGACAAAAAAGAATCATAAAATTGCTTGACCACAATCTAGTTTATAATTTCACTCTAGACCTTGCATATGGTCAGTTTTTAGCAGTCAGGCTTCCATGGTCTGGATCTGCTCTCTCCAATAGTATTCAAGAATCATATTTTATCAGTATAAAACATAAAGCACTTCAGATTCCAGGGCCAGAGATGTTATCTGTTTGCCAATCTCAATAACAAGAGCAATTATCTACTCTGTCTGGATGGTACTTCATTGAGTTCACCTCCATTGACAGTTATTCGATTGTTAATTTTTTTTTTTCTTTTTTTGGTAACAGGACACAGTCTTTGATGCGGTTTCCCTCACATGTGGCCATATATTCTGCTACATGTGTGCTTGCTCAGCCGCAGGAGTGACTATTGTGGATGGACTAAAGGTAGCAAAGTCTAAAGCTAAATGCCCTCTTTGCCGAGAGGTAAGTTTACCATATTTCAATCTCTTGGATTGTGGGACAGCTCTCACTGTTGATGATAATGTCGCAGGGTGACAATCTTCATCTTTTTGGCTTCTCTGCCTAAAGTGCTATAAAAAATATAAACTCTTCACCTTTTGGCAATACATGGTAATTCCTTTCTGTTGATTTGCAGGCCAGAGTTTATGAAGGTGCTGTACACCTGGACGAGCTTAATATTCTATTGAGCAGAAGGTATAGGCCTTTTGGAAGATAAACCTTATGTTTAAGAAGACATTTGAATCAGAATTAATAGAAAGAATAAAATGAAAAACTGAACACGCATATATTGAACAGCTGCAGGGAATACTGGGAGGAGCGGCTTCAGACAGAGAGAGTAGAGAGGCTTCGACAGTCGAAAGAGCACTGGGAGAACCAATGTCGGGCGTTTATGGGGGTCTAATTAGGCAATGTCTTTCCTAGTGCTTACTATAGAATCAGCATCAATGATGCATCCGAAAATAATAAATGTAGATGCCTTTGACCTGTTTGTGTTTATTTCTTCTTCTTCTTCTTTTTCTTTTTGTATAGTCCGTTTGTTTCAACACAGTATATATAACAGTGATTTGATTTATTGCAACGTTTTGTATGGATTCATTGATGCGGTGGATTAAAGAGCGACTGAAAAGATTTTAGGTGGACTGATAAAAAGGAATTAAACGGGTGGTCCTTAATTTACTTCGTCATCATCATGCCCAAGCTCAGCATATTACTTTTGGCCTAGGGGGTGGTTCAAAATTATAACCCTTTTATGCGAAAGTAGCACAAAATGTTCACTTCTTTCTTCTTCCAAGTCAAAAGTGCAACTTTCTTTGCGAGTTTTGGATCAATATTACCAGCTCCTAGCCTTATCAAACCCACTAATGTTTGCATTACAAAATAGAGGATACTCTGAGAATTCCAAACCCCCCAATGGACTGATGTAATTTCACTCATCCAAAAGCCGATGCCCCTATTCCACTTTATCATATCAAAATGTTCAAGACCAGTGGACTTCCGTGCAGTTAAGACGCAGGCCACCGGAGGATGGATTCGAAAGGTCCATCATCATCCACACACACAAGGATGCGAACAGAGAGGCTGATAATCATTTACCCTTGAGCTAAGTTCCTTTAATTTTTAAGTACCAATAGACTTGCATAAATCAGCATACAACAAATTGAGATTCCAAACAAAGTACACTGTAGTTCCAAGGGATCGAAAGGCATCCCGGCACCAAACAAAGCCATTCTCAACTGGAAACTATCAAGGGATTCCTATCTTTATGCATGTGATACCTTTTGCAAAGTTTCTCCAGAGTTGCAACTGAATGCTGCATGGCATTTAGCTTTGTATCCATGAACATCCTCTACAGCACATTAAAAAAAAAAGGATTAAGGAAAGCACCAATTTCACGAACTTGAGACAAAAAAATTTGCCAATGGTCTTGCAAGGTAACAGCATTTGCCATCCTCAAGAGGTATATCCACGGCTCAAGTCCCCATAACCCCAAACCCCCCTTATAAAAAAAGATCTAAACTTTTATTCTACCTCGTAATTGTCTCCATATTTCTCAATTAGCCGACCGATATGAAGACGCTGCATTGATGTCAATGGTTGTGGAGGTGCAGATTCCCCATCCCTTCGCTGCTTTCCCAGTGCTGATTTCAAATCTTTGTGGCCAAACAAAAGAGAAGTCATGGAATCAGCCATTATCAAAGACTGCTCAGATGGATCATGTCCTTTCAGTATGGATAAACTTGACCATCTATAACAGAACTTCCATGAAAAGAGATATGTGCATTTACGTGTACAATATAATTTTTTTTTTTTTATTGGCACCGGTTGTCCAGGAACAGTGTCCTGACTAATCTCGGAGGTGCACAGGCCCTCGGAAAGGAGTTTCCCGCAAGTGCACACGTGTACAATATAAATATAGCTAACAATCTAAACTGAAAACTTCCTGAAAGATCAAATTGATGGATCTCTTTGACCAACGGACCTTCCTTTTTTTATAGATAATCAAGAAGTTTTATTCATTAGAAAATAGGAAAATAGGCATAGCCCAAGTACAAACTGACCTCTAGAAGAGACTAATATAATGGTTCTAGTCTTAAGCTTTTTGGTATTAAGACTTCACTTGCACAATTGTTTGAGGATTGCATTCACTTTAGGCAGATACAAGGAAAGTTTTCCTTCATCTAAACCATTTAGGCTTCTAACAAGTGCGATTCTATATATTCTTTCTCATCAACTAGATGGAGAGTGGATGCTGAATTCAAACAGTTTCTTTAAAACCTAAACCTTGCATGTCTTATATTTAATGGACGTAGGGGTTTATCAGTTTCTTGTTAGGCTGTTAAATTTGAGAAATTTATGGGTACATCCTAAGGTCTTATCACTTTTTTGGAAGGATGTTAGCTTTTGGGATTTATGGATGCCTGGATCCATATTCTTTGCTATTTTATACTTATATATTGAATTTTACGATACCTTGATTCATAAAAAAGGACTTTTTTTAATTGCCCCAACATGTATGCATGGTAGGAACGACATGATTAAAAATTCCTACAGCTTGTAACAATAACAAATTTGCAAGGAAATGTTAAATAGGGACAGAGCCTTATGTAGGTGTGGGAGGAACACAGTGAAAGTACCATTCCTCCAATATGGCAAATGCGATCACGCAAATGAGTTATACTATATACTTCGCTCCCATCAAACTGTATTAAAGTGGCGCAGTCCATTGACCCTTGGACAAACTTTTTTTTTTTTTTTGATAAGTTAACCTTGGACAAACTATTGTTCTCCTAAAAATAAAATATAAGGGTTGATGGACAATGACATGTCAACGCATTAGCATAGGTGTAGTATGTAGTATTTCTTTAAAGAAACATTGGCCTTTGCAACTCATACTCTCATATTCACAGGTCATATATGACCATTTTCCCATCACACTGAAACTTTTTATTTCTAAAAAGGTCTATATTTCTTATAAAAACAGAAAGGTCTGTATTCTTACCCAAAAAAAAAGCTCCATATAAAAGAAAAGGTTATATTGCATGAAAAAAGGTAAGTCAGGAGGCAATTAATACAAGATTTCCTGTTCTGAATCAGGACAAATTTAGTATTTAAACAGAAAATTTTTACAGGAAAAAATGTAAAATATAGCACCCAGTATATATCATTCAGAACCCAGAATCCAACATCCTACACGAAAATTAAACTAACAGTCTACCGAGAGATCGATAGACCTAGAAAAGAAAAGAAGACATTTTTAGTACAATCCAGCCCAATTGAAAGGTTATATATCTTCAATTAGTGTCTAATATTCACTGGTCAGACTTCCCAGTAAAGGGAAATGAAGCATAATGATCAGCACAGTAAGAAAATTAAATAAACAAAAAACAATCCCTCAAATTTGGAAATTTATCACAAATTCAAACAGAAGCCAGGAATCATCGCCATAGGGAAAAAAAAATCAAAATCAAAAGGGATAAAGAACAGACCGTCCTCCTCGAGATCGCTACCGGAATCGAACGGATTGAGCTCCGTGGAGGTAGCTTCAGGTCCATCGGACGTCTGAGGGACCTGGAGAGAGTCGCTTTCGATGATGTGAGAGGTGCGGGATCGGACGCCAAGCAAGTTAGGGTTGGAAAGGACACCGAAAGACTTGTAGTTATGGATGACGCTGGCCTTGTCGTCCCACTTGGGGTCTTGCGGAAGCAAGGAGCTGAGCTTCGGAGGAAGAGAAAATGCCGGCTTGAATACGTTAGGTTTTCTTTTCGGTAGTCCCACCCGCACCTTCGGCTTCGACTTCTTGTACTTTCTACGTGACCCCCCCATCCTCTCTCTCTGACCCTGTCGTTTCTCTGGCCAGGAGACGAAGAAGAAGAGTAGGGTTTAAGGGTTTAAGAACTTATGGTAAGAAAACAAGTCCGAAACGGTGCGTTTTAAGTTGACAGCCAAACCAGACGGTGCGTTTAATATTTATGGAATAAAAATACAAATAAAATGTTGTTGTAGGGGGTCTCTCTATAGATAATGTTACCTTAATTATTTTTTATTTTGCTGTTTCTAATCTTATTTTCATTTATTATTTTTATTGCATCAAGCTCATATTATTTATTTATTTTTTTCATTTAACAAGTATAGGTTGTTACATAATGAAATAAATATTTTTGCATATCAAAATATATTTCAATATTTACTGTAATAAAAAAAAAATATTACATACAATGTATTATCTCTTGGAAATAATGGAATAATAGATCACATAGCTAATTAAGGGTGTTGGTTAAGTAGAAGGAGAGTCTTCTGACTTGATGAATTAGAGCACCAACGAATAGGATGTGGTGTACATATTACCTCCAATAAAAGTTTGACACTTCAATCTCCTACTTTTTTAAAAAATATTGTAAGATATTATATTATTTTCAATAATTTATTTAAAAATTATAAAGAAATAAAAACATCCCAAAGAGTGGTGGTTTTCCCCACCTCTTAAATGGGATGAATCTACCTTTTCCGACAGGCTGATGGCAGATCCACCCTATGAAGGGTGGTGGCGGTCACCGGCTGGCCATCCCTAACTCCAAGCACTCCTCTCGAGTGGCCAGACCATTCTTTTTTTTAATCTACAATATTTCAAAAGAATTATTTTTTAATTATTTTTATGTTTCAATACTTGATTCCTTGTGATTATCTAAATGGTGGTGTAAATGATTATATATATATATATATATAAAATCTTAATAGAGGTTATGAGGTTGAACCTCAATTGGCAAAATTTGAAGGAGAAGGAGATGTGAGAATGAGATTCATGTCATTTGATATAAGCACCTTCCACCCTCTAGAGTCTAGACCCCACATGAAGAGCTCCCCTCAACATGTATTAGAGATCTAATATGTAAAACTGGTCCATAAATGGTTCACATCACGTTTGGGAAGCAAGAGTCCCCATCAACCATGCAGCATTAATTGTGTCAAACAGAGCAAAAACTATGAGGCATCAGTAGTTTTCATCAGTCAATTTAATTTAACGACTTAATTGTTTACTTTATAAAATAAAGTACAAAATTTTATAACCATTTTAAGTTGATCAGATCAAAATTCTTGTACATTTTCATCAGTCAATTTAATTTGCATATATCAGCAGCTGTGTGCAAGACAAGGTGAAACCTTGAATTAACAGTATTAATATTGAGCTGCCCATAACTTTCATATGCTTTCTACAATTCAATTCCAATTGAATTTAGAGAGATTGCAAATTGTGGGACGATAATACAAAGACCCTGTGCATTAAAAAAAAAAAACCAATGAAAAGAGTAATCAGCTACCTAGTAAGGGAATTCTGTCATGGGATCTGATGGTCAGCCAAGACTAGCAGCAGTTGGATAGCAAAGGAGACTGACTCGGATTGTCTTACAACCCGGATGAGCGGTTGGCATACTCTTGAACCAATGCCCCAAAGAGCGATCGCCTTTCGAGCAGACGAGATGGTTTATCAAATTCCTTTGCCCATCCTGTCAAGAAGTAGAAAGAGAAGGGGCATAGCATAAGCTTCAGACTTCATTTGGTAAGCAATGCCAAGCAGTGTCAGGCAAATCCTATGAATTATGAAGTCAACATGCAGCTTAAGCCATATGGAAGGAACAAAAACTGTCTTGTTTCCAAGGAAAACGATTTGGGCCTGCTCTTGTTGGTGAGCCAGATCACTAGGCATGTGCATAAAGGGTATTGATAAAACGTGCATAGTCAGGCTATCCTTGGTATTCCGCAATCAAAATTACAGTGGCAGAGAGAAGGAATGGCTTTATTTACACTGGAAGAACATTTGTTTCCAACATATAATAATCTTCCTGTTCCAGCAAACCTATAATGTGTTATGAATCCAAATAAGGTACAAAATCAATCATTATTGGTAGCATATTTCAATTAGCTTCATGTATTATTTCCACATTCTTGTGTGGCTGAAAGAAAAATAATTTTCATAAAGAGATTTGAACCATATCAAGCTTTCCACTGTAAAAGGGTTTCTCTATGTAAGAGCCCAATGCATGTTGAATAAAAACTGTCGAGCAAAATTTATCAATTATCATTTTCATCATGTATGACAATTTGGAAGTCCTCAAAGTAGCCATCCGCTTTTATTTTTCCTCCCATCTTATTTCGAAAACAAGTCATCAATCCTCTAGTACCGCCGGGTGTATGCCATAATGTGAGATCTTTTGGACCATTCTGGATGTAAATTTCGCTAAACTGGTCATATGCTAAGTGAGTTGATGCTGCCACTACAATGAAACTTCCTTTCGGAATAATATTATATTCTTTTGCCCAGAATTTTTTTCATGACCTAGCTATAAAGATGTGGACTCTGATACATTGAAAGGAAAATGTAGATCACAATAACCTCCAACCTATGCAAATGCATAATCTGTTCATGGAAAAAAAGAAAAGAGAGAAACACAGACCTGCATCTATTACTAAAACCCTATCACAGTCCATGACTGTGGGTATTCGGTGAGCAATGCTGATAATTGTACAGGATGCAAAGTCCTCCCGGATGATCTTCTGAATTACAGCATCAGTCTGGGAATCAACAGAAGCAGTGGCCTCATCCATGAACAAGACTTTGCTATGCTTAAGCATAACCCTGCCCAAACAGAGAAGCTGCCTTTGTCCCACACTCCAATTGTCCCCATTATCAGCCACTAAGGAGTCCAATATTATGGAAACGGTCAGTTGCAGATTGACACTTCTTTTGGAAGAACATACTCAAAAAATGGCAAGTCACTTACCTAAAGAATCAAGCTTATCAGGTTTTGCAACCACCGCATCTTTAAGTTGGCAACGCTCCAGGCTCTGCAAAAGTAATAAGCTCTCACCTCTGCAAACAGATAATATATGCAAACTTTTGTACATATGGTTCTTAAAAGTATGCCATGCCAGCAATGCTATAGTGTGCTAAATATATTACTCCATCAATGTTTAATGAAAAATCACATGCAAAAGAAAAGGAACTGCAACATGTGTCCAAAAACATAATCAGGCCCATTAGAGCAATAATTGATAGAGAAGTGGTATTTTAACTAGTTTAAAAACATATGTTTGGTAGGATAAGCATCTCTCCTGCCAGCACAAAACTCTTGGCAATAATCTGAAAATAACAGAGGTAAGTTTACCTTCCATATCTCTTCATCTGAATACTGTCCAATTGGATCCATGTTGCTTCTCACTGTCCCTTCAAAAAGAACAGGTTCTTGAGGAATGATACCAAACCGAGACCTAAGATCATGAAGCCCAAGCATGCAAATGTCAAGGCCATCTATAATGATTCTCCCTCCCGAAGGTTCAACCAGCCTAAATAAAACCTGGATCAAAGTTGACTTCCCACTTCCTGTTCGACCAACGACCCCAATCTTTTCTCCCCCATGAATGCTTAGAGTAATCCCTTTCAGAACTAGAGGAGTGTTTGGACGATATCTAACCTGCATGCCAAAGATTCAAGGTATTATTAGCATAGATTTTAATGTTATTATTAACTAATATTAACTTGTTTTATGTTTGAAAGCATAAGATTCCTCTAAATTTTACCAGAGGTAAAAAATCTAGTTAAATACTTTCTGTTGATTTACGTGTTAGCATCAGGCCATCTTTATCTGCCTTTCCATCAAATTCTAACCACAGAATACTGATTTTGATAATTTAGGAATTTGAAGACATTAAGTTCAATTTTATTTTTTTTCTGAGCAAGGCAAAAGTTATATCAACTAAGGGATAATATAATAGCGTAGGAGGGAAACTCTAACAAATACCACATGAAGTTCAATTTAATTATCAAAAGATAGAAACCTAAGGGAAAATTACACTCCTTTACACACCTAAACTGCCACCACTTTTGCAAGATGCAACCATAAACCACCAAAATTCACAATTTTTATGGTAAACTACCAAATCAAATTTTGGCAATTTTCATCCTCAAATGAGATCAAACCATTAAGATTTGCCACAAGTCCAATTTTTATTGATTTTAATGGTCAGATTTTAATCAACAGTCAATTTGTAGTTTAGGGTGCAAAATACTAGTTGATAGTTTAGGATGAAAATTGAAAAAATGGTGGTAGTTTGAGGGTGCAAAATATAATTTTCCCTAGAACAAAAGTATTTGAATGCCACTTACCTGCAAGTCTTTGAGGTCGATATTTCCATGGGTGGGCCAATTTGGAGGAGGAAGACGGTCTTTGATTTCCCATGATGCTTCTGATGGAATATTGGTGAATTGCTTTATTCTCTCAACAGACACCATTCTGTTTTCCACCAAGCAGCTCATATATATGGCCCAAAACAACACGCCGTTTAGGGACAATCCATAGGAAAGAGATAAACCAACATTTTCTGCATAATTTAGAGGAAATGAATGAGTCAACTTTTCTGTAATGACATGTCGGTACATTAAATATGTAAAATTTGATGGTCTTATAATAAAGAAAGGAAAAATAAATAGATTTTATGGTATGCCGCAATATCATTCATATACTGGAAGAGCTCAAACATTGAAAACACTAAACATATCTTGAATCATGATTTTAGCAAAACCCATAAACAAAACCCAAAAGAATATTAAGAGTCCATAGATCATACGAGAGATTTCAAGATATTGAATTCAAGAATTCTCGTTTATCAATAACAAGAGACAGTGACAAATCTTTTGTAAAGCCACAATTTTGCATCTTGAGTTTACCAAAATCCATAAGGAAAGCCCAAAATAATGTTAAGAAGCCATAGATTATCTGATACATTTGATATTGAATATGGAAATTCTTATTCACCAAAAACAAAAACCAAAAAAACAAGAAGAGGCAGTGGCAAATCATTTGCGAATGATCCTTTGTATAAATGTTTGGCATCTCCTATAATCAAATTACCATTAATTATTGCCAATGCTCATACCTGGCCTTATGACACTGCTAGGTAGCAGGATCATGAACATAGTAGAAATGCAGAGGATGAAGCTCCCAAGCAGTTCTAAACGGAAACCCAGCCATTCATTGGATCCATTGTTATGGAAATCCATACGTAAGTTGGCATTAACACGCTTGACATTCTCCTCACAAAACCCCTCCTGCTTCCTGAATGAGCGGATAGTTACAACGCCAGAGATGCTTTCTGAGAAATGATGGATAACAGGTGCTTTTGTGATAGAGTCAAGGCGGGTTAATTCACGTGATGATGCAAGATAGTACCCCTGAACCACAAGATAGGGAAATCATCAGCATCACTATACATGATCTCATTTCTTTCAAACAAGTTGGGTTCCGATTATTATTGAAACTTTAGCTGTAAAAAAACCAAATATATAGTCGCATTTTCTTTCTGTAAATAAAGGGATCCTATTAAGCATCGATATGCCAAGGTTCAAAGTTGTTCAGAAAGAATAATAGTATGTATGTCCTGGGCTCTGGTTCATCCACTCATTAAACATTCTGGCTAATGGAATTCTATTAGGTGACCACCTATGGAGGCATATGACATGTGTAATGAAGTATAATTTCTCTCTTTAATGTGAGATTACAATAGCAACAGCAATAATCGTAATAACAATACAAGGAGGGCCCATACCCGATACCAGACATTCAGCCATGCAAGCGGAATCAATAAGAATACTGTGGGCCAAGAATACTGGCACGTGATGATGACGATGCTGATCACTGTGATGTACATGGAAATTGTTAAGCTCATAAAAAAGGGGACGAAGAGATCAATGTTCGTCTGATCAGTTGAAGCCTGCAGGAAGGAAAAATAAAAAATTAAAACTTCATCAATCTACACAACTTCACTTGAAAAATGAAACCTCAAACGATAAAAAAGCCATCTTATGCTGAATTCTTACCCGACTTAGAATTCTTCCTGAAGGTGTAGTGTCAAAAAATGACATGGGAGCATGCAAGAGACTGTGCAGGATTTGCACAAAGAAAATTTGGGATGTCTTAAGCCCCACAAATGTTACAGAAAAGGCCCTTATCAGTATCAACACAAATGAGACAACCGCAATAATTGCATAGACAGAAATGAAGAAAGAAGGGTTGAATGACATAGCACGCTCTTCTGAAGTTTCGAATGCCAACCAATAATCACCCGCCATCAGAGATACTTGCCAAAGTAGAGACATCAACAGCACTGCAGCCACACCCCACCACCCAAAAGCCTCAGTGCAGTAAAGTTTATAAACATGCAAGCTCACTTTGCCAGTTTCTCTCTCCTCCTCTTTGATGAGCTTGGATGTCCCCTTATCAGAGTTTGGCTGATCAACAGACTTGCTTTCGCCGTTGGCTTCCCCGCGGTTAGAAGAGGTTTGCGTTGATTTTGGTAATTTGGGGGAATTTTCACCAGGCATTGTGGTGCCCACCTCAACAAGTTCCATGGACGTGTCATGGGCAGCGACAAGCGCTGTGAAATCCATGCCAGAATCTAGTAAATCATTGTACTTTCCCGATTGGACTACCATGCCATCTCTCATAACCTGGTATCAGAAAGCAAAAGTGAGAAATAAACTCACAAAACAGATGTGTTACCGTGTGAGTAATAATTGAACTACCAGCAAAAAATAAGTCACAATTACACTAACAGATAAAAAATTGAACTTACTAAGATCAGATCCACGTTATGCAAGAAATCAACTTGGTGGGTTACAAGTAGAATAGTCTTGCCTTTGAGAGCTCCTCTCACACATTCCTTTGAAAAGGCATGAATACAAAACAGTCAGAAACATTCTGATACCATGGTCTTAAGCAGATCAAAAGAGCCATCTAAATGTAAGTCAAGTCAGTAGCTTCTGAAGTAGAAGTAACATGGTACAGAAAACACCACTTAAAACAAGCAGTCTGGTTTATAGAAAGTAACATGTAACAGCAGTATATGCATTAAACATAGATCTACCACAATATAATACTACCTCAAAAGTTATATTGCGTTAACTTTGCTTCAAATGACAAATTATTGTGTCCAGTTGTTTGTGGAATAAAACAAGAATAATTAAATTTACACAGAAATTCCAAACTAGATAGAAAGTAAAATTCGACCTTGAATATTTCTGTTCCAGTATGTGCATCAACAGCGCTAAAGACATCATCAAGAAGATAGATATCACAATCCTGATATACAGCCCGAGCAAGTTGTATTCGCTGCTTTTGGCCACCACTTAAATTGATTCCACGCTCTCCAATCTCAGTCTGGTCTCCATACTCCATCATTTCCATGTCGTTTTCCAAGCAACAAACCCTGATGACTTCCCTGTATCTCTCTCTGTCCAGTGGCAAACCGAATAGGATGTTCTCTTGAATGGTGGCATTTTGAATCCATGAAGTTTGAGCTACATAGGCAGTTGTTCCGCAAACCCTGACCTATTTAACCAAAGACATAAAGGTCGGTCAGAGATTCAGAAAATCAGAACAATTTACCAATTTAAAGGTTTCACTAGCAGTGTTTGATTATGCTTCTACCATGTAAGTATCTACATATAAGTAAAAACTGGATTAAAAACATAACATAGACGGACAGATATAATCGCAGAAAGGCTTTCTCAAAGAAACATGTGCACAGCACCTAATTAAATTCTTTTTTTATAAGAAATCTTTATTAAAAAGTGGATGCACAGCACCTAAATTCATGACAAAGGAAAAAAGAAAAATCTCACACACCCTCCATTAGAATCCATACCTTTCCTGATATTTTGTGCATCTCCCCGAGAATTGACGCTAGGAGAGAAGACTTCCCAGATCCCACAGTCCCGACAATAGCTGTAAGCTCCCCTTTATTGATCTCCAAATTTATATTTTTCAAGGCTTCCTCTCCATTTTCATCATCCCAGCTAAACACCCCATCCTTAACTTCCACAGCAATTCTACCATCACATCCCTCCTCTCTCTCCACCGAATCGTTCATCAATTCCCTACTCATCATGTACTTATCCAACCTCCCAAGTGATATCATCGCTTGTGAAAGAGAGATCATCGATTGTGGGAATGTCCTGATTGGTTCCTGCAAGATTTTGAAGATTGTAGTTGTTGTGAACACTGTCCCTGCATCAAGTGTAACTCCTAAGAAAATTGCAGTAGCAAATGTGAGCGTCGATATCAATAACGGGGTGCTCCACATAACAACAATATTTCCAGAGATCGAGTACATGAACTTGGAAAGCCATCCAAACTCCGATGCACGGAAAGCTTGAATTCTCTTATTGAACTGTTCCTCCCATGCCTGGAACTTGATTACTCGCATGTAATTAAGCATCTCATTTGTTGCCTTCATTCTGGAATCGCGATTTCTCATCACATTGAATTGGAACCGGTTATTCCTCCGAGTACCGAATATAATAAATACCATAACACCAAGAATTCCAAAAACTGCTGTAATTACTGAAGCGCCAAGGTAGTTGTACAGGAGTACCAAGGCCACAGCAACTTGCAAAGGCACTAACCATATGGAATGCAGCTGTAGCATCATATCAGACAGCTGCTGAGCATCAACTGCCATGTAATTCACTATCTGTCCGACTCCATGAGCCTGCCGAGCAGAACCTGTCATCCTCAGACCCTTTTTGTACAAAGAAGTGATAAGAGTGGATCGAATGAGCATTCCAAGCTTCTGAGAATTGAAGTTAAATTGGTGAGTCGAGAGAACTTCAACAAATTTTGCGGCGAGGAGAATCAATACAAGGTAATATCCTTCGTAAGGGGAGCTTCTCTTCCCAGAGGTGAAATCCACGAAACTTTGTATAAGAATAGGCCCTACATACATGACACAGAGCCGCACAATTGCAAGGGAGGCAGTGAAGGCAACTTCCTTCCAGAAGCACCGGAGCAATGTGGTTCGGACAGGGTGATTTGATTTTTCATGTGGTTTAGGCCAACTTGATTCAAAGACCACTGCCAATCTTTCAGCTCTATGTTCAGGGGAAAGGGATGGGATTTCTTCAATCTTGAGAGGAGATTTGTAGCCTTTACTCAGCAGGGGGTTCATCCAAAGCCAAAAGGCCCTGGAAACTATAGAAGCTGAGGCAAATCCAGTCACATTTGATTGGCTCAAAAGCGGTTCATAGGATTTAGTTTCTACATCCATAACTGTTTCAATTTCTCTCGTCACTGTCACCCCAGTAGATCCTATAATAGCAGCAAAAAGAAGAACTATGGACAATGGAAAAGAAACTATAGAAACTACATCATCCAATGTCAAATCGATGTCCTGTGGCTCTCCTACAAAGACTAAACGCATAAACCCAGAGGCCATAAACAAGGCAGCAACAATGAAATTTGCAACCCAATAAAATCGAAGTGATAGAGGATGAGTAACAGCTTGAAATCTTTTTTCATGGATGATTAAGATTGTGATTACTGCATGAGTTATGGCTTGGACTAGCCAAAATAGTCCATTAATTAGTTTCCAAGGAAATTGGGTGTTTCTACTAAATGTTAAAATGCTTATAACTGCGTAAGAAAATGCTAACAGAACGCTAACAATCAGACACAGCTTAAACCACAGTGTAGTCCTTAGAGCAGCTCTGTTGTTTCTAACGAGGGGCTTGTGGAGGTCAGAGCTGGTTTGGCTGTTGGAGGTGAACTTTGAATAGAGCTTTTGAACTCCAAATACCAAGAGGGTGAGCAAGAAGACGAGGTCAACAGAAGATAATAGAGTTCTTTGAGGACATGGGGAAAGGAAAATGAATTTTAGCCAATGGAGTGTGATTGAAATAGAGTCGTCCTCAGAGGATTGCATCACAGGGCTTGAGCATGAGATAGAAGTAATCCAAGCCTCAGAAGACATGTTCCAAACTTCAAGTGCACGCAGGATTTCCGTCAATCTCCTTCCTCTCGCTACCTGAAAAGAACAGAGAAAACGGATCAGGATCCTAGAGAACATTGACAAAACCTTGTAACATGATCTTTCGAAACTAAAATAAAAATCACCCCCCAAAACGAACAAAATTCAAAATCACATACCAGATGGCAAAGATGCAATGATTACAAGTGTAAAATTAACGGACATGGTAGAAATAAATAAAATTATTAAATTCATCTTTTTCCATTGGTTTAATCTTATAAACTTGAAATCTAAGAGGCCAACTCTTGGGAACTTCTCACCGGGTGTCTAACTCTCTGAGGCTGTGAGAGTTCAGAGGTACTGCCTTAACGTCTACCAGAACCAAGTCGCAGACAATTTTCCAGACCAAATGGGTGTTCTTTTCTTTTCGCTATCTCTTGGTAAATGGACTTCATCGAACAAAAAACGAGAAATGAAGGAGTGACAAGAGAATCCCTCCCATCAAGAACTTTTCATTGAACAAAAGCGTGCTTAAAACTGGCCCTTGCCAAAACATACCAATTAAAGAAGCAAAGGTAAAAAATAATAATAATAAAAAGGAAACAAACGGGGTAAAATATGGTAGGATCTAAATAGCACCATCGTAAATAGTAGAAAAAGGGCCTGTATCTTCTCAAATCAATTTAATTTCTCGAGGTCCACTGGCAATTAATATTTAATAAGACCCGTCGTATCACGTTCTCGCCGAACACTACAAATGTTATCAGGACAAACAAAAGATACTATAACGAATGGAAACAAGAATCTCGATGATCATATAATTAAAAGAATGGTTGAAAATGGCAATAAACTGAGAAACTAGACCGAGCTCATAAAAAAAGTTGATTTTTCTACATCAGATTTTATATTTTTATAGCTTTTTTTTTTTTTTTTTTATGGCAGCAAATTTTTTACATGAGAGCAGTTTTTTTATGGCAGAATTTTTTATAGTAGATGATTAAAACTAGAAAATCAAACCAGATCGGATCAAAAATTGATAAAATCGAAAGTACCGGTTTAGAAAGGTAACCGATGCGTAATCGATTTTGGAAAATGCAATACTGGTCATACCGGTTCGGTTTTAAATTTTGTCCAAAACCTAACCGAACCGGATCGGTTACACCCCTACACAAAGGGAAAAGGAAGAGGGAGGTCATACGAACTCAGTTGGATTCGAGACTTACCTCAACTCATCTCATCACATTTTATTATTATAATTTTTTTAAATTCTTACGTAAAATATAATAAATAATTTAATTTTTTTAAATTTTAAAATAATAATAATATTTTAATAATATTTTTTCAAAATTATCAAAAACCATTTAACTCATTTCTAATCTAAATGGTACAAAACTGTAAGAAATTTTGATAGAAAACAATGGAGTAACAGTAAACAGAAAAGGCAGAAAACAGTCATAAAACCGAGCCATGCAAAACCGAGAGGACCGTTAATTTACAGAATGCCACAGTAACTCACTTTCGTTATATGAAGATTCAATAGTCAGAGAGGAGCAGGTTTTCTCTGAGCTATCAATCTCAAGCTTCAAAGTATTTCTATTCACAGAGTTTTCATCCAAGCAAAATGATATACGGCAGTATCATCTGTCTGACTACTACTGCACCAGAAATGACCAAAAATGATTACCTTCGTGCTGAGCTCTAGCTCCTGCAGATATTGGCAAGAGATGCCTTGGGATGCAGAGCAGTCTATCTCGTCACTGTTTATGGCAGGCAATATATATGACAAGGCAGCAGACGAAAAGTCCTGGAGGCTCTGCGGAAGAGTCGTGGAGAAATGGTTTTTTTATCCAGATAAAACGTATTCCCAGTCGTTCATTACACTTGTATGGTTAGCATTTAGGAAGGGTCCGAGCTCAATTGCCGCCGTAGCGCGTGCATAAACTGTTCAAGGACAAGACAGGTGGGAATTGGGAAGCGTTAGGGGCTAGTTAGTAACGACGTGGCAACAGCTGAGCGGTCCAATCAACCAAACCGAAGCGGGAAGACCCAGAGCGCGTGGCACTGGCAGTTCTTAGCTTTGTAGAAAGACAATATGTCATTTGTACTGTTGCGCTTTTTTTATTGTTTTGTTCGGAGTAAACAGTTGTCATTTTACACATCAAGGAACGACGGCCATGCAATTATTAATAAAATAGCAAAAACTATGGGCCCTCTTTTAATAGTGCCAACGAAGAATATGCTTAAGTTAAAGAAAGGATGTTTGATTTTCCGGATGAATGTATTTACTGTTTGAATGTTTATTTTAATTATTAATAAAAAGAAATAATCTATTGGATACATTGGTGTCCATGGTAGTGGAGTCCCGTTCTTTCTTTAGGAGGAGATGGAGTGATAGGACTCTTCCTATTAAGGAGGACGGAAGGTGATAGCACTTCTCTCCTTTTGAAGAGAAGTCGTTTAGTTCTGTTTTTACAGAACGCTATTCTCTCGTAGAGAGAGTTTATTTGAAGTTAAGACAAAGTCCGTCATAAAGAAATTTGTGTACGGGGTGCTACAGAGCAGATGCGTAGGTTGGCTTGTAGTCTGGATTTTTCCCTGTATTGATAAGTCACATTTGTAACTTCAGGATTCATTGAATGAAATGAAGTCTATTTCAAAAAAAAAAAAAATTAAAGAAAGGAAAAACAAATGAAGAAAGAAAACAATGGATGTGCTTATATTTCTTTCAACAATGTCTACCAAATTGGATGGTATCATTATTCTAACTTAATTTGACAATTAAAAATATATAAAAAGAGCAAACGTACAATTTTTTTAGATTAAAATATTTCTACAAAACGATATTATTTTTTTTATAAAAATACCGCCATTAAAAATATAATTATAAAGATGATTATCATTTTTCATATAAAAATAGTATAAACCATACTAAAGTAAAAATTTATTTTGACATTATTTATTGAATAAATATATTATAAAATTAAAATATTATTTGAATATTATTTTTATTTTAAAATTTGAGTTTTTTTGTATTTTTTTTTTAAGTTTAGAAAAGTTGTAATGATATTTAAGTAATTATTATATGAAAATTTTGAATATTTGAAAATTTAAAAAATATTTTATATTTGAGTGATTTTTTAGAAGAAAATTATGAAAAATTTTAAGATAAAAAAGTTCTTAGTGTCCAAATATAGCCTTGATGATTTCATATTCGAGTATATTGAAAAAGGAAACTAGAAGAAAAGGTGTGGACTTTTAATGTTGAAGTTATTCAAGATTTAAAATTTAGATTTAAAAAATATATATTTGTGTCAACTTAAAAAACTATTTTAAGAGGGATTTCTGTTTTGAACTCTCATATACTAGTTAATAGAATGAATATTATCTTAAAACGTTTTTTTAATCTAAAATAGGAAATATAATATATATATATTGAGATTAAGATTTTTTACGGTTTTTGTATCTAAACTTTTTATCCCATTCGAAGAGAGATAAATATAATATAGAGATCAATTTTAACATATATATATCATTACTCTTAAAGTATATAATAATTACTCTTGATACAAGATGATCCACGTAGTCTTTCTATGTCATATCCCGTCTCTTTAAAAAGATTTCTTCTAGATTAATATAGAATTTATGCAAGGGTAATGATATGTAATATGCAATTCTCGTGTATTTTTTTCTTGGGTACTATTATTAATAAAATAAATTTTTTATATAAACTTTAGATTTATTATTAAAAGAAAAAGGCAAAAACTGCGTATTAACAATGGGAGAAGAGTAGATGGTTGGTGGGGATGGATTTAATGATGGGTGGTTCTACTCCCACCTCTGGGGCTTTCGTTAGGGGTGAAAACCGACCCCTTCAACACGATTTTTGGACAAAATCAACACCATCCCATGAGAGAAAAATGGGTGGAGCAACCAACCGTAACCGATCGATAGAGAATGGTAAAATTGGCCGATGTAGTTTCAGTTGGTTGCTATCGATTCATCAGCATGAATATCAATTCCAACACTCAACAATACATATTCAACAATAAACATCAACTATACAGATCCAAACAATAAACATCAAGTTGATGTCATCAACTATCCCGTGAGTGAGTGAGTGAGTGAGAGAGAGAGAGAGAGAGAGAGAGACGAAAGGGAGATGAGAGACCTGAGAGACTGAGACAAAGGCTCTAAGAGTCCAAGAGGGAGATGGTATCGTCGCATCGGAGAGGGAGGTTGGAGGGGTGGCTACCGTTGGGAGAATATGAGTGAGGGAAAAAAAAATCAAAAGGAACAATGAGGAATGAGGACTCCAAGGGTCTTTTACCCAAATTCAAAACAGCGTTGTTGTATTTATATTTTTTTTACAACATGCATCCCTAAAACGACATCGTTCTACTCATTTAAATTAAACGATGTCATTTCATCTACATATATTTGAAAAAATATATATAGTTGATGTCGGCCAATTCAAAGTTTTTTTCCTGGGTCAAACTAGGATCGAATTGGCTGACGTCGATTTTGCTTAATTCATATTGTTAGCCAACTAGTTCTTTGTCGATTTTGGCTGGTTCCATGCTCCGGCGGCTGGGGGTGTTAGCCAGTTTTCACGGTTTCTGTACAACCCTAGCTCCTGCTAGTTGATTTTAACTCTTTTCTCTTTGTTTTGTATGTATTTTTTAACAGTTTTAAAAAATTTAAAACATTATTAAAAAGTACTTACTTAATTATTAAATTAAAAAAGGGTGGGTCTGTGCCCACCGCTAAGAGCTCACGTTGGGGGCTCCCGCTAATGCATTCTATGTTTTTTTTTTCTTGCTTTTTTTTACATGATTTTTTTAACATCTTTAAATATTTTTAAAAAAAGAAAAAAATTCACTACACTATTAAAAAATATTTACTTAATCACCATGTAGAAAAAACTAAATAAAAAAACAATTCACAATGGGTGCCCCTAGCGGGAAGCATAGTTTTTTCCATAAAAATAAACCAGTGGTAGCCCCGTAAGAGTAGGTTTTCCCTTAATGATTTATTTATAGAATAATACTAGTCTCACCGCTTTTAGCTCCCACTGGAGCTACCGTTGGCATTTTTTTTTTTTTTTCGTGATTAAGGAAGCATTTTTTAATATTTTGTATTTAAAAAAAATATTTAAAAATGTTAAAAAATACATGTAAAAAAAACAAAAAAAAAAAAACATACCAAAATAACTAACAAAAACTAATGGTAGCTATAGTGCCGCTCTAAAAATTAAGAAAATAATACTCTTACCACTTGTTCTTACAACTCGGTATTATCGTTGGAATTTTTTATTTTTCTTTTTACTTAGTGATTAAAAAAAGTATTTTTAATAATATTGTGATTTTTTATTTTTTTTTAAATATTTAAAAGTGTAAAAATATATATAAAGAATAATAAAAAATAAGAAGATCAATTTTTTTTTTTTACAATTAAATCTTATGTTGCCAAATGTTATCAAAGTAAAAATCAAATCCGAAGAATGGATTTTTACTTTGATTTCTATAAAATAAATAACTATTTGTTCTACAAAAAAAGAGAAATGATTTTTTTTATTATATATATTTTAAATTTTGATTAAGGCTCTACTTGATTGAATTTTGATTCAAAGGAAAGAATGCATAAACTTGAAATAACTCACTCAGAACACATTTTAAAAGATTACGCGATACATTTGAATCAAATAGGCCCTTATGCAATAAATATTGAGCCGCTTGTAAGCCTTATTTGATGGGATAGTTAAGAGATTATTTATGGTTAAACTTTTCACAACTTATCAATAGATATAACTCTTTTGGTTGAATAGTTTATCAGTCTGGGTGTGGATGTTCTTATTTGGATATCTTGTTTGGGCTACTGGATTTATGTTCTTAATTTCATGGCGTGGATATTGGCAAGAATAATAATTCTGTTATATAGTCAAAAGTAGTTTTTATGTCTTTTTTTGATGAATCATATAGTCCTACACTTTCATTAACTAATAAGAAACGAATTGAAATTATAATTGAAACAACCAAAAAGGATATATGAGTTAGGTTATGCTTGGATGTTTTATCTTATTCAAAATTTTCATCTCATTTATCTCATCATTATAACTTTTTCAAATTCCTATATAAAATATAATAAACAGTTCAACTTTTTCAAATCCCAATACAACTTTTTCAAATTCTAATTTAACTTTTTCAAATCTTCAAACTAAAAAATAATATTTTAAACTTTAAAACAAAACACAAAATTTTCATCTCACCTCCCAAACATAATCTTAATATATGCTCTAATATGAAAAAATATCATAAAAAAAGAAAAAAAAAAAAAAAAAAAAANTAGAAGTCTTTCTCAGTAGCAAAAGCGCTTCTCCTTCCCCTTAGGACAAGAAAGAGATTTTTAATTTTATTGCTCCCGCTTCCTCATATTTGCGCTCGTCAAGCCAACTTTACTTTTTGGGAAGTGAAACAGCGGTTGAAGCAGACATTTCGAAAGGACAACATCGAAAATATATATATATCTATACTAATTATATAAGCGGCAATCGACGAGCTACAGTGAATAAACAGTAACTTTCCCGTTCCGTGTTTTCGATTCCGTGTATTGGGGGTCTTTTTGGTCTTTTGCGTTGGGGGTCTTTTTGGTCTTTTACTTGTAAGTACTTATACAGCCCCTTCGGTCATTCCGCCCGTCTCTCCCATTTGGCTGTGTCTCTCATTTCGTCTCTCTCGTTTCGTCCGTGTCTCTACGCTGCTCTCTCTTTCGCTTGGATTTTCTAGGTTTTCCGCTTCTTTGTCTTCTCCTTCTTTTTTGTTTTCTGCGTGTGGGTCTGGTTGATTGTTTCTCTTGGTGTGCTTTTGATTTTTATTTCGGCTTCTCTGGGAGTATGTTCCTTGCTGTTTTTCGTGGTGTTCCCCGAAAAGCAACGGCCTTTCCTCGGTTTGGGGATTTTTTGTAGAGTTTTCCTGTTCTTTCGTTTGCTTTGGGATGTTGTTGTGCCTTAAAGTTTACATTTTTTTTTATTCTGGCTTAAAGTTGAGATTTTTTTTTCCTGATTTTTGAAACGTCTGAACGAGTTCCTCGAGTTTCTGTTTCCTTATTTTCGAGATTTCTTTTTGGTGATTTTGGTTGTTTTGTTTCGGTGCAGATGTTTGTCCTTTAAAAGATGCCATTTTTTTAGGGGTTTTCGAAAGGAATGAACCAGTTGGGCTTTGGTGTTTCCTGTTTGGTTCTTTCGGGTGTTTTCCCGTGTGTTTTTGTGTGTTTTGTTATTGTTTGGAAGTATTTTTTCGGCTTGTTTCAAAGTTTAAAATTCCTCGCTATTTTCGTTTTGATCCCGTGGTTAATGATGTATTCCATTTTTCTGAAACCGATTCTATAAAATGGCATTTGGGTTGGCTTTCCGTGTAATCGGTGCATTTTTACGATGGTATTATTGTGGTCATGATAGATGAGAGTTTCGATTTTTCTTAATATAGTTTGTGTGATATCTGTCAATTTGTTTTGGTTTGTGATTTGTAGTTTATGTGATATTTCTGGATTTGTTTTGGTTTCTGTAAAATTTACATTTTTTTTTTATTTTCAGTTTCATTCAGTGGTCGATGATGAGCTGTTCATTTTTGGGTGCGGTTTGGGTTGCCTTTGTGTGTTTTTCTTCTGTTTTTCGCATGATGTTTATGTGACAGTTGTCAAAGTTCTGTTCTTTGGTGGTACGTTTTGGTGTTCTTTTGAAGGTGATACTTTTTTTTGGGCCAGGGGGGGGAGTTTTGCTGTTGTGTTTGTTCGGGTTGTCTTCCTCATCTTCTTCTTTGATTGTTTCCAGTAAAGCTTGATAAAAGTTTTTTTTTATTTTGGTTTTCATCGTTATACTGAGTCATGAACCTTTTCATTGTGTTTAAAATTTTTTGGTTTCATTAGGTGAGGTTGTTTTTTTACTCTGTTAGGTTTGAGTTTTATTTTTTTTAATACATATAGATATATTTCTTTCCGGTTGTAATTTAATATTTTGCTTCTATGATTTTTTTATTTTTATTGTTTCTTTAGTTTAAGTTTTTATGCAGTGAAGATTTTGATGCTGTTTTATTTTTTTTGGTTTGATTATGCGAAGTTTATTTTTTTACTTTCTTAGCTTTAAGTTTTATTCCGATTGCAATTTAATATTTCGGTTCTATGATTTTTGTAGTAACTATCTGCTTGTTCAGCTATGTCTATGTCTATATCTATATCTATACTCTAATAATTATATCTATAGTAATTATATAAGCGGCAATCGACTAGCTACAGCGATTTATAGTGAATTTCTTGTTCCGTATCTGCAGCTATTATATGTGTTGTCTATAAATACTATATACCTTACTTTTATTTTTATTTCCATCTATATCTATAGTTATGTATAGTTATTATATATATTTCTATACATACTTATTTTATATGTATATGTATATCTCCTATAGATATATATAATCTGCTCAATCTTTTTTCCCTTTCCCATACATCCCGTCCTATCTTTTCTACCCTTGATTTCCTATTTGGTTCTGTTCTTGTAGTACAACTTTTGTTTGAGATGCATGTGTCGGCCTTTGGTCAGTGTATTAATGTATTCTTAAATGCATCTGTCAGTATTTTGATGGCCTCGATAATTGTATTTTCAACATTAATTTTGTTTGATATTCGTGCAGATCTTTTTGGTTCGGTTTTTCAGATTTTATTTTTAAAATATTCTACCAGATCTGTTTCATTAGTTGAAATAGTTAGTTCAGTTCGTTACTTTTTAGGTCTTTTTTGTTTATTAATTGTGTTGTTGCTTTCTGCTTTTGCTGGTCCATTTGAGTTCTAATCTGAGCTTTCTGTAGCCGCCGTTTTAATCAACTGTTTAAATTTCGTGTGGGTCAGTTTGTCAGAGATTTTTTTTTGTCCTTTTCTACAAAATTAAATTTTTAATGCAATTAAGTTTTCTGCAATTTATTAACTTGAAAGGATGACTTGACTATTCGGGTTTTTATCTTGTCCTTATATTGCCGTCAATAGAAAAAGTTTAATAAATGCACTTTATCTTTTTTCTGCATCAGTCTTTTCTTCATTTATTACTCCTTTTGGATATATGCTACCAAGGTCCTTACTTTACGTCTCTATTTATAATATCGTTCCGATTTGCATTTACAAACATAAACATAAACTCACTCTTCCATTCACTCTCTGTCTTCCATTCTCTTGGAGTTCTGAAATATCTTCCTTTTTCAGTGGTACGTCTGTTGTTAGTCCATTTGTGTTTTTTTTTTTTTGTGCATTTTATACATTCTGTTCCTTTGCCTTGTTCTTTTCTGCATGGTTCTTCTGTTTATGAAGGTCCTGGTTTCGTGTACCTGTAGGTTTAGTTGTTAGTTTTATGATGTCAATCTTTTTTGTCCTTTTGCTGTGGTGTAGAGTTGATTTGTAAATGGTTGCGTCTGTGTTTCTTCAATTCTATGTTTTAAATGGACATGATTAGTTCCCATGATTATCTTCCCTGTTGTTTTCATCATTCGTATCTGAAACTGCGGCGTAGCTACATTCTTTTCTGATGTTGCTTCTGTCTGAGACCACCGGTTGTTTGTTTCCATCTTTTATATTTAAAACCATGACATGGCTAAATTTTGTTGTCATGTTGGTTCTGTCTGAGACCACAGGTTGTTTCTGTTGTGTTTTTTATTTCTTTTATTTATGCGTTTGCATGTTTTTTCCTTGATCTTATGGTTGAGTTTTATAGTTGCACTATCATTTTTAACTAATTCGAAAATTTCATTTCTTTTTTATGGTCCTCAATGTTTATGCATCTTATTCGACATTTGCTCTGGTATCTACGTGTGTTGGTTTGCTTTGTTTCTTGAATGTTGATTCTGACACTTCTTTAATTTTTTATGTGCTTTTAGCTCCTCTGATTTGTTTACGTTTGGTGCAGGCAACCTAGACTTACTGGTTTCCTGGTCAGTTTAGTTAAGGTTTGTTTGTGTTAATAGCTATCTTCTTATGGATGTTTCTGTGAATATGTCTTATTTTTCATTTGCTGTCTAAGGAGATGAGGTCTTCCGTTAAGTTAGGGTAGTTCTTTTCATGTGAATATTTTGCTCTGGATATCTTTCATGATCTATGGTAAACAACATGTTCTGATTTAACTCTATATATATAGATATGAATAATTCATAATTTCTTTTATTTTTGTTGTTCCATAATTTTTGCTTTAATATGAGGATAAGTTCAGAGTTTCTGTGTATCTAAGTGTTATTTTCTTCACATTGGTTGTACTTTTTGGTTTTTCTATGCCGTTTTATTTCACGCAATTTGTTGTTGTCATACTACTACCTTGTTTTGAAATGCTTTTCGAATGTTAAAATCTGTTATATATTTTTTTAAACTTTTTTATCACTAGTTGCATTTTCTAAATATATGTAAGCAAATTCTATAGTTTCTGTTTATTCTACAAACTTTTTACCTTGTGAAATTTAGCATTCCTCTTTTGTTCGTTCTTGTTTTATTTTTATAGATTTAATTTGCTGTAGTATAATCCAGACTTTTGATGCTTATCTCTACTTTTTGGTGAAACTTCTATGAAAATAGAAGATTGTGGTTTAAGATTTGCCTTTGAATCTTATAAAAATTGTAATTATTTTGTTGGGGGTCAAATAAATAATGTCAGAAAAAATTATTTACACCTAATGATGTTGGGATCATTGATACATTACCAAGCAATAGAAGAAATCAAACTGGCGGTCGTTTTTTTTTCCTTCTTGGTATTCCGTGCGACTGTTATATATCTTAACTCTTTGTATGATTGAAACGTTCAAAACTGTATTATAGAATATGAAAAATCGGCCGCTGGATTTGAAGTTTTCATCTATTTTGCTTTTCTATCATTGATCTGCTAACTATTTGGGACAGTAAATAACATTTTAAACATTATATAATGTATACCTCAGCGATATGATTGTAATTTGTATAATCTTCTAATCATTACTTTTTTCACTTGACTAATTAATTTATTAGATGCCACAGAAATGCATAAACAATCAAATTTCAGTTTTCTACTTTTCCAACAATGCAATTTTTCCTTTTCCAAATTGTATATGTTGATTAAATATATCATATTTTGATCTATATGCTCAGCTTCTATTGGTCCAAATCTTAACTGCAAATATATATATATATTTATATCTATATATATATCTAGGTTTACAATGGTTTTTTATTAAAGTCTTATGAAAGTACAAAAAATGTACTAGATATTATTTCCAATTTTTAATTTGATAACCATATTTTCTTTTCTAAATATACAAGAAATAAGAAGTTTTTCCCTTTTATATTCTAATGCAAAAGATAGCATTATATTTCTAAGAACTGAAGATATTTAGAATATTCTTCCATTTCAAGAATATATAAAATTTATTTCTGTTCTTTCGAGCTTGATCTTAAAGAAGCTTTAGTAATGTATATTTTTTATGTTTAAATTTTTGAACAAATATGAACAAGTTCTGTTTATTTGTATTTTTATATTCTTGCAATGGAGGAATGTTCTTAGTATTTTTTATTACTCTATAATGACTTCTAAGAATTGTTATTGAGGTGACAATTAAATCTATGTTTTTTTTCTATTTACTTTTTATTGGGCTGCTCGCAAAAGCACTATCCTCCATCGCTTGCATTGTTTTAGAACACCAACACTAAGATCAAATTTGGTTTTTTTTTTTTTCCACTTAATTAGCAAATTTATGCAATCTATTAAATCTTTTAGTGGCTAACAATAAAATTTCATTTAAGGACTAGGTTAATAACAATTTTAGAAGAAATGATATCTTTCCAGGAACAAAAAAATTATTCTATTTCATGTATACAAATTTTTTACTTCCCTTTTCCAAAATTTGTATCGAACAATATAACTCTTTGCTAGACTGTATATACACAAAATAATAGTTAATAAAGTACTAACAGCTAATTTTCCTCTAAAAGAGTAAAATTTGAACAATTATTTTGGCTTCGACTTTTTATTTAAAAGTCAACATTAAATTAATCAAGATTTCGATTATGGATCATTTGGGATATCAAACTTGTCCAAACTATAAGAAGTTAATTATTTGTTTGTCCGATTTAACCACATTGTAATGTTTTCAATATACAATTCTTTGTAATGTTTTCAATATACAATTCTTTAAAAGTGGATCCCTACCAAGGGAAAGTCCTCAAAACTTTTGTATTGTAAAACCAACTCTTTTTAAATGGAAGAATAGTTTAAGAATCTGTTATTAATAAAAAACAATCCAAAAGCAAAGGTACTAAACGATACAAATTTAAGCATGTTAACTAACGAAATGTCTCTCGATTTTTTTGCTTAATTCTCTTTTATCAAAATATTTGAAGTCCGAAACCGCGGTTATGTGTTTTTTTATAACAGCAATACATGTAATAAAATTACAATTAAAACGTTTCTAAACTTATATAATAGAAATTCATATTATTTCAAAAATATAATTTTATGCGATTTTTTTTGTGTCAAAATCAAATAGACAAAAATAAAAAATTTTACAACATCTCATTCAAATAATTGTTACTGTTTTATTGGTTTTTTTAATTTAAATTTTATTATATTTTTAGACATTTTATTTGTGATAGAAATAATGTTATTAAATTTTAAATATTGTGTAATTTTATATACTATATATATAATATTATATATATATTCCATTTTAAAATATTTTTCTCTTTACTTAAATTGAGCTACAAATATAAAAAAATTTGAAAATAATTCTTGGGAACCAAAAAAAGTTTAATATTTAAAGAAACTTTGTTATGTTCAAAAATTTTTTGGGGCTGTTTTTTTGGATCAAAGTTCAAAAGCTTACATTATTTTAATTAAGTTGAAAGAAAGTTTTAACTTTTTCTTTTAAGAATTTTTTAATCCAATTTTTTATTTATATATAGTTATTATATATATTATAGTTCTTTAAAATCAATTTTAAAATCAATCATAATCAACAAATTTTTTTCACTATTTTTTTATTTGGAAAATCAATTTTTTTCTCACATATTGACAATTATTATTTTTTTCTTTTGTATGAAATTGAGGAATTATAGTATCAGCAAAATCCAGAATTCAACGAAAATAGTCTGTTTTGGAGTGAAAAAATTGTAAGTATTTATTTATGTTATGTACTAGAAGTTATTCTTCATAATTAGTGCATTTTTAGAATTCTATACTTTTTCTTCAGCTTCTTCTTTCTTGTGGAACAATATATTTGTTAGAGTTTTATGCTAATAAGCAATTTCCCAAGCTGTGATATGCTCTGCTAGCATAATGAGTGGTAAGATTTTATTTCTTGTGTATTTCTTTTGTCATAACAAAAAATTATATAAAAAGAAAAATATTTCTTTTTGAAGCTTCTAAAAAACAATCAGCAAAAAATATCTCATATAGAGACTTACCAGAAGAAAAAAAAGGTTCAGCTTCGGCAAAGAGCTAGAGAAGGGTATATTCAGAAAAAGGCTGCTAAAAGAAACATAACTGAACTTGGAAATTCAATGCCGTTTGATCCTGATCAGATGATTATATCAGTTGATAGCATATCAGATGATCATCTTGAACCTATCGATGACACTCAAAATTATATTGTTCAACAATCTCAAAGAAAAAGATCTCAAATTTCTCACAAAGATGTTAACATTGTTGGAATGACTTCCTCACTAGAGGCAACGGTCTCTCCAAATGTTGATATCATTGGGGCACATTCAGATGGATCTACACAACAAAATCCTTTATTGGACTCCTCTACCAATTTGAATTGTTCTGTGGATTTGTTAAATCAAATATCTACATATGCACTGACAGAAACAGATCAGGTTTCTAAATATATTACGATTTAACATATTTATCAAATTAAGTTCTTTTTTATTATATTTTATTATATTCATTTCATTCAACAATAATTTTTATTCTAAAATAGGCTTTGTCTGTTAATCAACTACAATCAACTCCTCAAGGAACTGCAGCAACATCTGTTTGTGGTAAGAAGTCAAAATAAATTTTTTTTTTTTTTTTTACATTTCATTTTACCATTATCTCTACTTTAACTATTGGTTTTAAAAAAATTGTTCATTTTATTCTAATTTTATTTATTGCATTATTCCTATTCTACCTCAACTTAATAGGTACAAATAGCCGTTCTATTGCTGTGCATAGACAAATATTACACAATATTTCACTGGAACCTAATTATCTACCACATGTACCACACTGTAGACATTGTAAAGCAAAAATATTCTTTCGTGAGACATACAGTTTTTGTTGTGCTGATGGATCAATTTCTTTGGTGGCAAATGACGTTCCTGAGCAACTTTACAATTTGTTTATTTCAAACACTCCTGAATCTGAACATTTTCGAACTTATGTCCGAACATATAACAACAAATTTGCTTTTACATCTTTTGGAGTCAAGTTCGACAGAAATTTATGTCAAAGAAACAAAGGAATTTATACATTTCGAACTCAAGGTCAGATCTATCACTATCTCTCTGATTTGGTCCCTTCAAATGGTCGACCTTCTAATCTACAGCTATATTTCTACGACACCGAACATGAATTTGAAAATCGGATTCTGGATTCTGATAGAACAAATCCATCAATTATTGCTCTGCTGATGAATATTCTTCGTGTCAATCCGTATTCTATATTTTTTCGATCTATTGGTGGTTTTCCAAATTTAGAATATCAAAAAATTCGTATCAGATCAGATCCTGGTTTAGATCAACGGGTATTTAATGCTCCAACATCATCAGAAGTTGCATCAATCTGGGTTGAACATGATGATACTGAACAAATAACTCCTCGTGATATTTTTGTATTTAACCATGTTGGTGGAAGTCATATAGTTCAGTATTATTTTGGATGCTATGATCCACTACAATATCCGTTGTTATTCCATTTTGGTGATGTCGGATGGCATCAAGGCATACAGAGGATTAACAAAAGAAATGGATCTGTATCTGCAAATAATTGTATAGTTCAAACAATCAATCCTCATCAATCAGTATCAGCAAAAGAATTACTTGGAAGAGAACAAGAAGGTTAAAAAATTTTCAGCTAAATATAACAACTAACCTTTCATATTGTTGCTATTTTCTAAATTATTTCACCTTTCTTCTTTGTAGTGTTAAAGAAAAAAAGAAAAGATCCAATTGTTTCATGTCGTGAATATTATTGTTACAAGTTACAAATCAGAGAAAAACTCCAAGTCTATCCTCTTACTATCTGGTCGTCTTCTTCAACAATTTGTTGTTGATATGTACGTCAAGATTGAAACATCAAGATTAGATTACTTTCGTACCAATCAACAACACATTCGATCTGAATTATATCAAGGCATTGTTGATAGCGTTAATCTTGGAGAAACAAATGCTTGTCAAATTGGAAAGCGTCTGATTCTACCTTCATCTTTTATTGGTGGTCCAAGAGATATGCAGAAAAGATACATGGAAGTAATGACTTTAGTTCAATGGTATGGCAAACCAGATATCTTTTTAACTATCACCTGTAATCCAAATTGGAAAGAAATTTCAAACGAATTGCAACCTTATGAAGAAACTCAAAATCGGCCTGATTTAATTGCTCGAGTCTTTAGAGCCAAGTTGGAAGAGCTAAAACATCAACTATTCAAACGAGAAATATTTGGAAAAGTTTCAACATATGTCTATGTTATTGAACATTAAAAAAGAGGACTTCCACAGGCACATTTTTTGATTATATTGCGTCAAGATTGGAAGTTATATGCACCAGAATCTTTTGATGAGATTGTTTCTGCTGAATTGCCTGATAGAGACAGAAATCTACATCTGTATACAGCTGTTGTTAAACATATGGTACATGGACCGTGTGGAATTTTAAATCCAGCAAACATATGTATGAAAAAGAATGGTTGCTGCAAGAATAATTACCCAAAACGCTTTGTGCCAAACACAATTGTTGGAAATGATTCTTTTCCAATATATAGACGGTCAGACAATGGAATAACAGTCAAAGTTAGAGGACATGATTTGGATAATCGTTGGGTTGTTCCATATAATCCTTATTTGCTTGCGATGTTTAACTGTCATATTAATGTTGAAGTTTATTCTACAATAAAGGCAGTGAAGTATCTTTATAAATATATTTACAAAGGCCATGATCGTATTGCTTTCAATTTGGTTTCTGAACAAACAAATCAACAAATTGATGAAATTGACCGGTTTCAATCAGTTCGATGGATTGCTCCGCTAGAAGCTATGTGGAGGATATTTGGGTTTATTGTCAATGAAGTTCATCCAGCAGTTTATAGTTTGCATTTACATCTTGAAAATCAACATCAAGTAGCTTTTCAAGCACATGAAAACCTAACCAATGTTCTGAATTCCGATTTTTCTGCAAAGTCAATGTTAACAGAATTTTTCGCAACCAATCAAGTTGACAGAAATGCTAGAAAATTGTTGTATAAAGAGTTTCCTGAATTTTATGTTTGGAATCAACAACATAAAATGTGGACTATTCGAAAGAAACAAATCGTGATAGGTCGGATTGTCACAGCAAATCCTTTTGAAGGAGAAAGGTATTATCTACGGATATTGTTAAATCATATCAGAGGTCCTTTATCGTTTGATGATTTGAAAACAGTAAATGGGATTTTGGCTCCAACATTTCGTGAAGCAGCTACCATGCATGGTTTATTGCAGAGAGATAATAGTTTAGAAGAATGCTTGTATGAAGCATCTCTTTATCAAATGCCCTTTAATTTAAGGAGGTTATTTGCAACAATTTTGGTTCATTGTAATCCTACCAATCCACGACATCTTTGGGAACGTTTTGAACAAGACATGTCAGCTGATTTCCAGTTCACTAATGATTCTTCGTTGAATGTTAGAGCAGAAGTGTTGCACTCAATCTCAACAATACTTGAATCGATGGGTAGAGACATCAATTCATTTCATCTTGTGGACCATAACATCAATTTTGATCAAGATGAGTTCTTGTCTAGAGAAATTGATGATGAATTAGCTGTTCCAATCCCAGATGAACATATTCTTGCAGCAACAATGCTTAATGATGAACAACGGAATATTTATAATTTTGTCTTAGAAAAAGTTTTCTCAAACGAAGCAGCTGCATTCTTTATTGATGGTCCTGGTGGAACGGGGAAAACATTCTTGTATAATGCACTTCTTGCTACAGTGAGGTCAAGGCAATTAATAGCTCTTGCTACAGCTTCATCTGGTGTTGCAGCATCAATTTTACCTGGAGGTCGAACTGCACATTCACGATTTAAAATACCGTTAGATGTTAACAAAAATGCAATATGTAGTGTTAGCAAACAAAGTGGACTTGCAAGATTGCTACAAAAGACAAAATTGATCATATGGGATGAAGCACCTATGTCAAATAAAGAAGCTATAGAAGCAACGGATAGAATGTTAAAAGACATAAATAACTCAGAACTATCTTTTGGTGGAAAGGTTGTTATGTTTGGTGGAGATTTTTGACAAATTCTGTCTATCGTTCAAAAAGGCACAAGACAACAACAAATTGATGCTACCTTGATTTCTTCCTACCTATGGCCATTATTAACGAAGTTTCATTTAACTGAAAATATGCGTGCAAGATTGGATCCAAACTTCTCAAAGTATATATTGGAATTAGGCAATGGGATGCCACCGATTACAATTAATGAACATGTCAGAATTCCTCCAACTATGTTGATCCCATATGAAAATGATGCTGCTTCTTTAGATTATTTGGTAGATGCTGTTTTTCATGATATTGGTGATTACTCAGTAAATATTTCAAATATGATGAATTGAGCTATATTGACACCAAAAAGTAGTTATGTCGATGAAATAAACAATTTGTTGATTCAGAGATTTTCTGGAGAACTAAAACGATATTACAGCTTTGATGAGTTAATTGATGTATCTGAACAAGCAGTTATGGAAGACTTCTTGAATTCTCTAACACCAAATGGACTTCCTCCTCATGAATTACTGCTGAAACAAAATTGTCCAATCATGTTACTTAGAAATATCAACCCCTCAGAAGGACTGTGCAATGGAACACGACTTATCTGTCGTAATTTTGATCGTAATGTCATTCATGCAGAAATTGCAGTTGATCATCATAGTGGAAAGATGGTCTTTATTCCAAGAATTCCATTTTTGCCAAATCCAGATGAAAATAATGGCTTCCCATTTAAGCGGACTCAATTTCCTGTCAAATTAAGCTTTGCAATGACTATAAACAAATCACAAGGACAAACATTGGATTTTGTTGGAATATATTTACCTCATCTAGTTTTCTCACATGGATAGTTATATGTAGCTTTATCAAGAGCTAAAAGTATTTCTACAATCAAAATTTTAATACGGCCGATCACAACTGAAGATTCTGAAAATGGTTGGACAAAAAATATTGTATATACAGAATTATTAACATTGGCATCTTCTGGTTGATATTCTACAGGTAACCAAATATTAGATCTTAGTTACTTTTTTTTTTCCCTATCTTAAATATTTTGCTTTTTTTTTTTAACCAATCAAAACAAGTTCTTTTCTTTCTTATTTTATCTTTCAATTAAATATATTTTCTATATTTTATACTCATGGATTTAATTTTTTTGTAACTTGCAGTTAGTAAGATGCGGACTATTTATACATCAGCCAAAGATATCTGTCATTCCACAAGAAATTGGAAAATAAAAATGCTTGTAGCTGAAAAATCTCCCAAACGAACTGGACGACAGTCACCAGTCAAATACCAAAATTTGACGTTGATTGATCAAGAGGTACAACATTTATTTTTCTA
>QEOT01003850.1:140650-179130 GCA_003123785.1 Pterocarya stenoptera
AAAAAAAAAAAAAAAGTGAGTAGAAAAGGTTCGTTTCAAGATTAAATTAAAATCAATATCAACCCGAATTCTCGGTTTGGTCGCGGGAAAGTCATAGAAAAGAGAATAAACTGAACTAATAAACTTGAAACATTTCACATTATTCATGAATTTGGAGGGCCAAAAAAGGTAACTTAATTGAAATCAGTACAAGCAATCGGCTCGTTTCAGTTCAGCTTCATTTTTGTGTTCTTCTGTTTAAAATAAAAACCAAAACGGTGGGAGAGAACGTCCTCGGAACCAAAATTTCGGTTGCGCGTTTTTTCCCTTCATTTCCTCAGCAAACAAACAGAAAGTAAAAATTTTGTTCGGAGAGTAACATACCATATTTTTAGGGCACAGAAAGCAGGCCCAACAGAACCTGCAACAAAAAGTCGTAGTCAAAATCTCATGCTTTTGAAAATACAGAACTAAGCCTTTTGCTAGATCGAGCAATATATGAAAAAATAGAGTTCAAAATCCTAACCAAAAAAAAAAAAATGTAAAAAAAAGAAAAAGGAATAAGAAGAAGAAATAAAGTTATACTGATTACGCTCTTACAGCCAGCAAGATATTGCCGGTACACAGAAGATGAATTGCTTTGACAATGAGAACCTTTTTCTCTTTGGCTACGTTTTTGCTTTAAAACCCTAAAGTAGGATGCTCCGATTGCAGTCGGAAGGCGAAACAAAGAGTTAGCAACGGATAGAGCGGGTTTTTAAGGTTTTATTTTTTGGCCGAGTCGTGTACGCAGTACGTATAAGCCCCCGTTTGGGAACCTAAAAGGGTTTATTTTTCTTTACCGCTGAGTTTTGACAAACATATTCCCAATGAATTTAGTAAAACCTATGATCTCAGTCTCGTTTGTTTTTACACATAAAATGTTAAAAATTTAATAAAGTATTATAAAAATAATTTTTTAATATTATTTTTATTTTAAAATTAAAAAAATTAAATTATTTATGTTATTTTATATAAAAATTTAAAAAAATTATAATAATTTGATTAAATAAAATAAGATAATATGAAAATAAAGGAGATCGTAAATTACAACAAAGGGATAACGCACCAATTGAATTTGCAGTCAACCAATTTATATCATTATAATTATTGTTATAATCATTAGTCTTTATAGATATAAATTTAATAAAATAAGAATATCATATGTTCGTTCAATAAGATCACTTAATAATTATTTAGTCTTGATATTTAAAACAAAAAACAAATGACTTAAAATATAGATTGATAATTCACAACTATTGATTTAGGTCTCGTTTATTTTTGAAGATGAGATGAGTTGAGATTAAAGTTAAAAAATTAAATAAAGTATTGCTAGAATATATTTTTTAATATTATTTTTATTTTGATATTTGAAAGAGTTGAGTTATTTATTTTATTTTGTATTAGAATTTGATAAAGTTGTAATTATTAAATGAGATAAGACGAAATAGATTTGAAAAAGTTAAATTGTTTATTTTATTTTATATTAAAATTTAAAAAAGTGTAATGATGAAATTGAGATAAGATGAGATGATATGATATATTTTTTAAAAGCAAACTAGGCCTTAAAATAAGTTATCTTCGTCACAAAGTTACTTTCGTTTTAGTTGTGCAAATAACTCATAAATGACATCATTTTTCATAATATACTATAAAAAATGAAGTAATTTACGTAAGGGTGGCACTGCTGGGACTCTCGTTAGTGCATTTCATATATATATTTTTTTTACTTTTTTTTACATGCATTTTTTTAACACTTAAATATTTAAAAAAATTTTACAATATCATTAAAAAATACTTTATTAATCACAAAATAAAATTAAAAAAATTACAATAAAAGCTTCCAGCAAGAAGATTAGCATTTTCCTTTGTGTAAATGATGTTCAATGCTATGGTTGCAAATAGAACGAAAAAGTTCAATTTTCGAAAGCATTAAATGCCAAGGGTACATAAAAAAAAATGCTATTAATCATTCTTTTAAGTATTGGATTTTACTTATCTATAAATTATGAAAAATTTTATTTGCAGTCCCTACTTAGAAATTGTATATACAGGTCTTTTATTAAATGAGAAAAATCATCATTTTAAAAATGATATTTTTATAATTTTAAAAGATTTTAAAGATAAAATTATTTAGACTTGCATTGCAGTCTTTAAATAGGAACTGTATATAGCATTGCTCATAAATTATTTACTATCATGTCAAAAGATGATGATTAAAGAAGGATAAATTACATTATTGGTAGAGCTTTGTTTAGCTTGTGATGCTCAATTATGTAAAGCAGTGTAAGGTCTCATTTATTTTCAGAAATGAGATGTGTGTTTGCTTATAGAGATGAGATTAGTTTGACTTTTTGTAAAGTATTTATAATTGTGGGACCCACAGCAGCTTATATAAACAATTTTATATTCCATTTTGTGTTGATCTAAAATTCCCATGCATGAACAGTGGTCAGGTGTTAATTTCTACACATTTCGACGTTTGACTAGGTAGAAATGCATTTTTTTCTTTTTTTAATTTCGCATCCTTTTTTTTTTTCCGGGCATGCATCTACTTTCTATTTTATTCATATTTAGTAAATAATGAAATAAACGGATAATGTTGTTTTATTGGAACACGTGCATTGCTTTGAATACCTATGTGAAACCTTTTGAGATGAGACAGACTTTTTACACTTGTATCAGTGATTTGAGATAAATAGTACAGAAACCAATTGAGCTTGTTTGAGATGAAAATCATTAGAATACAAATGCGTTTGTTTTGACAAAATATCTCACCGTACGAAAATTTGTAAGATATTTTCAAAATTTTCGATTTTCTTCCTGAAAGCAAACGAGCCCTTAAGTTGAGAGCCAAGGTAATTGTCTCTAAATAATTTAGAAAAAGACAATTCTAAAATGAAAATTAACATTATTGTTAAATTGAATTAGATATAAACCACATTCGGACAATTCCAACTACAATTCCGCCAAATAGTATATTAAATTATTAAGAACTAATAAAAGGATAATGATTTATGCAGATCCAAAGCGTGCAATCCTGAAGCAAACTTCAATTCTACTTTTTTTTTTTATTAGGTCCTAAATTTTTTTTAAAGAAAAGATATTTACAATCGTGAATTGTGTAATCGTCGCATAATCATTTTGAAAAAAGTGAATAAAATATGCGACCCACATGAAAAAAATTAATTTTTTAATAGTGGACTCTACTCTTTTTAAAAATAATTACGCAAAATTTACGCACTTTACAATTATATATAGAATTACTCTTTTTTTAAGGAGTTTGCATTAGGCTTGAACATGATGAGCTATCTAAGATTATTCTAATATAAAATGTAACTATTTTATTTCGAATTTGAATGTTTATAATGATAATATCCCGAAATTCTGAAAAAGAACAGTAGCAAGTACAAAACAAATAGGGGTGTTTTGATTATGAATTTATATATATACATACATATAAAAAAAAATTAAATTCATTATCAAAACGACGTCGTTTTAATTATGAATTCATATATTTAAAACAAAAAAGATGACAAAAAGTCGCAGTTTTGAGTGGGGGGTTAAGTTAAACCTTACCCCCCTCCCCCACAGTCTTCCACTCCTCTCGATCTCTCTCCTCTCGTGTTTTGCATAGTCTCTCTCCCTCTCACGAGTTGCCACAGTGCCGTCATCCCCTCTCTCTCTCTCCAATGGACCAATTAGTTGTTTGGTAAGGATTTTAATTATTTTTTAGTAGTTTAGGTTGGTTTTTGTTGTGGATTTGTTGTGTATATTATTGTGGAATGTGTATTTATATTTTAGTTTGGATTTTTTTTTATGGATTCTTACACGTTATTGTGACTTTTTTTTTTTCTATTGTTGTGGTTGGTGGTGTCGTGGTGGACAGGGGTGCGGATGGTCCAGTGGTCCTCCCCCGCCCCTCAGTACTGGGACGGCAGAACCTATTCCCGAAGTGCGAAAATAGATCTTAGAGGACAAATCCCACCATCCGTCCATGCGGGAATAGGGTGTAGGAAGGGGACAACTCCGCCCCGTAGGATGAGTAACAACACTAAAAACAATGGGAGACTCTAGAAGCTCCTTTAATCATAAAGACCAAAGTGGAAATGATGGAAAATCATGGAGAAGAGCAGGGTTCCAAGTAAAAGAGAGCAGCAATCAAGAGTCTCATTTCTTGCCAAGTGTCTCCAATAATGTCAGATGATCTGCATGCACGTGTGATGCCTGCCAGCATCAAGTGATGACATCTACAAGAAAGTGGGTTCTTATATACAATATGGGTAGATGGAATTTTCGAACTTTCTATTTGTGGATGGTGGAAAGAAAGTATTGAATTTCTCTTATAATAATAATAATAATAATAATAAAAAAGACCCAATCGAGTTTTTCAGAATGGAAGAAACTTAAAATATTTAGATGACTTTTTAGGCTTGTTTAGACACATCAAATATTTTATAATTTTATTAATAATAATAAAATAGTTTGAATTAAAATGTTTAATTGAGTTTTAGAAAATGAGAGAGAAATGATTTAATACTATTTTTAGGAAATGAGAGACAATTTAATGCATTTTTGTTATGAAGTTTGAAAAAATCGTATTTATTTTTTGTGTTTTATTTTAAAATTTATAAAAGTTGTAATGATTAGATAATATATGAACAAAATTAAAAATTAAAAATAAAATATTTTAATATTTGAGTGATGTTTGAAAAAAAAATGTGGAGAACTATAAATGTTTTTTAGAATTTTTATCTCCTTTGCCAACCAAAGGTACCTTTGTTGTTTGACAACACAATTATTATCAAATATTTTCATGTACGTTATTTCCAAATATCACTAAAACACAACTACTTTTCAATATTTTTATTTAATAATTATAACTTTTCTAAACTTCCAAAAAAAATACAAAAAACAATACAACTTTTTTAAATTTTAAAATAAAAATTATATTCAAAAATTATATTTAAACAATTTTTTAACTTAATAATATTTTATTTAACTTTTCTTTCTCCTCTCCTAAAATTCAATAAAACATTTGAATTTAAACTATTTTATTACTATCTATAAATATACATATTTCAAGTATACAAACGGCCGCGAGAGTGTGGTGAGAATATTTATACGATGCCTCCAAGATTGCCACGAGGCCATTATTGTTCTCTTCTTCTTTTTATTTTTTTTATATTTTTAGAAATCATTTTTGCAAGCTTAGATAAATTCCTTACAAATCTTTATAAAAAAGTAAACTTCATTTTAAAAATTTATAAAAAAATTATTTTGAGAAAATCTTCGGGCTGGTGACTCCTATAAATCCCTAATAACGGAGACCAATACGGTAAAGACACATAGGGAGCTCACATCTACTTTCCCTCCCCCCTCTCTCTGCTCTCTCACTGGATCCGACTCCCATCTCTTGTGACCTCTCTCTCTCTCTCTCTCTCTCTCTCTCTTGCCCTCAAATCCTACGATCTCTCTCTGCTCTCAATGTCTCGATGCCCTCTCAGGTCGTCTCTCACGTGACAGTGTCGATCCGAAAATTCCATCTCCGTCTCTCTAGTGACTGAATCTGAAAATCCAACGTCGAGGTAATTATATGCTGTCTATGATTTCGTTTTTCATGTTTCCTGACATGTTCTTAGGAGTGAATTTTTGAAAAATGCATGATTTTATTTTTTAGAAATCCCTAACTTTCATAAGTTAAATTTTGTAGGATTTTTTTTTAAAGAGTCAGGGTCACATGTCCAATAGTGACCCCTTCCCACATTTATTAAAACCCTCATTTGTGGCGGAGGAATACCGTAGTAACATCATAAATCATATAGAACCATTACACACAGTACCTTACTTTCCTAAGATAAGGGAAACCTCCCTTGTCTAATCTAATGAGTCCTTTTAAATTTTGTAGGGTTATTTCATTGCTTAATTGAAAAAACTTCAAAGAAAGAAACCCTAACCCTCCCTCGACTCCATCGAAGAATGAAGGTATGTAGTGAAATCTGAGTAAATATTTCTCCCCCTATGTAATTTATCTCTAAAAATTAAAAATAAATACAATATGCAATTGTTTTTATGGTTCCAGCAAGAATTATAGGCACTTAGAAAACAATCCTCAATGTAATTGCTCACCCCAAAAAGGAAAATACTCTATGTAATTGTTTTTATGGTTACTCAATGTAATTGCTCACCCCAAATGCAAGAAATCGCTGAGAGAGAACCCAAATGCAAGAAATCGGAGAGAGAGAGAGAGTCGAAGGAGAGAGAAAGACGGTCCACAATATAGAGAGAGAGTCGAAAGAGAGAAAAACGGTCCACAATAGAGAGAGAGTCGAAGGAGAGAGAGAGAGAGAGAGAGAGTAGAAGTAGAGAGAGAGAGAATAGCTAAAATTTTTTGGTCCCAAACCGTAGAGAGAGTGAAGCCTTTCTGAATTGGGGAGAACGAATGGGAGAGAGCAGTGTATGCGTCCCCACCGTAATATACCATGGAAGGCTTACGTGTCACAACGGTACTGGTTTCCGATAAACCATACTTGTAGATGACTGAAGCGCCTCTCAACTATTTTTTATTAGTAAAATACACCTTTTTCCTAAAAATAAGGAAGCTGGAACCGTGGACATCCATTTCCAAACATAAAAAAAGGCAGAGCCGCAGAAGGCTGCCAGGCACTTCCTCCGCCGAATAACATCAAGTGACTTTGCTGTAGTCAGAAAAGACTTTCTTATTCCACGACGGCAAAAGTCTTCTCCATGCAGGCATGCAGAAGCCCTTCCGATCAAACCCATTTTGGGAGGGAAATTGACTCAAGAGTGTACGGTATACTTATAAAAAAAAAAAAAAAAAATTTGACGACTCATCATCTGTCAATATTAATCACCTCCCTATTCAAAGATGCCTCAAAATGGGAAGGCCGAAGATTCATGAAAGTGTTGGTAAATGAGATCCATCCAATTATATGATAAGAAATACTTACATAAAGTGATTACACAAAAATAAAATCACAAACTAATGTGACTCGATGTGATACATTAGATTGTAAAATTATTTTTACTGTAAAGTAGACCTAACGAATCTCATAAAACCACATCATTTTATGAGTTTACTTTGTGTAATTTCTTTGTATATATAACAGTTATCATGTATGATTAGAAGACATACACTAACGACAATCCCACACTGACCCAAGGCTCACCTATGGTTATAGGATTTTAAGGGATCGAGAACCCTAATAAAAGTGATTGTCAAGAGGAAAAAGATGTTCAAATGTTTCCAATCTTGATTTGCGGAGTCGAACAATAATTTTCAAGTTATAACTTCCTGAGTTGGGCCTACATCTGGTGCAAAAAAATCATTAGATGTGTCCTGTTAACAAGTGATCATTTTTTTCCGTAATCACAATCAATCTCATTTGTTCATTCAATTAACAGGACATATCCAATAACTTTTTCACTGAATGGAAGCCAAACTCAGAACCTCTCCACGTTTGTTTAGAATTCTCAAGAACACTTATTGTTCTTGAAAATATGACAGAATGCCCAATAAATCATCCCCAAAATTTGAAAAGGAGCATCATAAAATGAAATGCTTTAAGAAAAAGAAGAGATGATATACTAAATCCCCAATTACTTACAAAAACCAAAATCCAACAAGAGTTCAGGATACCACCTGCATTCACCTTAACTTCAATAATTTAAAGGTGATCCTGACGATTTTCAAGTTATACGAAATTGTGAAATGTGCGCCACTCAAAAGCAATATCGATTATGACTACTTAATAGAGATCGTCCAAAGAAGATCCGAATCAGATCGCACTGTTATTTTTTCTTCTTTTACAATATTTGATGTGCTTATTAAACCACCAAACTTCATCTCCATGTCAACTGGAATAGAAAGAACACAAAAATCAAAGTAAATCAGACATGGTATCAAATCAGGTAGTGAAAGAGGAAAGATAAAAAGAACAAAACGTAAAAGACCACCAAGACCATCAGCACCATGACAACACGCCTATAGCACTACTGCCTAACCCCAATATGTGAATATTTAATGGGTTTCCCACCAACTATCCGCATTTGGATGGATAATGGATGGAGGGGTCAACCACTAGAGGACTTGCCTCACTCATTGGAGAACCAGCCCCATACTTAGTGCCTAATAAATCAGCCATTGCCACCAATTTGGTCATATCTTTATGCAAGATTTGAAGGGCACTGATTGGTGATCCGACCATCAAAGCCAAGAAAGGATTTCTTCCCATTAAAGCTTGGTAAATGAAAGCAAGAACTCAGATGGTAAGTGTGGGATTGTGGTATACTTACTCAGATCCCACTGTAGTCCAGTGGTTGTAGTGCTTCCAGATGGCATACCAATAGGAATGAGTCCACAATGCGGACCCTCAACAGAGGACTGGATATGGATCTCATGATGATGAGTTTTTGGCAGAAGGTGAATGAGACAATCATCAGATAAAAGAATTATTCGCATGCTTGAAAAGCGGCAAAGAATGTTGATGTTTCCAATCTCGTGGTCAAACCGCCCACCAAGTGCTCCGGCGACAAGAATGCATAACTAGCATTTAAATCAAGAACAAAAATTAATAACAATGCCAAACTGAGCATGCATGCTGGTGACTAATTCAGCAGAATCAAAGAGCGTCTGGCACACAAAAAAAGAAAAAACAACCAGTATCTAATCAGGAGGTGCAAGAACAGATGCAAATAGAATTGCATAATCACAAGAATACAGAACCAGACAGATTCAAGCAAACACTCGCAGTTTCACATAAAACCCTATGAATGATGACCATACTTGACTTACATTTGACTTATCAATGTCTGGTGTGAAATCACGCAAATATGCTACACACTTATGTAGATCTGTTGTGTCCTGGTCCTGCGATTCATCCAATGTCTCGGTTCCCTGAATTCAGTAAACAAATATAGACATGAGAATCGTTCCAGAGCACTGAAAATGTTAAAACCTAACAGCAACACCACCATAATAACATAAAATATATGAAACTTGCAAACTCAGATGCATATATAATGGTCTTTAGATAAAATCATCCTTGTAAAGCCAGGTCACAAGTTCTAGAGTCAAGACTCCACAATGGGATAGTTGAAGGGTTTTCCAGAGAAAATAAACCTAGTTACCAGGTTTGCATAAAAGTCCAGTACTTCTGTTCGAATTGAATCCATGTCACCTTTGATAACATCTGGCTTGTACCTGCGCAAATATCAGAAGTAAGTGTTATTTAACACACCAGCATTATTTTAGAAACCATGCTGTAATGAACTAAACCAAAATCCAGCACCTATATAGCTTTCAAAACAAGACAATACACCAACTCGACAACCACTCAAGCTCTATCTTGTGCAGTCTAACATGGTGGCTTCAGATGCACACAGAGGCACTTGGCAGGTTTGCATGTAGAGGAGCAAAATTGATACAGTTAAAAGCCAAAGTAGCACAAATACTGCCAATAAACTCTAGGTCAAATGAGACTTCCTCCAAAAGAATGGGATGGAGGGAGAGATTTTGGGTTAAAAAGAAAGTGTGCATAGATTTTTTCTTTTATTGTCTCATTTAAAAGAGCATCAGGAAACAGCAGAAACAGCTTGTCATCACGAGAGACAGAAGGCGTGAACAATGGAAGTATGAAACATAAATGCGGAAGCAGTTAATGCCAGATCTAAGAACCATTCAAGCTTATATGCATCCATTTAAGTTGGTATAACAGGATGCTAAATTTTCTTTTTAGTGAATTAACGGGAAGCTTCATGTTGCCATAATCCAAAAACAGGCAGCCAAACAATGAGCCCTAAATTGTTGTAGCTAACATAAACACTAAAGTAAGAAACTATCTTAGCAGTTCACCACCATGTTCCAAATGATTGGCAAAAATGATACTCGGAACTAACGATTAAGAAATGGAAACCACAAAACGTGTTAAAGCTCAGCTATTTCTTGGTAGTGGCAATAGCATGTATCCGTTATTAACTGAACTCAGGCTTCAAACTACTAGTCATTAAGACTACTGTGAAAGACTTCAAATTGGCAGCGGTTCCTCATGCCTCCCTGAATCCATATAAGGTCTTCTTTGGCACAGGTTAATCAATTGTTTACCACACCCCCCCCCCCCCCCCCCCAAAAAAAAAAAAAAAAATTCTATCAACTTACCATACTTACCATGTACCGACACCAACTGGAACTATTCCTAAAGCTTAAAAGGCCAAAAAATTGTCTTTTCCAGACTAAAAATTACGTCCCCGCGCATGTACAAACCGATCTCGTCAAAAATCAAAACTTAAAGTACAACCACCACTTTAACTGAAAAAAGATTTCTGCGTCGAGTACGAATACAAAGAGACAATAAACATAAAAAGAAAAAATCAAATTAAAAACAAACAGCAAAACAAGCACATACCCTAGATTAAAGCAACAAAAGAATTTCAAACCTGTTTCGAACATGGACTGCGTCCTCGCGAGGAAAGAGCAGAGGCATTTCATCGTACAAGCGGTTCGCGCCTCCATCAGCACAGAGACGGAGTTGTGCTGCTCTACACAAGCGCATGCACGCACCGTATTATTTCTCAGAGAGCCAGAAATCACCGATTAAAACCCTATGAATACAGACAAGAAACAGAGCGGGAAGAGAGGTGCAAGAAAAGTACCGTGCTCCCAGAGCAAGGGAGTAAATTTCGGGATGCGTTGGTTAAGCACGACAAGCGCGTACGTTAGAGAGGGGCGGTGGTCGGGCGGAATTGTGGGCAAAAGGAAGGCCGAAGAATGGGACATGACGTCCATCGCTAACGTGCGCGTTTTTGGTACGCAAACTAATCTCACAGATACAAGGAAAGACACGGGGAGATATAGAAGGGAAGACTGAAGACTCTGCTGTTATGGAAGATGATGACGTGTCATGACCGCACGGGGGGTAACGTGGGACAGCGGTCTATAATGGCTGCCGAGCTCATTTGTTGTTAAATTCAAAACTTTGAAAATCTTTCGTATCGTTACTTTTTTTTTAAATTTTTATATAAAATAAAATAAATAATTTAATTTTTTTAAATTTTAAAATAAATATAATATTAAAAATATATATTATAATAATATTTTATTTAATTTTTTAATTTTAATTTTAATTCATTTTATCTCATTTTTAAAAACAAACAAGACAGTCAAGAGAACTGTTAAACACAAAATTAAATCAATAAATTAATACGATTTTATTAGGTTGTTAGATCTATTATATAATAAAAAAATAATTTTACAATCTAACATTAAGTTATATTAATTTGTAAGTTTATTGTCAAAAATATTTCCCTTTATACAACGATACCAAAATAAATAATAACACCGTATCACTCTTCTAGAATTAAGCAAATATATATATTTTATACAAAAAAGAGTTATTCATAATTGGCATTCATTTAGAATTCTAAAAGAATAAAAATACACGCATAATTTCTTTACATAATTATGTTTTAAAATAAAGATATTTATATAAAATAATTTTATTTTTAGAATTTATTTATAAAAATATTTATTATTAAAAATATAATTATATAAAAAAATTGTAAAAAAAAATATGTGTGAATTATTTTTCGATTGTAAAATATATTAATTAGCATGAACATGAATTACGAAGAGAGTGAAAATAAAGCTTAATGGTTGACTTGGAGATCCAAATACCCCAATCCAATAAGTGGAAAAATATCCAAGATATTTTCTTTCGAGTAATGCTAGATATTATAGTGGAGTGTACAAGCGCCATGTAATATTTTTAAAAAATAATAGTCCTCTATTTAAAAATTAGTTTTTTTTTTCTTTAAGTGATTTTATATTTACTCACATTTTTTCAAAAGAATTGCAAGATGTTGGCGCACTTTACGATTGTAAATATCATTTTTTATTTTCTTCTACTATAATTTGTTTTAGAAACATTGTGCCATAATAAGGTTATCAAAGGAGAAATAAAATAGATTAGATATTCAGAAACGGAGGTTCAAGGATAACCCAACCTAATCCAGTCTCAGATTTTTTACTCAACAGTTCATTATTGATGGCTAAAGAAGGGGTGGGGTAGCTCCACAATTTACAAAGGCTATTTTTATAATTACTATAAATGCGAATAAAAAAAAAAAGGAAGGACCAGATTTTCTTAATTGCGTGAGATTTAAGGAAATGGTCGTGACAAGAATGACTGATTCAATGATCCTCAATGTTATAGCTCATTTTGATTTTCCTGAAAATGATTGGATGTGTGTTTTGTGGCTTGCATGGGCTAAATCCCCTTGCTTTGGCAAACATAAGTAAAATGAGTACGCTGACTTCAGTATTTTTAGAGAAGAGTTTCGTTACAAATCAGCAATTATTTATATCATACACTCCACACATAATGTGATTTTTTTTTCCATTGGGTATGAGAATGTTTTGCATAGTGTATGAAATATTTTTCATAAAGTGTGAGGTGGTGAATAGTAACTGATGAAAAGAATTATTATTTATAAAAAAGAGAAGATAAGACATATATTGATGGTCGAGGAAGTTGTTGAAGTAGTGCATGTATGTGGTACTTGAAGGTCTATGCATACGTGGAAATGACGGAACAGTACTTGTTTCTCTTGTATTTAATTCTTCGAGTGCTCATGAATGCATTTTGAATTGCAAATTTATGAGTTGAGATAGTTTTAGATGAGTTGAATAAAATATTGTTAGAATATTATTGTTACAATTATGAAGTAAGCTCTACACCTGCTTGCAAATAGTATTTTCCTAATGAGTAATGCTATACACCATACCACCATCCTATTTTCATCTCATTATGTAAAATGTGACATATTTATTACAATTAGATGATAAATCATCTAATAAATGATCATTCAATAGTGATAAATGTGTCACATCATGTATAGTAGGATGAAAGTGAGATGATAGTGTGGTGTATAGAATTTTACTTTCCTAATATATTAGTTATTTTTGTAGGAAACAAAGAAAAGAGAGATTGGATAACCATAGAGGCAATCACAATTGTAAAGCAGAGAGAGGGAGAGATGACAGGTTGTGAACAAAAGAATCATCAGCATGATCGATATACACTTTCTGCAACTTATTATCCTGAACTTACAATTCGTTTTAGAGAAGAAATAGATTGGATTAAAAAGATGCTACAGTTAAATTTACTGCTTGGGAACTTGTAAATTTCCTAACAAAAAAGAAATTAAAAAAAAAAAAAAAACAATAAAAGGGAAAAACCCTATATATAATACAATGGGGGGTAAGGACAGGACCTGCAAAGGAATTTCCACAAATTAAGGTCCCTAATCTCGCCACTCTTTAGCTTGACGAAGAATGACCTAAAGAAATGCTATACAAAAGACACATCCACCCTACATGAAATAGCTTAGAGATCTCTTCTTCCTTGATCCACCCTCTCCATAAAGGTCATTCCACTGCAAGAGTTCGTTCATATTTGTAGACTCTGACGACACACTTGCACACACCTGCATTAAGACGAATGATTCAATGAAGTAGTCTTCANAAAAAAAAAAAAAAAAATTCTATCAACTTACCATACTTACCATGTACCGACACCAACTGGAACTATTCCTAAAGCTTAAAAGGCCAAAAAATTGTCTTTTCCAGACTAAAAATTACGTCCCCGCGCATGTACAAACCGATCTCGTCAAAAATCAAAACTTAAAGTACAACCACCACTTTAACTGAAAAAAGATTTCTGCGTCGAGTACGAATACAAAGAGACAATAAACATAAAAAGAAAAAATCAAATTAAAAACAAACAGCAAAACAAGCACATACCCTAGATTAAAGCAACAAAAGAATTTCAAACCTGTTTCGAACATGGACTGCGTCCTCGCGAGGAAAGAGCAGAGGCATTTCATCGTACAAGCGGTTCGCGCCTCCATCAGCACAGAGACGGAGTTGTGCTGCTCTACACAAGCGCATGCACGCACCGTATTATTTCTCAGAGAGCCAGAAATCACCGATTAAAACCCTATGAATACAGACAAGAAACAGAGCGGGAAGAGAGGTGCAAGAAAAGTACCGTGCTCCCAGAGCAAGGGAGTAAATTTCGGGATGCGTTGGTTAAGCACGACAAGCGCGTACGTTAGAGAGGGGCGGTGGTCGGGCGGAATTGTGGGCAAAAGGAAGGCCGAAGAATGGGACATGACGTCCATCGCTAACGTGCGCGTTTTTGGTACGCAAACTAATCTCACAGATACAAGGAAAGACACGGGGAGATATAGAAGGGAAGACTGAAGACTCTGCTGTTATGGAAGATGATGACGTGTCATGACCGCACGGGGGGTAACGTGGGACAGCGGTCTATAATGGCTGCCGAGCTCATTTGTTGTTAAATTCAAAACTTTGAAAATCTTTCGTATCGTTACTTTTTTTTTAAATTTTTATATAAAATAAAATAAATAATTTAATTTTTTTAAATTTTAAAATAAATATAATATTAAAAATATATATTATAATAATATTTTATTTAATTTTTTAATTTTAATTTTAATTCATTTTATCTCATTTTTAAAAACAAACAAGACAGTCAAGAGAACTGTTAAACACAAAATTAAATCAATAAATTAATACGATTTTATTAGGTTGTTAGATCTATTATATAATAAAAAAATAATTTTACAATCTAACATTAAGTTATATTAATTTGTAAGTTTATTGTCAAAAATATTTCCCTTTATACAACGATACCAAAATAAATAATAACACCGTATCACTCTTCTAGAATTAAGCAAATATATATATTTTATACAAAAAAGAGTTATTCATAATTGGCATTCATTTAGAATTCTAAAAGAATAAAAATACACGCATAATTTCTTTACATAATTATGTTTTAAAATAAAGATATTTATATAAAATAATTTTATTTTTAGAATTTATTTATAAAAATATTTATTATTAAAAATATAATTATATAAAAAAATTGTAAAAAAAAATATGTGTGAATTATTTTTCGATTGTAAAATATATTAATTAGCATGAACATGAATTACGAAGAGAGTGAAAATAAAGCTTAATGGTTGACTTGGAGATCCAAATACCCCAATCCAATAAGTGGAAAAATATCCAAGATATTTTCTTTCGAGTAATGCTAGATATTATAGTGGAGTGTACAAGCGCCATGTAATATTTTTAAAAAATATTAGTCCTCTATTTAAAAATTAGTTTTTTTTTTCTTTAAGTGATTTTATATTTACTCACATTTTTTCAAAAGAATTGCAAGATGTTGGCGCACTTTACGATTGTAAATATCATTTTTTATTTTCTTCTACTATAATTTGTTTTAGAAACATTGTGCCATAATAAGGTTATCAAAGGAGAAATAAAATAGATTAGATATTCAGAAACGGAGGTTCAAGGATAACCCAACCTAATCCAGTCTCAGATTTTTTACTCAACAGTTCATTATTGATGGCTAAAGAGGGGGTGGGGTAGCTCCACAATTTACAAAGGCTATTTTTATAATTACTATAAATGCCAATAAAAAAAAAGGAAGGACCAGATTTTCTTAATTGCGTGAGATTTAAGGAAATGGTCGTGACAAGAATGACTGATTCAATGATCCTCAATGTTATAGCTCATTTTGATTTTCCTGAAAATGATTGGATATGTGTTTTGTGGCTTGCATGGGCTAAATCCCCTTGCTTTGGCAAACATAAGTAAAATGAGTAACTTCAGTATTTTTAGAGAAGAGTTTCGTTACAAATCAGCAATTATTTATATCATACACTCCACACATAATGTGATTTTTTTTTCCATTGGGTATGAGAATGTTTTGCATAGTGTATGAAATATTTTTCATAAAGTGTGAGGTGGTGAATAGTAACTGATGAAAAGAATTATTATTTATAAAAAAGAGAAGATAAGACATATATTGATGGTCGAGGAAGTTGTTGAAGTAGTGCATGTATGTGGTACTTGAAAGTCTATGCATACGTGGAAATGACGGAACAGTACTTGTTTCTTTTGTATTTAATTCTTCGAGTGCTCATGAATGCATTTTGAATTGCAAATTTATGAGTTGAGATAGTTTTAGATGAGTTGAATAAAATATTGTTAGAATATTATTGTTACAATTATGAAGTAAGCTCTACACCTGCTTGCAAATAGTATTTTCCTAATGAGTAATGCTATACACCATACCACCATCCTACTTTCATCTCACTATGTAAAATGTGGCATATTTATTACAATTAGATGATAAATCATCTAATAAATGATCATTCAATAGTGATAAATGTGTCACATCATGTATAGTAGGATGAAAGTGAGATGATAGTGTGGTGTATAGAATTTTACTTTCCTAATATATTAGTTATTTTTGTAGGAAAAGAAGAAGAAGAGAGATTGGATAACCATAGAGGCAATCACAATTGTAAAGCAGAGAGAGGGAGAGATGACAGGTTGTGAACAAAAGAATCATCAGCATGATCGATATACACTTTCTGCAACTTATTATCCTGAACTTACAATTCGTTTTAGAGAAGAAATAGATTGGATTAAAAAGATGCTACAGTTAAATTTACTGCTTGGGAACTTGTAAATTTCCTAACAAAAAAGAAATTAAAAAAAAAAAAAAACAATAAAAGGGAAAAACCCTATATATAATACAATGGGGGGTAAGGACAGGACCTGCAAAGGAATTTCCACAAATTAAGGTCCCTAATCTCGCCACTCTTTAGCTTGACGAAGAATGACCTAAAGAAATGCTATACAAAAGACACATCCACCCTACATGAAATAGCTTAGAGATCTCTTCTTCCTTGATCCACCCTCTCCATAAAGGTCATTCCACTGCAAGAGTTCGTTCATATTTGTAGACTCTGACGACACACTTGCACACACCTGCATTAAGACGAATGATTCAATGAAGTAGTCTTCAAGTCGCATAAATATGGAGAATATCATCGATAGGGGAGCAATCTGGCGGCTAGTTATAGTTTTCAAACCTTAGGCCCCAACAAAACCAAACTCGTACTTCAATTTGTACAAATAAAATTTAATATGGTACTACATATAATGCGATGCATCATTAGGAAATAAAAACTACGACTATAATAATACCACGGCCGCAAAAATATAAAACAAAAATAAATACACCTCAAATAAGAACCAATTGACATTACAACATGCATGTATAAATACAAAAATCAGTACTAGGTCTACAAAGAGATTTTACAACCTGGCGTGTCCTAATGCTATACGTCGCATGACTTCACAATTAAAGAGCTTTATAATCTAATGTACCATATTAAATCATGTAAGTTTGTAAGCTTCCTTTTGTAAGAACTCTTTGTAGACCAAGTATTTCTCAAAATCAAAATATAACTAAATAAGAAAGTTAAAAGCCACAGATATTAAAAACATGGGTCAATTGAAGTCAAATAAGCATGTATATCTGACAGTTTAAGGGTATGGAATGAGCAAGTCTTCAGTAATGAGGGCATCGTAATATCTATTGGAGGAATTACAGAGTTTGGATGGTGTAGAAGACAAGAGAGCATTATCTGAAGAAAAACTCAGAAAAAACAAAGTAAGCATTGATCTAGAAAGAATCACTTTACTAGAGGAGTCTTGGAGGCAAAATAAGAGCTCTACGGTTAAAAGGAGATTGGTATACAGAGGTTTTTGCATCAAGTGACTCTTGGATAGGAGAAACGATGCTATTGAAATGCTTCTAGTCGATGACTCAACCTCTCTTATCAGACGATGCTATTGAGTGGTTTGCTAGGAGGCTCAAACCTGCCGGATAAGCAGTTGAGTCCATAGCACAAGAGATGGCTAAGTGGCTTGAAAGTAAGGTTCGTAAAGTGGTAATAGGTACAATCAATGATGAAGCACCATCCCCAGACACGGATGACTTTCTTTTGAGCTTGCTGGGATCTGATTAAAGAACACCCCATGTGCCCAATCAACAAGTTTCATACCAATGGTAAGTTTGAAAAAAGCCTTATTCCCACCTTCACAACATCATTTGTAAAAAGTAGGGCAAGTTGATGATTATCATCATAAACAATGGGATGTATAAAATAATTACCAAAATTGCCACATTGGGAAGGTTGTTCTTATCTGTTTTGTATGGTTTATCTGAAACAATGATAGAAATTTTGTGAGTGAATAATAGAGGAGCCTATAAATTTATTCATAAGACTCTGTTCCTTTGGCAACATCTATAGACTTTAATAAGCTGAATTTCCATTATTTGTTTGTCACTTTTTCTATTTCTAGCTGGGTGTTCTTCTTGTACAATTTCTGTGTACCAGGGTGATCTTTTGCATTTTCATAAAATATTCAATTAACTATCAATTTAAAATTTAGGACGGCAACTAGAAATCAACATTTAGTTTACAGTTATTAGAAATATTATGTAATTATTTCCAAATATTTGGTTTGATATCTTGATCTACATGTTAGGGTTACAAGTTGAGTTTGAACAAACTACCAAAAAGTAGTAATGTGCACAATCAGATAATTGACCGGAATGTGTTATTTGAAATAAAGTTGAAGTTTAGGGATGAAATTGTCAAAAGCAATAGTTTGCGTGCCACATTGTTAAACGTGTGATAGTTTGAGCATGCAATGTGTATTTTTCCTCTTTAATTCAAAGTGAGAGTTTTCAACCCAACCCAAGCCCACAATGGGCTTGAAAAATTCCAACCGGAGCTAGAACTTTAGGCTTGAGTTGGTCTGGGCTGGCTTGCCTAAGTTGGACCCCTAATCGCTGAAAGGATGCCACCAAGTGGAGAAAAAATCTATACACCTAGAAACTAAAACACACACGGGACCTCTACACCCAAGAAAATAAATCACACATACAATCCTATATTATTGCAAGAGATCTTTGTTGACATAACTCCCAACAAATACCCATATATTCAAGTTTAGCATATTGCATAAGCTTTTAAATCCCAACACCTACTTTATGAAGTTCGACTCCACCTATGATGAAGTAAAGAATTATACCATGACATAAATTTAAAGACATGTTTAAACTCTATTACACAACCAACTACAACACTCGTAATCATAAAGATCATGAGAAAAGAAGAAGGACTTGATTTATTCCTGAAAAAAAGAGTGACTGATTCCAAGAAATACATTCCAAATATCAAACAAAGAGATATATCAATTACCCAACATTGGCAAAAACAAAACTATCAACGAAACACAAATGCTATTTTTAACATGATGCATTTTTAGCTATAAATGGTGCAATATGATTCATGCTGGGAAAAAAATTCTTAAAATTGCTATTTCTTAAAACCAATCGACCATTATTTTCAAGGGGTCAAAACTAACTTCTCAAAAGTTTATTCTTAAACAATTCATCATACCTGCTCATGTGCATATTTGAAATCCTCTATCTTCAGAGAACGAACATCAGCACTGCTATGCAATGCTGGTAAAGGCCTATTCTCTGCCAGCGCTGCATTCTTTTCCTGGAATATACACGAGGGGGGTTTCTTTAAACCAAAATAGACCTGTTATGAATATCACTAGCTACCACATAGGTGTAAAGAGAATAACGACAGATGGACACAGACTAGGAGATGCGACATAATTGCAAATTTAAACTAATTCCTTGAAATTCCACAAAAAATAGCCAAAGTTCAGCATAGAAAAAGCCAAGAAGATAACATGCTGATTAAATACAATAATAGAATCTTGTTTATGATACCCCATACTAAATGATAAGGATAGGTAGTGCATGAGATCCCACATTGCTTGGAAAGGAAAAGTTCTTGCTCTTTATAATGGTTCCAATGAAGCTCCAATTGNGGGGGGGGGGGAGGGAGAGATTGTGATAGCACATACTGAATGATAGGTAGGTAGGTAGGTAGTGTATGGGATCCCACATTATTTGGGAAGGAGAAGTTCTTGCTCTTTATAATAGTTCCAATGAAGCTCCAATTGTATCATTGACTAGTCCTTTTGGAGTATAGGCCCAAGTGCAACTTGGGCCTACATTATTAGTGTACAAAAAATTTCACTACATGAAGTGTTATGGCCAAGGTATCCTTGGCCACTCAATAGGAAAGCTCCATGAATCAAAACTTCTAATTTTGGTAAATAATAAAATATTTTATTAAAAACAAGGATGTAGGCCAAGTGCACAGGACATATACACAAACCAACTTCCTAAAGCATCTATAGGCATGGAAGAGAATCATTATCCCATTTAAGAGTGTTGAAGAAAGAATATTCTCATAATAAATGTTAGAGGGCACCCATGTAATAAAATATAAATATACAATACAAGGGTCTACATTTAGTAAAAGATTGAGAGGGAGAAAGCACGACTTCCTCTCATTTTGTGCAGCTCTAGAGTTGACATGGTATCGGAGCAAGATCCTAGGATTCAACATTTTTTCCCTTTCTCGAAGCACTTCTCTTTCTCTTCCCAACCATTTTTCTTAGTACTGTTCTTGTTTCTCATTTTGTTCTCCCTAGTTCTCAAACAATACTCACCAATGGGCTTGGTACATAACCGGAGCCCATGGAGGTGGATGGCTTTGTCATCATTGCCACAAATGGAGGGATGTCATTTTTTCCATTGTATCGCTTCTCATCTACGTGGTAGACAACAGATCTAGATGGTGGCTGTTGAGGAGGTTATTTTCCCTCAAAAAAGCTACTTGTCAAAAATAAATACTCCCTCGATAGCTCATCGATTCAAGGATGTTGATGGTTGTGGGTGAGGGTAAATAATGTTTGTTCAATTAAGTGGTGATTCCTAATGTAATTGCTGGGGTTATTGGTCACCTTTGTGATGGTGTTGGCATGTCTGTGTTGAGAATCATCAATCTCAACTATAATTTATTTTAATGGTTATATTTTGGTGATTGCCGTCATTGTGACTATGGTGGATGTTGGCCCATCAGTATGGAGCAACAGGCCTGAAAACAAGGTTTGAAAACTGTAAAGCTCAATCTGCAGAGTTTATCCTTGTAATTATACCAACCTACACTCCCAATCATATGATTGAAACCAATCGATTCTGTCAATTTTTTTTTTTTTTTTTTATAATTAATCAATTGTGTAAAATTCCATTCAATTCAGGTGGGTTTTCCTGCCAATTCAATTGAATCCATGCTATTTGGGCTATTTCAAACACGATTTCCTTTGAATTAGATTCTGATGCCTAATGCACAGTGTCATCTGTTTAAAACTATACCAAGTTTGGCCTTTGTACTTTGTTTTTCCCAGTTTAGCTTTATTCTCTCATTTCAATAGTTCCTACTGAGAGCACTTGCTGTTTGGTCTGGTTGGAGGCCTTTGGGCAATTATTTGGTTGGTTGGGAAATTCAAGGAATTACCACTAATTAATTTGATTGGGTTGCTTCCTACTGTTAGGTTTTGAACAAGTATCATGGATGCAAGGGGCTCATTTGAGAATTGAGATCAGATGATATGAGAAATCTATGAATAGTAGTGAGATGATTTGAGTTAAGATGTTTGAAATGGTTTTGTAAAAGTGTGTGGGTCCCATTGTGAAATATGTTTGGATGTAGAAGTGAGATGAGATGGTTTTAACTTTTTATGGGAGTTTGAAAAAGTGATGGGTCCCCAATTATTAGAAAATGTTTTAATGATTAATATTGATGAATCCTATTAATGGAAAATTTCTCTCTTTCTCGATTTCTCTTTATTTTTTAGAAGCTCCCTCTCAGTTTCCCTCTCTCTCAACTTCTCTCTTCTCCACCGTGAGACCAAGAAACTGCCACCAAGGATCGATCACTGGTGGAAGCAAACCCAAGCACAACATCAACCCTAACACCAATTGCACCACCAGAAGCCAAATCGAGAGCCACCCCTCCATAAAAACACAGCCTTGTCTCGCACTAAGGGATTCCTACACATCCAATTAGCAGCCGCAGCCCACGTCCAAGCTCCACCTCCTGCAGCCAGTTGCACCACTGAAAAAACTGACGACAGAAGGCTCAAGCCAAGACACCGTTGCATAGAACCATGATGCCTCTGCCAATAAACTGCCAGCTGCCACCAACGTCCCGCATGACATCGAAACACACCTTGGGAAACCAACCGAAGAAACCTCCGTAACACCCTCCCCATGAACCGCCGTACCTGCTCCACAGAAGCAAGCAAACAACCTCTGTTTTACCAACCTGAAAACAGAGCAACCACTTTGGCAGCGTAATGCTCTCCACACCAAAGTATTTGAGATAAGAGCGTATCTATGTAAACAAAGCGAGAATGGTGCAGGCACAACTGGGAAGTGTGATTTTACTTTCTAGGCCTTGTGAAATGGAGGAAGGGAATGGCAAAAGAAAGTAGAAGAATCCTTAGGGTAACATGGGATGAGAGAGGAGCAATTCTTGGCAGAGGCTTGGGACTGTGTATCTGTATTTTGTGTCCGTGTATGGTCTTGTCAATGAATAGTTGAGATGATGAGACCGACTGGGATGAGATGAGATACACTTGGATTTATGTTTGGATACCAAAGGTTGCCTATCCGTACCAAACACACTAGGACGGTTTGTGTTTCATCTCAATGCCAAAACAAGCCCTAAGTCTTTATTAATGACCTCAACCTTTTTTTAATGCCAAAATGACTTACGTCAAACTTAATGGCAAAAATCATATCATGGCCAGATTTGTGCAAGTGTTTTTCTTATTAAATAGGCAAACAAAATAGGCTTAGCCTAAGTGCATGGCATGTATACAAAGAGAAAGCACCTATCTAAGGACTAGAAACAGATACAAGAAAATCACGGAAACTTAGCCCATTGAAGTCTTTAGCTATTGCCCATAAAAACAAGGTCTTGATGAAGAGATTTCTAAAGTCATCCAATGACTGTTCAAGATCTCCTAGCTATTGCCCTTATGGAATGAACTCTTCACTCGGGTGGGACTAACTTGGGTGATGCCGAGAAGGGTGATTGATCTCCTAGCCTCTTAGAGAGGACTTCAGAGGTAACTCTCATATTGCAACAATATGGAAGATGGTCCCAATATGCCTATGGTGCATTTAGAGGGAGAGGAACGAAAAAAGCTTCAAAGATCAAGAGTAGTCAATGGATGAGCTTAGAAACTTGTTTTTCAATACTCTACTCCATTGGTTGGTTGTAATTGATTTTACCATAATGAGCTCCCATGAACTTCTTGTATTACTGAGCTCAGGCGATATTCTTGTATATGTCATGTATATTTGAGTCTTTACTTATTCTAAAGATCAACAAAATCTTGTTTACCAATTAAAAACTGTTCGCGACATGAAATTCCGATAATTTATTTCCCTTTAATTACATCATAGTGAGCATATGTGGGCCATCTTCATACTGCTACGACTTGGGGATTGCCATATAATCTTCTCCAATTTGCAAGAGCAGCCACCCTTATGAACATCACCTGTATCAACCCAACTCTCCTGATTCTGGTGTGTTTCCTTAAGTTTTCCTAATTAGGATTTCAACTAAACCAGCCCACTCAATGGTGGATTAAAACGAAGGCCCAAGCCCTCAAACAATCATCCTCAAGGACCTCAATCTTTGAATTTTGACCTACTGAAATACAGAAGCACCTGAGTGGGATGAACAACTGTGGCCTTCTCCAAGCACTGTTGCAGTCCTATAAGCACCAAATAAGGATGAAACTCACTTTGCTTTTGTAGAAAAGCATTGAGAGGAGACCCAATGCACATTGGAGGGGGCACAGTATGACAACATGTCTACCAACACCTATCAAGTACAAATTTCAAACACCATTATCCCTTCTTTATGCATAGAGATTGTGCGAAAGGAGATTCGGGAAAAGGTTATGGACTATGGGCCCCTTTGGGAAAATCTATTGAGCATCCCCTTTGCATAGGGAGACACGATGATGGTCCAAGAGCTGAGCCCAGAACTAACAACCATTATTTCAGGGTGCAAGCACTCCAATTCAGTTTTAGTACAAGAAAAGGTCAGAAGGAATCTGATTACTCTTTTCATTTTTCCTTCCTTCTATTTTGGCCATTGGAGGAAAATGTGGGGGTAACCTGAGCAAATGAAAGGTTGTTGCTATGTCTTCAATGGATGCTTGTGTAATGGATTCTTCGCTGAGACAGTGGTATACGCGTGTGGAATTAAGATCCCCTTCAGTGGCAGTAGGTAATTACAAGGGATGGCAATATTGTGAACCTCTAAATGTGTCTTCCTTTGAGAGGGATGACTAATGTCACTGTGCAAAGAAGTTTGATATCAGGCTTTTAAGTGCATGTTGGGAATGGGATGGATCTCAGTATTTCCCATCTACTTTTCACAAATGACACCAACATTTTGTGAGGCAAGTCATAACCATTTCCAAAAGCTATGTTGTTTATTCCTGTACTTTAAGCAGTTCATGATTTAAAGATCAACTTAGCTAAATCTTAATTGCTTTTGGTTGGTAGGATTGACACACTAGTTTGACGGATCCTTTGATGTGAGAACGGGATGTGTCCTTGAGAGCTCTATCTCCACAACTTCTATCATGCCAGAATTTGATTCTAGATCCGTATCCCATCACAATTCTAGTATGTCGAAAAAAACCCCCAACCTCTTCTAATAGGCTTCCAAACTCAAAACCCCTTAAACCCCTTCTACCTCCCAAGTGCTCCACCCCCCCAACATACCCACATACTTACAATCAATCACCAACTTCCACAAAACCTCCATCTCAATGTTATACCACCACAACCATTTCCCTAGAAGAGCTTGTTGAATACCTTCAAGTTTCTAATCCCCAACCCACCAGCAAAGATTGGAGAGCATAGCTTCCCCACTTGACCAGGTGAAACTTAATTCATCACCTAACCCGCTCCAAAGGAAGTCACGTTGGAGCTTCTCAATACAGTTTGCCACATAGGCTAGAAGTGGGAACAAAGATAAGAAAGAGGTTGGCAAATTGGACGAAGTGCTATTTATTAAAGTGGTCCTCCCCGCTTTTCAACAAATACAACGTCGTCCAACCTGCCAATCTTAGTTCGATCTTTCTCTATTACTTCATCCCATATTGATTTAGCCCTAAAAGAGGCACCCAAAGGAAGGCCAAGGTATTTCATGGGAAACGAGGATACCTTGCAACCCCAAAATGTTAGCCAACATCCAAAGCTTGGGAACGTTTCCAACTGAAACCAACTTCGACCTGTATAAGTTCCCTTTCAAACCAAACACAGCTTCAAAGCAAAGTAGGAGTGACCACAAAGAACGAATCTGACTTTGTTCTGCCTAAAATAAATCAAAGTATCATCTACAAACAGCAAATGAGAAATGTTAAGATTACCGCGATTGGTGTTACCAATCAAAAACCTAGTCATAAAGCCACTTCCAACCATAGCAGGCAACATTATGTTAATTGCCTCCATAACAATGACAAAAAGAAAATGGGACAAGGATCCCCTGCCTTAGCCCTCGAGAACTGTTAAAGAAATCAACTAGACTGCCAGTCACCAAAACTGAGAACCTTATTGTGGAGATGCAATGCCTAATCCATGAGCACCATCATTCCCCAAAACCACACCTCCCAAGCAAGTATGGTAAGAAGTCCCAGTTAACATGATTATAAGCTTTCTCCATATCCAGCTTGCATAAAATACCCAAGACGCCCGATTTTAATCTACTATCCAAACATTCATTGGTAATTAATACTAAATCGAATATCTGTCTTTCCCTTACAAATGCGTTTTGGGGCCTCGATATAATCCTCCCCATGAACTCCCCCAATCAGTTTGCTAGAAATTTGGAGATAATCTCATACACCACATTCATAAGATAAATAGGCTGAAAATCCTTTACATTCATTGCCCCAACCTCCTTGGGAATAAGTGTAATAAAAGTGGCATTGAGGCTTTTCTCAAACTTCCCAAATGAGAAAAATTCCTGGAAGACCCTCATCATATCATCCTTCACTACTTCCCAACAGGATTGGAAAAAACCCATAGAAAAACTGTTTGGATCAGGTGCTTTATCTTTGACCATCGTCCTCACCAGTTCATAGACCCCTGCGTCATCAAAAGGCCTTTCCAATCAAGAATCGCTCTAATGTTCAATGGTCTTAAAAGCTAAACCATCGAGATTTGGCCTCCGCGCCATTGGCTCGATGAAAAACTATTCATAAAAGCCAGCAACATGCTCCTTAATCACAAAAAGGAACAATTTTGTTGATGTTCAACATCTCAATGGTATTAGTCCTCCTATGTGAATTGGTCACTTTATGGAAAAACTTTGTACTTCGATTCCCCTCTTTTAACCATAGTGCCTGAGATTTTTGATGCCATGAAATCTCCTCCAATAAAGTGACCCCCCCAAGTTCTGAAATTAGCTGTGTCTTCCAAGAGAGTTCTTCCAGAGATACTACCCTACCCTCCTCTTCACTCTCTGCCTAACGTAGCTTCTCCAATAGAGAATTATTCCGATCACCTATATCACCAAAAGATTGTTCATTCCATATCTTCAAATATTTTTTTAGAGCATGGATATGATAGGAGGACCACCACCATTGTCTGACCCTCTCCACAAAATCTTCAATTTTTAGCCACATACTCTCGAACTTGAAGTACCTATGTCCCCTCAAATACCTCCACAATCCAACAAGATCCGAAAATAGAAGATGTAATCTTTCCTGACATAACTCTGGATAATGAGTTTCCCAATTCGAGAAAACTAAAAATCTGTCCAATCTAGACCACGTTTGATTGTTTGACCATGTGCATGTTCCAGCCATTAGAGGAAAATCCACCAGCTATGCAACCAACATATGGACAACTCCACAAGCTTTGAACAATATTTCTGGAAATAACTTCCATCACAATTTCTTGCAAGTAAACAATGTCCACCGTCCATTCACAAAGTAAGTTTTTTATCTGAAGATGCTTATTGGCCACATTAAGCTCACAGGCATTCCAAGATGCAATCTTAGGCTTCATAAAGAAGTTGAATGCACCCTTCCTTTGGAACCAACCTTCTTAATCTAAGCATGACCTACTACAATGGCAGTGAGCAATGCCATAAAATGTTCCTCAAAGCCCTAACACGCAACCCCCACACAGCCTTGGATTTCCTTCACCTTTGGTATCACCCAATCAGAGGATGAAACTAAGCCAAGCTAACATGGAGGCAAAGAATTTAAAGGAACGGGTTCATATGCCATCTCAGTTCCTTCCCTTGTGGCTCACTGCAATTCCATCAATTCCCCATCTCTCCCTCAGGGAAGAGAGATCTACACTCCCAATCTTGATCCTTATTAGAAGCTACCAGCATTTGTAAGGCATCCTTTACCGTCGAGAAATGAAACTGAAAACTCTGGACCCACCTCAGTACAAGACTCTTGAGAGCCTTCTCCTTTCAGAGATTCCTTTGTCGGCTATGACACCCCCTTGGACTCCAGTGGAATAGCTTCTGTGCAGCCCATCATATCTTTCTGTCTATTTTGGACTAAAGCTCCAATGCAAGGCAGTAAGTTTTCTTGTTGGCCTCATTTTGTACCCATTAGACACCCTACTGCCAACTTCTCTTCCATTATTTTCTTCATCTAGACCACCAGTGACAGCTCATAGGTTTGCCGTGAATCAATCAGAGCAATCTCAGGCGTGGTTACAGGCTCCCAGAGGCAAAGGGCCCTGTTGCACTCTTGCATCCTCCCCTAACCCACCACATTGCATTAGTCAGGGTTATATCAATCAGACCCGACCCTATTTTAGACTTCCCCTAATCTCAACCCACTACTTGGGGCCCAATGGAGTGGCCCATTTGCTTAAAAACTTAAACTCCAAGTCTCGCTCGATTCTGCCCACCTACCACGTTTAAGCCCAACCCACTAGTTGTTGTATTAATATGCTTTACCGGGCCACTCTCTAAGCCGAAGCCCATTCCCAATTCCTTATCAACACATCGTATTAAACTATTTACTGTCTCTAGCAAATCCATCAGTTGCTCCTTCATATCCCATAGAGTGCTGCGTATGCCACCCCTTGCAGAGCCACCATCAAGACCATCACCACCCAATCTCTTCTAAGCAAATGATGGACCTACATGCTTACTTTTCTCGAGACCATGGACGACGTTGTGACCAGCGGTAGCTCCTCCCCCTACATTGGGTGCCGGGACAACAAAAGGGCCATCGACTCTTTAAGCACCTCCCTATACAATTGTTTGTTCCCTTGGATTACCTCCACCTTTGACACCAAAACCGACCTCCTTCCTCAAGAAGGCTCCTCCTTTCAACCAAAGCCCAACCTCCCTCTATAATAACCCGGTTTTCCTACATACTCCGAGCTGTCACACACTTCTCTCAGTGCAACCGCCATTTTCTTCCACCCCATTCCTTCATTTCTTCGAGCATGAAGATAAAATCTCGTTTGCCACCACCTCATACTCCACTAGTGCCATATATCGACAATGAGCATTAGCGCATCTCTGGGCAATAAAACTTCCACCACCACCATCCCGTGAAGTTGCATAAAATTCCTTCTTCTCACCCATCAAGCATTCCTCTAGTGTTTTAGTGAACCAGTTCACCGGGTACATCCCTAGGATCATCTCTTTCGTGACCTTCCAACTCCTCTCAGTTATCTGAATAGATCTGCCTTCCGCCATTAATGCAAATACTTTGAATTCAAAGAGTAGCTGTTTCAAAACTCCCATGATTAAAAGTAGCAGCTCCTTGATTCCTCAAACTCAAAAACTTATCATTAATCACCACAAGGGAAAATATTTCAAGCACATCGTCTAGAAAAGTTCCACCAAGAGGGAAAATATGACATTTGTATCTCTATCATATTTAAAATGATAATCATTCTATGGAACGTGAGGTTCTACTCTATATGTCCAGCTATCCTTGTAACATTTTTTTTTTTTTAATCAATATACCCTCGTAACTTCTAATACTTAGAAGTTTGCATTCAACCCAACCAAAATTCATACATTGAAGTCCCTCAGAAGGAACTGTAATGGATATTATTTTACTACTTCCAGATAAACATATTGTTCGCTACAAGTGGGTGTACACGTTAAATTTTACATAAATGGCTCAATTGAACATTTAAAGGCATGTTGGTTGCTAAAGGTTATTCATAGACTTAAAATATTGATTATAAGGAGACCTTTATTCAAGTTTTCACGATCGCCTTTGGTTCATAAAAGAAACAGGCCTGCCATGTATCCAAATCATGGACTTTAGGAGGATCGAGGATCACTATTCAAAGATCATACTTATCAAAAAATTTATTCCTAGATCCTAACAAATATCCTTAATAAGTTAGAAGCTAAATTATCATACCATCAATAGTATGGATATGTCGTATGATGTTGGTATAGCCAATTCTAGGAATTCTTATAGTCCCAATTGGGACACCATCTTAAGAAGCTCCTAGACCCAAGTCATAATATAGGTTAAAATGGGCACCTTAGAATAGGCTCTTCTTCAAATAGAAGATATATTGCAAGATATTCTACTTTCTAGGCAGTAATTTGATTACTTGTAAGAATAAGTAAGAGGTGGTAGCGCAAATCAATGCAAAAGCAAAATATAAAGCAATGGATCACAATTACAGTCAATCGTATTCTTTATTCCTAGCATATATAACAGAATCTAGAAAGGGAGGAAGCATGCTTTTCGTCACATTGTTGACAAAGGGTGTGGCCAAGCTTAGAATTCAATTAGCACCAAACATAAAGATAAAACTTGACCAAACAGGTGTGTCAGGCTGAGCTTATTATGCCCTCATTAAAAGATAAAGCAGAGTTTCATTCATATACCAAGATAGCAAACCAAAAAGAAACACATCCTTGAACTAAAAATGGCAAACTAACCTTCTTTTCCTTCTCCAAAATTTCTCTAATCGGACAATGTGCCGCAGTCATGCAAAGATTCTACAACCAAAAAAGTAATTAGATGAACCCAAAATCCAATAAAGAGATAAATTATCTAGCTGGAGAGCAGATTAAAAAAAAGAGTAATGGGAACCTTTAGGTCACTCCCAGAATAGCCATCAGTCATATTTGCAATTGCTTCCAAATCAACATCAGGCGACAACTCTTCTTTGGCTAAAATAACTCTCAGAATTTTTTCTCTATTTGGTGCATCTGGCAGATTGACCATCAATCTGTACACAACAATTGCATGTAGAAAGCATATGAAACTTGTTTTGTGCCAAATAGTAATGGAACGAAGTGATGACAAGTATGACGCGTTTACTTTACCTCCGGGGAAGCCTCCTAATAACAGCCTCATCAAGGTCAAAAGGCCTATTGGTAGCAGCAAGTACCAGCACTCGCTCCTTATCCTTTGTTCGCAGACCATCCCAATTCACCATAAACTCATTTTTCATTTTACGCATAGCCTCATGCTCTCCTGGATTTTCCCTTCTTCCTAGCATGCTATCGACCTGTAAAATAATTGAAGTGAACAGGAGAAGCAACCAGAAAGCTTATATGAGGGCTGTGGTGACCCCCCAAAAAGGGGGGGCAAGGTTGGATCAAACTAATCTATCAATAAAAAAAAAAAGCCGATGCATTAAACTTACCTCATCAACAAAGACAACACTAGGAGCAATTTTACTAGCTAAAGAAAAAACTGCTTTGACATATTTCTCCCCTTCACCAAACCACTGCAAGCAATAGAGAGACATCACTAGAAGTTCAGAAGAAGCAACAGAATAGAGTCCAGACAACCTTTCCATATCCATAAATACCTTTGAAGTAATGCTCGACATTGATATATTGATAAAATTTGCACCAGCCTCAGTTGCAACAGCCTTTGCAAGCATTGTTTTCCCAGTACCAGGAGGCCCAAAGAGCAATATTCCCTTGCAAGGCTGTCACATGAGTAGCTATATTAAGAAGGTGAATCACAGCCCCCCAACCCCCAAAAGAGAGATCCAAAACAGATGTGTGCATGGGAAAATAAAGCATAGTTTCTTAGCCAAATATAGGTAGGAGAAACAGGCGAAAAACACATATATAGATCCTCTCACCTTAGTCAGCTGCCCTCTACAAAATAATTCAGGCCTCTGAAGAGGAAGCATCACCAATTCCTTCAAGGTATCCTTTACATTTTCTAAAGCCCCAATATTATCAAAAGTAACCCCAATGTCACTTGGTGGAATAACATCAGCAAGAAGTTTCTTCTCAAATTCATTCTCAGTTACCACATCCTGAAAAATTAAAAGCTTAAACAGAGTATAAAGTACAAACAAATCGGGGGCGTACATTTCATTCCCAGAAAGAAATGGGAGAGGTGACAATTGAATCTGTGAGAACAACCAAAAAGTAGATGTTAACTTTACCTTGAGTGATTTCTTCAAGTTTTTGTTTTCATTTTGAATGCTCTGCAGAATGTTCAGCCCATACTTAATGCTGCAAATTAACAGTCATGAGCAATGTTAACATGGGGGGAAACAGAAAGGTAAACCATTTTTTAACTATTTGGTTACGAATTTCCAAAACAATGATGACCACAATTCAAAAGAATTGGACTACCTTTCAGCAGAAATCACAAGTTTAGCATCTTTGACTGACGCTTCAGTATGATGCATAAAGTGGTTACTTAGAGCCCATCCTATTATTTTCTCAACACCTAGCATAAGAATAAGTAAAGGCAAAATGATATCACAGTGAAGAACCCTGCATAACTTGGGGAAACAAAGGTTGAGACAAAGAATACATACTTTCAGTAGTAAGGGCTTGATCTTTAATAAACAAAGTTTCAAGGTCAGGACAATCCAAGCCAATTCGGTTTAGAACCTGAAACCAAAAATTATTTTGTTAACATCCAGCAATAGCACAAAGTCAACAAAAACTAAACAATCTGACTGTTATAACAAAAATAAATTTCAAAGAAATACAAATATTAAGGATTTCTGAAGCTGATGAGACGGTAATCTATGAATGCATTTGTCCTGTGTCTGTGTCTCTGTCTGTCTGCACACGCGTGCGTGTGAGAGAAAGAGAGAGAGAGATCGCACTATTCAACCTCAGATATTATTTATGAATGGATATCTAATTCCCACTGGGCCCAAATTATGGCACAAATGTACAAGCACTAATGCACTACCACTGCCATAATGTCAAATGGTTTTATAAAGCCAAGAAGAATGAGCCAATGGATTCTCTTTCTAGGCAGAAATAGCTATCAGCGTAGAGGAATGTAGAGAGTGAAAGTAAGATCCCCAAACAACAGGATCAGGTGCTACTCACTGAGCGAATGCTGACAATATTAGACTGAGCTTTCAAAGTTTCAATATCACGCTCCAACTGCTGCTTCCAGTCCGAAAGTAAAGTTTCATCCTGTCAAGAATAACAGAAATATGAAATATTTTCAGAAAATAACAGCATCATCATGGCAGTATAGATGAAGGTGGGCCCCATACCTGAGGCAGTTGTACCATCACTTTGTTAGGGAAAAGTCGAGCGAGTTGCTTCATTGCTTTTGGGATTTCTTTACTCCTATCATGCAATCTACCAAAATTATCCTGAAATTAAAGCAATAACCATATCATTTAGATCAACATTGACCACTGCGCATATGTGTGAGTGCATGTCTATCTCTGTTTGCATTGAGAGAGGGAGAGAGATCATATAATAAACTTTCTATCCAATAGCAAATTTTATGTGCAGTAGACAAGATTGTATTCCATAAACAGAGTAGTGACTGGAAATCAGATTGGTGGCTGCCTTGCCATCATGGCACTCAAAGCAAAGGTAACGCTATCAGTGTTAAAAGCCAACCATTCCTCATCCTGAAGGCCAATTTCAACTCTATTCTAGAGGAAGAGGAATCACACAAGCCTTGATAGGTTATTTTCTAATGCCACCAACAGACCCAAAACCTTAAATGATCCAACTTCCACTTCACGAAGAGAACCATGTCAAGTTCAACAGTCCTATATAATCATGGTCCTCAAATAGTCATGCATTACCATAATACAAACCAAGCAGAATTGAATGTGGAAAAGTAATAATACACCTTTCAGCTTTTTGGCCAAAGAAGAAAATCGAATTAAAACAAGATTGATGAAGGCTATCAGGATGAAACCTAGAAATTGGGGCTTACTTCTTTCCAAGGCTATCTGAAAAACTTAGGAAAAGGAGCTTACTTCCCTTCAAGGTTATTTGAATAATTTAGCTCCAAAGAAATATTAAACCTTAACAGAGATTAATATTTTCCAAAATTTATAACACATAATGGCAATTAATATAGGTGAAGGCAAGGAAAAAAGTGTGGAAGAGGATGTCCAAAGAAATCCTAAGGCATAGTTATGCGAGATTTTATTTCACGTGATTCTTATCCTTAATTCTTCATAAATAATCATACTCTGATCAATTCCCAGGTTAGAGTTTTCAAGTCAGGGCCTTGCTATTTTTAAGGCAAACTGTCAATGATTATCAACAAATTAGTTCAATTTGTCTTTTCTAGAACTGCTCAAACCACACCTAATACACGGTGATCACTGATTACTTTAAAAACTGTAGCTGTGATTTTGCAGGTTTTTCTCATCCTTCACAACCACCATTCTCCTTTAGTCATTCATCTGCAAAACAAGACTCATTTTCTGTAGCCATCTCAACTAATTAATACAGGATCTGTCAGGATCATCTCAAGTGGACCAATTTGAGAATAATCCATAGACATGTGCTCGATCTGCTTTGTTTGCCTTTATGCTACAAAATATAACTGTAGTCAGAGGATCGCATAGCTAATTTCTTAACATGCTGAATATCGTGCATGTCAGCTATCATTGTTGGACAATTATTTACCATGAGCTAAACTAACTAGAGGGGGAATGGAAAATACTGGTGCTCGATCTGCTTTGGTTCCCTTTATGCTACATAATAGAACTGTAGTCAGAGGACCGCATAGCTCATTTCTTCACATGCTGAATATTGTGCATGTCATCTATCATTGTTGGACAATTATCTACCATGAGCTAAACTAACTAGATGGGGGAAGGAAAATAAAAAAAAAAACAAGTAAAAACAGAGTCACATCTGCAAATGTGCAATTGCAAGAGATATTTCAAGTTTCCCAAACATATATACACAAAAATGACAACTCTGAAAAGCTAAGCCACTGAGGAGATGTTAGGTATTTGCATGCAGTGTATATACATGATAACAAATTGAGACACTAATTAGAATCATATACATATACAAGTTAGTGACAATCTTTATAGGATCTTTATAGGCTAGAGAGCAGAGCTAAGACACCCAAACAAATACATATGGATATACACATGCACCCAAGTGCTACAATTACTTCAAAAGCAGAAAGGGCAGAAGGGAAAAAGAACTGGCAGTGGTCAGCATACCGGAAAAGCAAGATCAAGCAAAGCCGTCTGGTTGCTTCCAAACTTAGTGAACAGAAGCCCACCAGGATGGCACTGGAAAAATGGAAGTTGCAAACATTAAGTAGGAACAGTATTTCAGCAGGCCAAATACAAATCTTGGACAAGAATGTTAGTACCTACATTTGCAAACTACCCAACAGAGGAAAACAAGCAATTTCTTACCTTCTCCTTACGACTGTCCATCTGGGTATGGGAGCCAATTATAACAACATTCTCTGGTAAATTTTCGAGCTTACTCTTTAAGACCGTATATGAATCCGAGCTACCCACCATAGCCTTCTCTATGTCTTTGATGAACAATATTAATGGACCAACTTTACTTTCTTTAGAAGTGACCTACAAACATGAGACATCTCAATCTTGATTCCAAAACACCACCACCATCACTTATAGACCAGTAAAGAGTGGAACTACCTCAAAGAGCTCATTAATAGCAAGCTTGTCAATATCATCACCCCCAAAACCATCTAAGCGTTGTAAACTATTGGCTGCAGAGTAAAGCATCAATAAGTCACACAAGACAACAGAAAACTGCAACAAATAGAAAGCCAGGATTCAAAATGAAGGAAATAGAGGAGATTTGGATCAAAGGAATCACCCGAACAAAAGAAACCATGGTCATCTTCACAAAGGCCACCGAGATTGTTGCCATCTGGAATTGATTTATCAAATCTAACCCCAATTTTTGAATTACCATTGTCTTCAAAAGCAAGAAGAACTTTGCCACGACAACCAGCTGTTGGTCCCCTGCTTAGGGATGAACTAAATACAAATAAATAAATTTGCAACAAGAACATAGGTGTTTTACACAAAATACCATTAACTTTGCATCAAAGTATAAATTAATACAAAAGATCACTAATCATTCCCTCAATACAAACAATTAGTACCAGATCCTGATGCACAAAATAAAACCGTAATCCCCAGTCAATCCTTATATGCCAATAAATGGTATGCGATTTATAGCATGCAGAAAGAATACCTTAGCGGACAATTAGGCAGTGGAGGAACTCCGGAAGGTATTGTACCGACAAATTTTACTCTATCACCTGTAAATTTTACATGATGCAGCAATAAATTACGTGTATACTAAATAAATTATGATACAGCCATTCATAGCATAGTAACCAAGCACATGGATAATCAAGCATCCATATATTATAGTTACAGAAGAGCGCAGAGGACTAGCGTGCCTGCTTTGAGTGTAGTGCTTTTTGATGATGCAGTGGATGCCTCCTGCTTCGGCATAGCCTGAGAAGTTAATGTGGATCCACCTGTAATATCAGCCTCAACGCTAGAAGCTGGTTTCTTATACTGAAACCCAGCAGCCTGCGCAGCTCGTTTAACAAAAATTGATGCTCGGTCAGACCTCAAAGCTTCTTTCACAGAATCAGAATCTTTTGGCGGTGGTCCCTAAAATTATTTGCAACGGTGCAAAAACAGGTAAGATGCATGCAAACTGGTAATTCTTTGGTCCAACCAAGAGCTTATATTACAATAATGTGGAAGCAGCTTTTGTTAATAGAAAATTGCAGCTTAAAAGACAGTAATAAAATCCTTACAACACAGAGGAGGTAAATTTCAACAATGAAAGAGAAATTATATAAAGACACCAAGGAAGCTTACACCAGGCAACAGAAGAGAATCAACGATTAGCAGTCTAGCACCAAAATGTTTGGCAAGAGCCTTTACCAAAGTCTCCTGATATATCTCAGAACCTATAAAATTCCATTGGAAATGTCTCATCCAGGATTAGGAATAGAAAAACTCCAACACGCCCAACATAGGAATCACATCAACACAGAAATGGCAGATTACCTGCAGGACCAGAGAGTAATATACGTGGGGATGCAGTAGGTAGGTCTGAGGCATACTTCACAAATTTATTACACTTCAAATGAACATGCGTTGAAGCAATCAAAACATCCTTGGTAGTGTCACTGTCACATCGCACATAATTCAAAGAAGATAAGTCTCCAATGTACAGCAGAACATGTAACGTGTACAGGCAATATCAGGCTATCAGCCTGGATCAAACAGGAAGTACAGGAACCAGATGCCTTTTTATTTTTCTTTTTTTTTGTGTAGTTTCCTAGGCATGGAATGTGCAACACATTGCCAAATAAAGCATATGCAATGATTAAAATAAGTTTCAAATGACGTACAACCTAATTATAAAATAAAAGTAAATTTTTATACCTCAAGTAATATGGAAAACTGTCAAATGAGTCTTCAATATTGTCAGAACTGAAAATTCCTAGTTGTAATCTATCCTTATATGCTTGCCTCCTACTTATCAAATTTGATGGAGGATCAAATTCCTTAAGGATTTCTCTCATTTCCCTCTGCTCATCAAGTCTTTTAGAGATGCTGCTGCTTAAACCAAAATCTGAAGATGCACCAGCAAGCATCCGCAATAGTGGCCTTAATTCATAGTTTGCTGCAGGGACTTTTCCAACATCAGAGTCCATAAAAGCATCCAATCCAAGATTAGCAAGATTAGGGTTCTCATTGACAGCATCAGGGGATGGAACAACAGTTTTCTCTCTTGAAGAAATACCGGCAAGATCATTATCATTAGCAATATCCTTCAAGTCAATGTCTGGGGTATGATCATCTGACCCTCCACATCCAGAAGGTAGCGTGGATATCTCAGTATTCTGTTCCACATCCTCACCAGTCTTAGCAGGTTCCTGAAGTAAGGTTAGCTCCTTTGGCAAATTAGACAAAGAAGCTAAAATTGATGCTCCAGCAACAGCTGAGGGGTCCCCAGATCTTGCCTCGATATGAATCCCCTTTAATGGAGCACTATGTGCTTCTAATATACTTACAGGAGCAGTTAAATTATCGCTGGTGAGCTGCTGAAAGATCTGATTTCATGTCAAGGAATATATAGAACATCCATAGGGAGATATAAAAACATTGCATGAAGCAACTGTACCACACCAAGGCACCGCATCAAAAGAAAACATAGGGATTTCTTCTTTTTCTGAAGGGTGGGGGGATGTTTTAAAATAAATAAATTAAACAGCTTTACCCACAATGGCATTCACTGTAAAAAAAAAATTGTTGGGGGGAGGAGGATACATATGCATGCTTCCCAAAAGTACTGAAGACCAACTCATCACCTCCACTTAGAATTACACTAGAATTCTTTCTATAGGTCTTGCCATTTACTTGCACAAGACCTTTTCCCCCAGTGATTTCCAGTAATGTAACAGATGACCCTTCACGCTATACAGAATTATTTTGAACAAAAAATAAACAGGTCAGTAGTATTACGAGTCATCCTGAAATATATAAGCAATGTCCTTGCACTGTAAAGAGAACCAACCTCTATGTGCTTGAATCTACACAATTTAGCACTAATGGATTCGTCATTAATACACAAATCGCATTGAGGGCCTTGACCAACAGTGAAGGTAGTACCACATAATGACAGGTGAGGGTTCTGGGAAAAGATAAGGACCAAACAGCAGATTAGTTCAAAAGCAATGATACAACATCAAGATCAAGTTAAGACGCTGCCTGCCTCACTAGAAGAGATGAGAAATAAATAAAATAAAAAATTCTAGGTAAAGAAACGGTAAGAGATGAGAAATAAAAATCAAGTCCTCATTTACCTGTTTACTGTGGCAATAAAAAATAATTCACCCCAAAATATACGAGAATTGAAGCTAATTAAGCAGATTCTGACTCCAGGATATATTTGTAATAAAAAAACAGGATCCAAGTTTCTTAAGGCTAGGAAAAAACTAAGATTAAGAGAGATGGGAAGAGGGCGAGCTCCATTAACCAAGTTACAGATTCTTTTCCACTAAATATTTCATCTCAACAATAATATTCATTAGTTTCTTGATTAGCCAAAACAAACAATGATATGTTGAAAAGGCTGCATGAAAAAATATTTGGTAGAAAGTACATTAATGATTAAATGGAAAACAACTTTCAGCAAAAAGAGAAGAAGAAATTCTCAATAGACAAATCAAAAGGATAGGATAAATACCTTCTTAGAAAGATAAATGTTACCCCAAAAAAAAAAAGGAAAGGCACGTTCTCAGTTGTGCTATTCTTCCCCCCCCCCCCCCCCCC
>QEOT01003850.1:179535-193509 GCA_003123785.1 Pterocarya stenoptera
GGGGGGGGGGGGGGGGGGGCTCCTATTAGCAGCGTTCCGCTTTCTTTGACAAAATTATTATTTATACTTCCAGAAAATTTTTCACTAAGACACTCTGGCCGAGGAAAGAAGAAATTGACAAGCTAAGCAATCACTACACACCACTAAAAGCCTCATAGGATAACCTCAAGCAACTTTCCCATCAATTCTCCAGGTTGCATCATGATCCAAACTCATGTCTCAAGAAATACAGGCATTCTAAACCTGCATTGAACAACACTCCCAACAGCAAGAAAATAGTTGAGGAAGACAAGAGGAGTAAGGTTTTTTTTCTTAGGCAACCCGTGTACTTGGGCATCGCCTATTACATTATGATGAATGAAACTCTTTTAACTTATCAAAAAAAAAAAAAAGAGGAGTAAGGTTTTTTTTCTTCATGAAACAGAGGATACATGATAAGACCACCATTCTGAACCAGTAATGTCACTTCCACCCTCTCATGAGAACACCAAGCCATCCTCCTCCTCCTTACACTTTGATGAGTAAATTCATTTCATTAAAAGCATAGGAGCATAAACCCTAGTACACAAGATGTTAGACGAGATAACCATGTTTTTTATAAGTGAGAGAGAGAATCCCTTTAATGGTTAAAAGAAGGACAAGAATTCATAAATCCAGAAATATTACAAACTTGGGAAATATTATACATCCTCATCCATGTATGAAGTATTTGACCAATATATTCTATAGATCATCAATCGGCATCTCACAATCTTCAAAGCATCTTCCATTGCGCTCTCTCCATATGCTCTGCAATAAACACAAAGGTACCGTCCTCAAAGCAGCTAAAACTGGATGATCTCCCAATCAAACTCTAACAATCTAATAACTCCATCACCCTGCTAGGCATGACCCATTCTACTCTGACAAGGCTTAAAATCGCAGTCTTGCAGCTTCACAATGGAGACGGTGACTAATGGATTCCCTGCTCCCATTGCACATACAACACCAATCCACCACAGAAATTTATCTCCCTTACGTTATATAAAGTCAAAACCTTCCCAAGGTCCACCATCCACACAATAACATTTCACAGGCACATTAACTTTCAAAAACTCTTCCAACATAAATAATGCTTGATAGTGCAACCTAACTTCAAACTTCCTGTGTTCTATGTTGAACTCTCTCCTAAAACTTTTCTCTCCGTACACTTTCTTCTTTCTTTGTTTTTTCTTGTTGCTGTTTTTGGTTTGTTAATGGCAACATCTCCTTGAGGAGATTAGTGTTTCAGTCCAGTTTCAGGTACCGTGTTGGTTGGCTGGATGGGGCTGTGCAGAGAGGTAGTTATAGAACAGAAGGTATTTGAGTTCAGAAAGGAGAATGAAAGGTGGTGGAGAATCACAGAGAGTAGTCGCCGGGTGGTGAAATACATCTCTTTGAACCATGAAGATTTGGGGTGGTTGGGTTCTATGGTAAAGGAATGTGCAGGTTTAGTGGGCTTTTCAGAGTTTTTGAGAACTCGTAGAAAAGGTAATAATGTGTTAATGGTGAGGAGGGGCTGCAATAACCATGGCAGTTTTATCTTCATTTCGGAGTTTGGGCATGAAAAGAGGAGAGGTACGCTGGTTGTGCCGGAAGGAAGGAAGGGGGAGGGGTGGAGGAATTTTGGAGTCACATTAAAGGAGCTCATTCCCCCTTCCTCTGTTCCGTTTGTTAGAAACAGAGCAGCTGTTCAGGCAGGTAATCTGAAGATGATTAGGGGCGACGGTGGTGCTCCTTCGTCATCGGTAGTTGGTGCTCAGTCGTACAGTGAGGTGCTCAAATCTCAGAAGGTACAGCTGCATGCTGTGAGCGTTGCGGTGCCAGGCGTGTCTAGTACAGAGATCGTGCAGGGACGAGGGGTTGATGGCAGTGTACTGTTGGGGCCTAACGTGAGAAATATTACGAGTGTTTTGGGTGATATGGAGATGAAACTTAGGAGTTTATTAGATGAGTTAGAGTGGTTGAAACGCTGCGTTAAGGGTAAGGAGTTACTGAGCTTGGGCATGGGCTGTGATGATTCGGGCACGGGCCAGAGAGATATGGGCTTAGCCCTGGGCCAGACTTTGGGCCCAAAGAAAGCCTGGCGGGCTAAGCAGCCCGAGATATCGGCCATTTCGGCTCAAGTGCCGAGTCAGGCGCCGATATGTGTTTCGCCGGTTCCCCCACCGGCACAGATAGTACCGCCGGCACAGAAAGAACCGCCGGCAGTGGCTGACCACCATGGTGAGCCGGTAGAGCCAATCCGACGGGAGGATTTAGAGGATGGCGAGATCGTAGAGGAGTTGGTAGTGGCCGAGACTTTGAGGGTTGAGATCCCGTCGTCGTCTGGTGGGTTGCGGCTGAGGAGTGAACTGACTCAGTCAGGTGTGGTGGTCGAAGGCCCAGAAGTGGCGCCTGAGTGTTTAGTCTCGCCGGCAGTGGATGTTTTGGTCGAGTACCCTTCGTCGGTTAGCGGGTTGGGCTTGGAGAACACACAGACAAAGCCGTGCGTGGTGGATGGAGGCGCTGTAGGGTCACCGGTGCAGCCAGCTGTGTCGGAGCAGGAACTGGGGTCTCCGATTGACTTGCAGTCACGGGAGATGGTTTCTGTTGAGGAAAATAAGCTTGGGGATGGGTTTGTAGAACTAAATTCTTCTGTTTTGGAGAGTGGGGAACCAGATTCGGTGTGTGGCTCAGAATTGTCTTTGTTCTCTAATGCCAGTACTAGTGAGGAGGGGGCTTTCCTAACTCCTTTGTGTACACTCCCTCCTAATTATGGGAGTTGTTCGTCAAAGTGGGTTTTTAAGAAAGTAGAAGAGATTCAAGATATTATTGGGATATCGTTTGGAGGTTACGAGGAACAATTCAAGGCTCTTCTTATTGCTCTTGAAGCTAGTCATTCCAAGTCAGCCTCAAAGCGGGATAGGGAACTTAAAAAGTTAACTTGTACCATTAATTATGATGTGAAAGAAGGGAGTGGCGGAAGGGATAGATCGAGAGGGAGGGGCAATATAGTTTTGTTATGAAACCAAAGATCTTATCATGGAATGTTCGGGGGCTTAATGATCGCAATAAACGCCTTCGTATTAAATCTTTATTGCGGATATGGAAGAATGATGTGGTGTGTTTGCAAGAAACAAAATTGGGATTCATTGATAGGAAAATTGTGAGAAGTTTATGGGGATGCTCGTATGTGGGTTGGACTTATTTGGCTTCTTTGGGAGCCTCAGGTGGTGTGTTACTTATGTGGGATAAAAGAGTAGTTGAGTTGATTGAGGAGTGTATTGGAGAGTTTTCGGTTGCGACTCGATTAAAAAATGTGGTTGATGGATGGGAGTGGGCATTTGTTGGCTCCTATGGTCCTAATGTGGATAGGGACAGGAGACGGTTGTGGGAGGAATTGGCAGGCATATACTCTTTATGGGATGTGCCATGGTGTATGGGGGGGGATTTTAATACTATTCGTTTTCCTAGTGAGCGATCAGGGTATTGTCGGCATTCTATGGCTATGGAAGAATTCAATGAGTTCATTTTCGATTTGGACCTCATGGACCTCCCTCTGGTAGGGGGCGAGTACACCTGGTCAAATGGGCGGGTTTGGTCGAGATTGGATAGATTTCTAGTATCTCCTTCGTGGGAAGCTAAATATCCGGAAGCAAGTCAAAAACGATTAGCTCGAGTCAGTTCAGACCATTTTCCTATTCTTTTGGATTGTGAGGGTATTCACAGGGGGCGACGATATTTCAAGTTTGAAAACATGTGGCTAGCAGCGGATGGGTTTGTAGAGATGGTGCGTGTTTGGTGGTCTTCATATCAGATTAGTGGTACTCCAAGTTACATTCTGGCAGGCAAGTTGAAAATACTGAAACAAGACTTGAAGAAGTGGAATTTGGAGGTTTTTGGTCATTTTGATAATCAGAAGACTACACTGTTGGAGGAACTCCAAGACCTAGAGGATAAAGAGTTTTTGGGAGATAATTCGGATGAGGTGTTATTGAGGAAGGGCATTGTTATGGCCAACTTGGAAAGGGTTTTGTTGTCAGAAGAGATTTCTTGGCGTCAAAAATCCAGGGCCCTTTGGTTGAAAGAAGGTGATAGGTGTACGAAGTTCTTTCACAAAGTGGCTAATTCACATCGGCGTAACAATGCTATTGAGACATTACAATCAGGTTCTCAGGTGCTTTCTTCTCCCTCCGAGCTAGAAAATCATGTAGTACAGTATTATGAATCCCTTCTTACAGAGTCGGTTTCTTGGAGGCCAAAGCTTGATGGTTTGCATTTTGAGGCTATAGACTCGCAGAGTGCGAGTGTTTTGGAGAGTCCTTTTGTTGAAGAAGAAATTTACAAGGTCATATCGGGTATGGCTAAGGATAAAGCGCCGGGGCCAGACGGTTTTTCAATGGGTTTTTTTCAAACTTGCTGGGACATTGTGAAAGGTGATGTTATGCAGGTTTTCAGTGAATTCCACTCCTTCCAAAAGTTTGAAAAATCCCTTAATACAACTTTTATTGCTCTCATTCCTAAGAAACATGGGGCTTTGTGTATTGAAGATTTTCGGCCTATAAGTCTGGTTAGTAGTGTTTATAAGATTATCTCGAAGGTTCTTGCTAACCGGCTAAGCCCGGTCCTGGGTCATATTATTTCCAAGTCACAGAACGCTTTCATTCGAGGGAGACAAATTTTGGATTCAGTACTTATTGCAAATGAGTGTTTGGATTACAAATTACGGGAGGGAGGTGTAGGTGTTTTGTGCAAGCTTGATATGGAGAAGGCATATGATCATGTGAATTGGGGATTTCTCTTATACTTGCTTGAGAGGTGTGGTTTTGGAGCTAGGTGGATTGCATGGATGAGACATTGTATTTCAACCGCCCGGTTCTCTGTTTTGATCAACGGCACACCAGCTGGTTTTTTTGATAGTTCGCGGGGACTGCGGCAGGGAGATCCTCTATCCCCTCTTTTATTTGTTATAGTTATGGAGGCTTTAAGTAGGATGATGCAGGCGGTTGTTGGGGGAGGTTTCTTATCGGGTTTTCAGGTGGGCAACGGAGATGGTGGCCCTATTATTATCTCACACCTTCTTTTTGCAGATGATACATTAGTTTTTTGCGAAGCAAATAGTAGCCAGATCCAAACTTTACGAGCATTGTTACTTTGCTTTGAAGCAGTGTCAGGGTTAAAGGTGAATTTGAGTAAGTCTGAGATGGTTCCTGTGGGTACAGTCTCTAATATCTTAAGCTTAGCAAGTCTGATGGATTGCAAGGTGTCATCTCTCCCAATGAAATATCTGGGCCTTCCGTTGGGAGCAACTTTTAAGAATAGAGCTATATGGGATGGGGTAGTGGAAAAGATAGAGAGAAGATTGGCTGGTTGGAAACGGATGTATTTATCAAAAGGAGGCCGACTCACTCTTATTAAGAGTACTCTCACTAATCTACCCACATATTTTTTATCTCTATTTCCTTTGCCTGTAGGAGTGGTGAACAGAATGGAGAAACTCTTTAGGGCTTTCTTATGGGGAGGCATGGGGGAGGAGAAGAAATTTCATCTAGTCAGATGGAAGACTGTTTGTGACTCAGTTGTGAATGGGGGATTGGGAGTGTGTAACTTGAGAACCTTTAATAAAGCTTTATTGGGAAAATGGCTTTGGAGATATCACTTGGAGGGGGGATCACTGTGGAAGGCTATTATTGATGCTAGATATGGTGTCGCTTGGGGTGGTTGGTGCTCTAAAGAAGTGAGAGGAGGGTATGGAGTGGGTTTATGGAAGTATATAAGGAAGGGGTGGCCAGGTTTTGCAAATAAAATTTGTTATGTAGTTGGTGACGGTATTCGTATCAGATTTTGGCAAGATGTGTGGTGTGGAGACCAAGCATTGGAAAGGGCTTTTCCGGCCTTATACCGTATTGCAGTTAATAGGGAGGCGTCAGTGGCAGAAGCGCGTTTATTCTCGCATGGTGCGCACCAGTGGAATATTCTCTTTAATAGGGACTTACATGATTGGGAAGTACCTATTGTTTCAGAATTTTTCAGCTTACTATATTCCAAGGAGATTACTATGGCACAACAAGATAGTTTGAAATGGCGGTCTAATAACCACAAGTTATGCACAGTTAGGGCTTTTTATAGCATCTTGACAACACAACCTTGCATTCCGTTCCCTTGGAAGAATATTTGGAGGTCCCGTGTGCCTTCTAAAGTAGCTTTTTTTGTTTGGTGTGCTGCTCTCGGGAAGATATTGACCACGGATAATTTGAGGAAGAGAGGATGTGTAGTATTGGATTGGTGCTACATGTGTAAGAAAGATGGAGAATCAGTTGACCATCTTTTACTACACTGTGAGGTAACAAGGATATTGTGGGATGAGATCTTTCTGAGGGTTGATGTTGCTTGGGTTATGCCTTTGAGGGTGGTGGATTTGTTGGGTTGCTGGTCAAAGTTGCAAGGTTGCCCTCAAGTGGCAGTAGTGTGGAAGATGATTCCGTTGTGTATTATGTGGTGTATTTGGACAGAACGGAATGCACGGTGCTTTGAAGATAGGGAACGCACAATAACCGAGTTGAAGAATTTTTTCTTTCACACTCTTATGTGTTGGTTTTGCACTATTGTTTTACATGGGGATAATATTCATGATTTCTTGCATTTAATTTATCGTTCTTAGAATGTATTTAGGAGTTCTTATGTATACTTCCTGTGTACAAAGGCTATGCCTATTTCATTCATATATATAATATCTATCTTTTACTGATCAAAAAAAAAAAAACTTCAAACTTCCTCCTCTTGGAAGCGAACCACCAAATACTATTTTCACCACCTTCTCTCACTCTGAGAGAGTACAACATTCAAAAAACAGTATTCCCAATTTGACCTCCCAATCTTGAACAGATCTAATAAAAGATAAATTCCACTGAAGAGTTTCATATAATATTGTCTAATCAACTACCCACACCTCCTTACTGCAAGCAATACTTAACAACTTCAGAAAAGTCCTTTAACGGTTGATCCCCGCACCATAGGTCATGGCAAAACCTCATCTTAATTCCATCCCCGACTTCATATCTGAAAAAACTAAAAAATCTCCCCACCCCTCCTAATGCATTTCCAAACGCAACTCCATAAGGACCCAGTACCACCTTAGTCCATCCTCCATTCAAATGATATTTTGTTTTCACTACCCTTCTCTATAAAGCTTCCCTCTCTGTAGAGTAACAATGTAATCCTTTCCCCTAGTAGCACTTTCTTAAACTGATTTAAGCTTCTTACCCCTTTCCCTTTTTCTTTCAAAATATATAATTTATTCTTAAAAGCAATCATTTTTTTGGTAGGATATTCTTAAAATGATTATAAACGCAAACAAGACTAGGTTCAAGCAAAATGTAGTAACAAATTAATCGCCAAAGAAGCATATTAAGTTTTAAGGCCATTGTAAAGTCTCATCTCCTACTTATCCAATAATTACCAGTCCAATTGTAAACCTCCCTAATGAAGAGAATTAAACGGCCACATTCCAAATGAAAGTAATTGATCCATGCATACTTTTCCCTTTGTGATTTCAACTTACTTGAACAGACAAACAAACTTCCCCACCTCACACAGCTACTCCAGACAAAAGGTACCCACCATAAAGAAGGCAACCAAAACAATTTTATCAGGCCTTAGCAGATCTAACAAATGCAGGCTTGAGAAGGGAGTCACAGCTCAAAAAACCATGCATAACCCAATAAAAGATTTAACAAACCATGTATAAACAATTCAACCAAATCTCAAAAGTTCAATACAAAAAACCCAGAGTCTTGGCTCAATTGCTTACAAAACCCAAGAGAATGCAACAAGATAAAATATTGATTCTATTTGGAAACGTTCAAGTAACAAACAGCCATCAAAAAGTATTTCTTTCCTCTCAATGGATTTTCCCAATAAACCAAACAGAGCAACGATCGCATCAAAATCATCCAGATTTCGGAGAAAGCACAGGAAAAGAAGAAAAGCCAACCTGAGAGCACTGGGAAAGAAGCTTTCCCCAAGCGGCTTTGGAACTCGATTTGGTCGGCTTTGTAGGACGCTTCTTCGAACGTAGTGCAGTGCCAGCCGCCTTTGATTTATCAGCATCCACGGAAGCTCCACCTAAATCCACCACCAACCCCAGAACAAAAAATAAAACCACCTAAATGCACAACTCAAACAAAAACCCAGATTTCAAACACACTCAAGAGCACATGCAAAAGCTAAAGCTTCGAAATTATTTTACCCAAAGACAGCGACGACACCAAGGCCTCGCCTTCGACAACGAAACCAGCACATTTATCCGCATCGCAGGCATCAGTGGGCTTTGGCGAACCGGTGTTCAGCAGATCAGGGGATTGCAGCTCCGGGTCTTCAGTTTCTGACCCGGATTCCTTAACTGGACCTAAATTCTCCACCGACGGAGCGCTCCGAGCATCATTGGTTGACGAGGACGCCTCGGATACCTAGAGTTTCACGCCAAAATCAATCCAAAAAAACCCCATACCCCCAACAATATACATACATAGAACAAAACTCAAACATACACTGGACCCAGAAATCTCACACACCCATATGCACCTAGACAACCGTAAAGGATAAAGAGGGTACCTTGGATCGTTTGGCGGTGGTGGGAGGAGGGGAGGAGAGGGCACGCTTGGAAGAGGAGGAGCTGCTTCTGGTTTCAACCATGGTGTTGTTGGTTGTTGATACTTTTTTTTTTTTTCTCCTTTTTGTCTCTGATCCAAACAAGGTCTTGGCCGGAGAGGGAGATCAAGGTGGTTTTCTCAATGATGAAGATCAGTTGAGCCTGTTGAGGGTTTTTTCTTATGTTCTGTTTGGCTTTATAGATTTCTTCATTTTTCTTTCTTTGCCTGCGGACAACACAAGTTGTGAAGCGGTGGCTGGTAGGAACTTGGAGGGGGCTCTCTGGCTTCTGTGGAATTGGGGATTTAATATGTATTTCATTTTCACACACAGATATTATATAAATATATTTATTTATTTATTTATATAATGTGGCCTTGGGGGAAATAAAGAAATAAAATAGGGTTTGAATTTACTACGTTTAAAAACATAATTATTTATATATATTTATCATTTTATTGTTACTTTAAATATAAAAATAAAGGATAATTATTTAAGATCATAAAAAAAAAGTCAAAGAGCTCAAAAAATGAAGTTCCTTTGATGACTTTTCCGTTACAAAAAAATATACCTTAAAATCTTAAATTAGAGAGAATAAAAACCCACTATTTTTGTTCTAAGCAGGATGATTTTTGTCATGTGATCAAGATTAGAATTAGAAGGTCCCAATAAACACCCATATTACAGCTACTACAACACAAAAGAGAGGACAGAAAATGGATATGGATCTATCCTCACTAAGGTGAGCCATCTTATGTAGCAATTTTAATACACTCAAGTCTTCAGACTTATGGACTGTAGAGCCAAAGCTAGGAGGCAAGGCATGACGATTTGAATGATGTCCTTTCTTCTTTGGATTGGTTGATGGATAAATCTATTTCCTCTTATTTTCTATCTTTGATCAGTAAAAAACGATAATATGGCTAGATTGTTAGCTTGAATGATTCAAGTCACTAATGTGAGAGATATATTGCTATTATATATATTTTTCAGTGTGGCGCTTGTCGCATGTCAGTGGATGTCGTCTTGTGGTGGCGTAACAAATTAGATCAGACGTGAATCTCACATTCAGGTTCAGGTTATTAAGATTACGTTTGGGTAGAGAGGTTTTTTGTAAATAACAATAAAAAATTAATAATATAATATTAAATAATAATAAATAACAAGAAGATATTCTCAGACAATACCCAAACTAGACCTATACAATCAGGAGAAGTTAAAAAAACAACACATGTGGATTATTAGAAACCTTAAGGTAATAGATAAGGCCATCTCTAAACAACTGGGAAATCTTTTTAAAAAAGATTGTACACAAGATATAACAATATGGAGAACTTGAGCTTGTGGGAATTGGGATTGAGGTTTCGTTTGGATATACAGTTTAAATAAGATGAGATAGAATGTTTGTGTAAACAAATGGAGCCTGAGAGGATTTTCCGCCTTGAGATAATTGGCTATTGAAATCGACAGACAAAAGTGACATTTTTTTAATTGATGTAATTGATCACTTTGTCTTCATCTTTCTTTTCATTGCATTCAATTATTTCGGAGTAATAATATACATACAATACATTGTACAACACATTATACAATAATATTATAAAACGAAAGTATTTTTATAAAATGATATTATTTTTATAAGATGTTTTACAAAAATATCTCTCATTTAAAATATAGTTATATAAAATATTATGTAATATATTGTGTGTAAATCATTTTTTTTTATTTCGTTCCAACAAAACTCACCTGAGGAAAACCCTAAAAAGCTAAATAAGTGTAAATACTAAATAGCGTTTATTCAAACCATCTTTTGTAATTCAACAAATAAAATTTATGGTGCAAACGGTAAAAAATCTGAGAAGATTAGTCAAATTTGTACAGAATTATAAACAATTAATATAATTTTTTTTATTATAACGTGAGAAATTAGGATTAAAATTCTAAGAGTTAGAGGGAGAGAGAGAGAGATAATATGAGTTTTTATTCTTAAGAAATGCTAGAAATTGGGACCTTACAAAAATAAGTTACATGAAATGACTTATATTAATGTCTGCACCATTCTTATATTTCTTGTATAGGTATATTTATACCAAAAAGTAGTTTCTCTTTATTAGTATAAATTATCCCATGTAGCGCCATATGGTTCTACCATTGTTCTGGTTGCATGATATTTATTAGTATGGGTATGAGTTTTTAAAAAATCAATGGTACGTATAAATACTAAATAGACAACTATCGTGCATATTCTTTGTAAAAAGATAGATTTCATTGAAAAAATAATAAATTTTTTAAAATAGAATCTACTTTTTACAAAGATTTATGCAAAACGTACCTATGGTGACTATTGACCACTAAATTTCGACGGCTGCTGATTCGAGCGAACTCCAGCAATCTCTCGAGGCGATTGTAGGAGTAATGATTAAAAAAATTCAAAAAAATAATTAAGATTAAGATTTTTAAAGATTTTATGATTCGTATTTTGAGATCTTAGAAATTTTCTTTTAAATCAATTAATATTATATAAGTATTTTACTACATATATTCTACGTACTGATTTGAGAAAATAATTTTTTCTAACTTCAAACATCCAGTCGTGCATAAGATGGACAGGGCAGTTTAGTCATTCACGATGTTTATTAGATATTTTTTCTATAGGGGAGCTTAGCAAACATAGTTTTTTTTTTTTTAATTAGCTTTATTGAGCTATGATTGGGGAGTTTAGGCAGTCTAATGAGAAATTATGGAGAATGCATGTGAAAGGAATTTGATTGGATAATTAGCTTGTCAACTGTCAAGGCTAAAATGCATTGACACCAAAACCGAAAGTACATCGACGTCAAGTTGCTTTTAAAAGCAAAAAATGATGGCATTGGCCTAGGGATAGGCATCTATATAAGCCCTTCAATGCATTTTAATTTTTTTTATTTTTTACTTAATAGTTAATAAAATAATTATTAATAAAATGATAATGAAAAGATTATTACTTATTTATTATCTATTTATGATTTATAGTGTATTTATTTTTTTATTATTTTTTAAAGTATTTTTTTAACATCCTTAATCATTAAGAAAAAATTAAAAATATATATAATTTTATTAATAATTACTTCCTTAACTATTAAGTAAAATAAAAAATTAAAAAAAATCAAATATAAAAAAATAGTAAATAAGTAGTAAGAGAGTAGTAACTTTATCATTTTTTTTAATAAAATTATATATATTTTTTAATAATTAAAAATATTAAAAAAATTTATAACTAGTGATAGTCTAAGATAAACGCTGGATGGTTGCTAGCATCATATATGCGTGTAGGTTCTAGTTTCAACCTCGGTGCGCAGCTAATTGAGCCATTCTAGGACACAATGGTCTTAAGCCGGGGGACACAATAATCTCAAGACAACACTATCAAAGTGTTCAAAAGTCGTTCGTATCGTCATATTCCTAATAAATCCATTACCCTTCTCTCTTTTTAAATCACACACACTCTTTTCGTATTTGGGATGACAAATAATTAATCTACCGACTTTCAACTATATATCTTTGAGCTACAAGTAGTTTTATATTATAGAATTCTCAGTCTATTGATCTACAAAAAACAAGAAGTGATCTTGCAAACTAGTACATGAGTGTGTCTCCATCCAATTATTGAGTCTCCATTATTCAAAATCTTATTATTCACGCCCTTCCACAATCGATGGTAAGCCTCACGCACAGGTACGTATCGGCGTGCTTCTCAGACATCTACAAAGATGAGTGGTCAAGTCAAGATGGCTGTTATATCTACAAAAGAATTACATAAAAACAATTATACAATTTGATGTGGCTTCATTTGATCTATTAGATCTATTTTATAATAAAAATAATTTTACAATCTGACGAATTACATCAACCCATATTAGTTTATAGGATTGTTTTTGTATAATCACTTTGTGATTAGAGTATTTCTCTCGAGTCAATCCTCCAATCCCACATGTCTTACTGCTTTCTATAAAATCCAAATTCAACGTATTCTCCCATCAAAGTAATTTATGAAACATGAGAATTGCAACAATTGATCCAAAATTGGTACCATCGTATCTACAACAGCCTCTCGTGACTGCAGTGGAAATCTTTGGCAGACCTTTGTGAAGATTGCCAACAAAGCCACCTTCATGGCTAGTTCTCTCTTAAAACATATTGCAATCTATTTGCCAATAGAACACGAGAGTTAGACAGTTAGTCCCAATTTCTCCTCTCTATATTTTCTTTGTATACTTCCTTGACTGTTTAGCACTTAGGTTTGGAAATTTGTGGTGATTATAAAGGTCCCCAATCCCCATTTACTGTACTTTGGATTATTATAATGAAATAATTTGCTTTTTAAAAATAAATAAAAAGAATAGTTCTCATCTTAGGAGTTAGCACACATGATAGCGTGTTTACAATGATTTTATAAAATAAGCTAAAAATTAGTTTGAATTAACGTAATACGTCGGATATATTTTTTAATAAAAATGTTTGGGTCTGGCGTATCTCATTAAATTACATTATGTTATCATATTATTTTTTTAAGCTTTAGGTATAAAATTAATATTTTTCTAGTTCAAATACTCGGCCTTCACTTTTCATTCATCAAAAACAAATTCACTATACTATTTATGGCCTTTTATCACAAGTCAAAGTGGTCGGATTACATACCACCTTGGAGAGAAAAATTTTTTATTCACAAAATTATTCCATGGGAGAACTGGTGGTATAAAATTAGTGAGTTCAAGCATTTTTTCCCGCTAAAGCACAAACTCGTGGAAAATACTCATTTTTCCCCATCACATCACTTGTGAAGAAAGGCCATGGATTTCGTGGGAAATGAGCAATGAAATTGAAAGATTGGTGAGAAATGCAACATTTTTCCATGAACAAACTTGGTTGAATAAAGTTTTTCCAGTGAAAAAACTTGTTGGAAAAAACTTCTTCACGCTAAAAAAAAAGTATTTGCCTTGAAATGTATTCGCGGCAAATGTTAAAAGAATTCAGAAAACAAAAAATTGTAAAAGCAAAAATAGTGTTTTTAACTGTTTAAAAGCTCTTTTAAAGAAAAAATGATATATTTGATAAATTTATAAAAAGTGTTTTAAACATCTACAAAAGCTGAAAGTCTATTTTTTTTTAAAAAGCATCAAATTGAAACTTTTATCGAAAAGCTCATGCAGATAACTATATATTTTTAAAAAATTAATATAACTAATTTAAAAAGTGCTTTAGATACATGTTTAATAAACAGTAAACAACTTTTAAAATATAGAACTTATTATTTAAGTTATAAGCTATAAACCCTAAAGTTATAAG
>QEOT01003850.1:194332-253148 GCA_003123785.1 Pterocarya stenoptera
CATGCCTGTATACCTTCAGTCTGCAAACCTTTTCACACGAGTCATCTTCCATCCAACTTCAGAAAAAGACTAAAGTAAGCTGTATGTGTGAAAGAGAAAGTTAAAGAAAAAAAAGGCATTCAAAAGACAACCACCGAGTTTGCCAAGTAATATCGTCTTCAGAAAGTATAAATCTCTCAATAACGAAAAACATTTTAAAACGATGAAGATAATTGAGATCGAATAGCTAGCATTACTTAAATGGAGCTAGCTTAGTAGCTTATGCTTATGTTTTAGGTTCTAAAGTGAAATTTAAAGTCCGACATGTTATAGCTTTAAATACGAGCATTCTTGGAATTTTAAGGTATCTGCAGTACTGCCCTTATATCAAATCATGTGGCGGAGAGAATAGCAATGCATAAATAAATGCATTCTTGAGAAAAAAAAAAAAAGTACTACAGTTATAAAGAAAGTTTATAAAAATAAATTTATAAAATGACGTGATCTCATATTATATATCAGATCTACTTTATAATAAAAATAATTTTACAATTTAACGTACTACATCAAATTACATTAGTTTATGAATTTCGTTTTGTAATATATTTTTGTGCCAAAGCATTTTTTAAAAATTGTTTGGATCTCTTATTGGACAGAACATTTTGGTTCATCCATGTAATTATTTTGATACACTTTGGAAGAAGACCATGGTCCATGATCTGTTTATTCAACGGATCAAGGAAAAAGAGGTTGAAGGTTAGAGCATTGCTATGCATCATCTTACACACTACACACTAAATTATTTATTATTTTTTTTTATTTTACTCTTCTTGAAATATTTATATTTTTTTATTCATCATCCATATAATACACATTTAATAAAAGAAATAAATAAAAAAAATAAAAAAATTATGATATGTAGTGTGTAAAATGATACAAAAATTAATTCTGAAGGTTGAAGAAGACTAGTGAGGCACCCTCTAGCTCCTTGTGGGTGCGACTCAAAATGAGATGTACTTTAGACTTTAGAGGAGTTTGGAGGAGGAAAAGAAAAACGTTTTTTTGAAAATAAAAATGATAGAAAGGGACAATCGAATAATGATTTCATATTTGGGTGCGATGATAACGACATTTTACTTGCTGAAAATCAGACAGAAAAGACTATTTTCAAGTACGAGATTATGTCTGATAACGGAGCTCACAGACGTACTAAATAATAGACCATTGCAGCCGTAAGGGGTCGTTGGAGCTTTTATTATTTCCCATGTGAAATAGTCAGCTTTTACAAACGACTACCATTTCCCTCTTTGGCCACGCTCCAATCACACACAGAGAGATATATATATATATATATAATATTTATATGAGCAAAGTCACAAGTAGTACTCTTGCATGTGGGGATCTAAGAGGGCTGTACATCTGTTCAAGTTCGATGGCTCGATGCTAGCCAGTAAAGTGGCAGTATCTATCAATCTCTCTCTATTAATTTTTTATTATTATTCATTATTACATATGAAAAATACATTTATATCCTATTAAAAATATCCTTACATCTTATAAAAAAATTATAAATATAAAATATAAAAATAAATAATAACCGATGAATAAAATTATTCATGTATATATATATGTGAAATATAAAAATAAATAATAGCTGAACAAGAAAATTACTAATGTGTGTATCTATATGTGTGTGTGTGGGGATGCTGCAACAATGTTCGAAAAGAGTAAACGACAAGTGTTATAAAACAGTACATTTTTTTAAAATATCAAGGAAAAAAACATAAGGATGCTGTATGGCTAATATTAATGGGTCAATCATCTCGATCTACTTAGCATTTTGTTTCCAACTTGGTCCACACGCAATCAATCACAACCCGGTGACCGAACAATGAAATTAAGGGACAACAGATCATACTTTCATGTATTCTTCACGCCCGACCGACCTCTTACTAATATATATATAAATATATTTTTATATATATTTATATGCAGATAGAATAAAACACAATAATTACCTGCTCCAAAGTCGTTTACTTGCTACTGCCGTAGGTGTCCGAATTTTTTGGGCAATGATACAGCGCCCGCTGGGGCTCGTAGCTCGTAGCATTGTTTTTACATGTATTTTTTTTTAAGTTATTTTTTATATAAAATTTTTAATATTTTTAAATAATTTTAAAAAATAAAATAAATTTAGAATATCATTAAAATGTACTTTTTATTTTACTTCGTGATTAAGAAAATATTTTTTAATAATATTATAAATATATTTTTTTAAATATTTAAAATTATTAAAAAAATTTATATAAAAAAAAACTTTAAAAAATACATTAAAATACACATACTAGACCCAACGGAAAATCTAGCATTTTCCGAATTTTTTAGGTAAGGAGTGAAAAAATGTTGCCCCGTAAAGTTGAAAGCCGTAAAAAGCTAGCCATAAGGGGATTGTCATGCACGGGTCATTATCAATGTGCAGGGAACTGCAATGTTAATTAGATTCGGAGGATGAGTTTAGGGACAGGAGGGGGGAACCTTTGCCGTCACGCAAAGTGATGTTATATATATAATATTTCGGTGGATGTTTAGTATTAAAGAAGTGTTTAGTTTTTTTTTTTTTTTATGTAAAATTGGATTCATGTAAAATTATTTTAATTATAAATAAAAATACCAAGATAACATATGATCATCAGTGTGTGAATTTTGTTTATACGAAATGTTAGTGTGAATATGATTCTTTTCTTAATATTTTTTTTAAAAGAGGGATCACATGCACCTTAGAAAGTGGAAGAAGGAATCCGGGTGGACTTAAATTAATTAAATATATGCATGGTTTTTATTAGATTTAATCATTGATGGGTTTGTTTACGTGGAGATAAGATTTGATGTGGGTCCAATATAAATTATTAGCTGATACTAAAATTAAAAATTAATGCAAAACAATATATATATATATATATGGAAGATAGGCATGAAATCATTCTCGCTCCATCATTAGGTAACATGAGTACTCTGAATTTAAAGGGCCGCATGACACGATAGACCAAATCCATGCATGCTTTTGTATTGTGAATTAATATTTCCATTTTGGGAGCTCCCATGATAACAATCATAGGTCAGGTCCAGAGCAAGAGTACTTCATTGTAAACGCAATATATGAACGCGAGACATCATTATTACTTTTTCATTTTTATTTTCTTTTGATTTTCTCACTCAGGAGTGGGGAAGTTCCTTTCTTATTTCAACAAGGAAAATATTTTAGTTATAAATAAATTTTATAAAAGTAATTTTATAAAATAACGTAAGTTGATATGGTATGTTAGGTGGTAAAACTATTTTTTTATAAAATAGATTTAACGTATTATATTTTTGGGGGGAAGAATCCCCCCATAGAATGGGAGTCAAAGACAAAGCCCAAAGTCAAAATTGGGCCCGACCCAAGACAGATTATGGGCCGGATTAAGGTCCCGAGCCTTGACTACTCTTGAAAAGATTAGAACCAGCAAGACAACATTTACATTAGGACTCCAAGAGTTGAAATCTAGGTGGACTCTATTCACGAATGTAACTTGAGAAAGAAGAAACGAAGCGTTCGGGAACTGTGCGAAAGGGACTTGCGACGTCTGCAGTCCACAGTGATGGAAAAATAAGTCACCCGAGTACAGCCTAAGATGAAAAGAACGCCGCATTTAATGCTGCTCGGAAGAAGACACGCCACATTTAATGTAGCCCAAAGCAAGTGGCCAATCACATTTAATGGAGCACGGGTCCCGAACGACTGGCAGAGACCCTGGGCACATACTGGCTCGGTAAGGTATGGCACGGAGGTGGCTCGGTGACTTAATGTCTACAATATGTAATCCCTTGCAACGCGGAACACCATAACATGAAAGATCAGGTGAGCAACTATAAATAAGACTGTCAGCAACGAGCAAGAGGAGAGGTAAAAAAATATACGTACTATGATTACTAAGTTAATCTGATACATTTTTTACGATTTAATCTTCTTCATATCTAAACATTGACTTAAGCATCGAAAGATTAATGGATCCCGCGGTCTCCTCTTCTTATCCCTCATGAGCTATTCTTTCATTATTCAGGATGTGTAGGCGATCACCCATGGATGCGGTCAAAAGGATGTTGCCAAGCCCACGAAACATAGCATCAACAATATTAAATTATATCAATTTATAAATTTATTTTTATAAAAAAAATTGTAGTCGTAACACCTCTCTTAGAACATTTGTGATGGGACCGGAGCACATAAATTTTTTTCTATACACTTGAGGTGAATCAAGGCATGAAAAAAAAAAAGGAAGGAAAAAATTATTCTGGCTAATTTGTTTGAGATAATCATACGTAGTCTTGGACATGTATCATTACCTTTTTTTGACCAAATAATCGATAATTTCTATTAATATGCATGCTACATTAATTATAAGCATTACAAACCCAATTTCATGCTCTTTATTTATCATTTTTGTTTGAGTATATTACTTTAAATAAATTTCTTTAAGAGTTCTTAATTTTATTGAAAACCATGAAAAGTTGTCTCGAAAATTAGTTTGATTTGTTGGCACAATAATTCATCACTCCAAATTAATGGGGTAGGACAATTAAACAGTGGAGGAAGCACCAGTTCTTGGGGGGAAAAACTTGGCATTATTAACTACCTCGTTTGGATTCAAAGATCGACTTGAAATGATTTTAAATGAATTGAATAAAATATTTTTAGAATATTATTTTTAATATTATTATTATTATGAGATTTAAAAAAAATTAAATTATTTATTATATTTTGTGCAAAAATTTAAGAAAATTATATTGATGAGATTAGATGAGTTGATGTGAATTTCAAATACAAACGAGACTAAAACAGATTATTCTGCATTTTAATCACATAGTATCGATTGTTTCAAGTGAATATTTTAAAGCCACCTCTTTGATATCTTATCAGCTTCATCCTCCTTTGCTGTCATTATATGCACAGAATTTACTGACGTGAGAAACTAATTTTTATAATGCATTTGTATCCGATTTCATAACAAGAAACTCACATATCTATCGGCCATTCGAGCAGTAACCTAAAATATTTATTAATTTTATGTTCAGTTATCATTACTAAAATAAAATAAAATAAAAATTATGACGAGTTATTTAAAACGAAAATATATTCATTTTGGACAAAAATTAATTATTTTTATAAAAAATAATTTACCACATATCTTGCATTCAGGCAGACTTTTCAATGGGTTATCGAGAGGAGAGGGGTAGGCTTTCCAATTTGGTCGAAAGCCAAATTATCCTGTGGGCTGCCATCTGCACCCTTACCCAAATGCATACTCCCATCATCCCAATAATGTGTAATATCTTGCACCAATATTTGACACTTCATCACCAGTCTATGTGAAATACACTATGTAACAAAAACGCGTGCTGGGCTATATCTGAGAAGCAAAGAAATATTGGCCATGCATTTAAGATAAGAAATGAAAGTGGGGGAGTAAACAAAACGCGTGCTGACAAAATAATTCAAACATCTCAAACGTTATATCTTCCAAATGCAACAAAAAAACAATTAAAATATTTCGATAAATTCCCAGAATCCCTGTCGTTCGCTTGTTTAGATAAGATTCTGTCGTTGAAAGGATGTGGGAGTGAGTGTTACTTGCTAGAAAAGACAGATTAGTTTTATTCTATAAACTCAAATTATATTAATTTTGTAAGAAATAGATTGTTTATCACCCATTAGCTCCGTTTGATAGTAAAACTGTTTTATCTTATTATTATAATTTTTTTTAAGTTTTCATATAAAATATAATAAAAAATTCATCTTTTTAAAAAATAATATTTTAATAATATTTTATTCAATTTTTAACTTTTATCTAAAACCATCTCATCTCATTATCTAGACCGTATCTTAATTATTATTCTTCTATTAACTTTTAACATGGTATTCATTAATTAAAAATTTATTTGTTATTTTTCATTTATTCACCGGTGATTTGACCATACATAGGAGATGATAAATAGACACTTTTCTTTACATTTTGCATTCAAGATTGAATCATCAATATTATGTCAGGTCATATATTTTTCATTTATTTTAAAGGATAAAATTGGAAAATAGTATTGTATGTATTTTTTGAGTGGGCTACTCTGCCGCCTCACACTTACCGCTGAGCTTACCGCTTAGTTACTTATTTTTTTTTTCTTTTTTTTTTCTTTTCACATTTTTAATACATTTAAATATATTTAAAAAATAAAAAATACACCAATACATTTAAAATTAATTTCTTAATCACTAAATAAAAGTAAAAAAATAAATTTTTTTTTACCAACAGTCACGATGGGCAATCAAAAGTGGAGGGCATAATAATTTTTTGATTTTTTTTTCCCTTCTTTATAGTTAGGGGTGTTCATCTGGGCCGGGTTTTTTCCCGGCCAGGTCCGGAACTCGGGAAACCGGATTCCGGTTCCGGGTTTCGGCTCGGAACAAATTCGGGCTGGAACCCGAGTTACAAAACCCGGATTGTAAATCCAGAACCCGGGTTTACAACCAGGAACCCGATTTTTTTTTTTCTATTTTTTTTTAAATAACAAGATGTTCAATACATTCTTTTTCTCAAAAATCTAGACTAAGAAAGATGCCCTTGTCATTTAGAAGAAGGCTTTGTTCAAAAAAAAAAACACAAAAAGAAAAACTTGGGTCACATTTTTGTTTTAAAAAATAGTATATAGACTACATTTTTGTTATTATTACACTTAAATAATTTTGAAAGTGTAAATAATAACATCAGTTACATCATATCTATCAAGCTCGTGAACACAGACTAAAAAAGAAAGAAAGAGAAGAAGAAGAAGAAAAAAAAAAAACCGGATTCCGGATTTACAACCCGGATTCATCTGGGTTCCGGCCCGGGTTTGAAACCCGAGTTCCAGTCCGGGTGTACTCGGGTTCTTGGGTTGGAACCCAGATGAACACCCTTATTTATAGTTAGAGTGTGCAATATACGTCTATTTTGATACTTCGAATTTGAAGTGTAAAGAATAAAATCTCTCAATAATTTCAGTGCAAAATTCCAAAGATGAATACATTTCAATTGATGTTTTCTGTGGATATATAAGCCCATCTAAACAATTATTAAGCTTCATTTGGTTACACAGATGAAATGAGATTATAAATCTGTAAATAGTAGCAAGATACTTTTGTGAATAGTAGTTAAATGATTTAAATTTTTGCGAAATTTTGAGAATGAAGATAGAAAAAGTTAAATAAAAAAATTATAAAGTTAAAATAGGGTTAAAATATAATTTTTTAATATAATTTTATTTTATGAGTTGAAAAAGTTGAATTATTTTTTGTGTTTATAAGTTTGTAAACATTAAAATGAAAAGGTTAAAAAATTAAAAAGTTGAAAAATATTTTATGTTTGAATGATATTTGAATGTTGAAATGAGATGAGATTTGATGGTTTGAAAGGTTTGTGAAACCAATTCATAGATAAGAAAAAAAAAAAACCTTGTGATCGAAATCCTTCGGATTTAAGTGGAAATTCCCTAGAAAGTGAAATAGAACATATGCATGTGGCCATGCAACCGAAAAAACCTATTTTCCCTAAAAAAAAAAAAAAATCTTCCAAAATTTCTATTTTTGATTGCAAGTCCTCCAAAAAGAAGTTATTTTTATTTTTCATTTCTATTTTTGTTATTGCATGAACTTCAAGTATCGCGCGTACAAGTTTCAGATATCATCACACCTTAAGCAACATGTGCCGCACCATCCGATTATTTGAATTTTTATTTCCCTCAGTTCAACCCCATTGGCATGTGTCCCATGTGCTGGTATTATTACATTGTGAATCATCAAATGTTTAATGTCTTATTCTCTCTACTTGCCTATCTTACAATTTATTTTTAATGAAGACGAAAGTACTTGATATATTTATATATCAACTCATAACCATGTGATATCCATTGCATGCAGCAGTCAAAAGACTCAAAACACAATAATTCATAACATGATTGTTCAATTAAGAATAATTATATTTTAACGTCTTTACACCACATACCATCCACATAACATAATTTGACTAGGAATATAAATTTTAAAATTTAAATCTTACAAATTAAATTATGTCAAGTGGATGACATGTGGTATAAAAGCCTTCAAATAGTACTACTTTTCAATTAGATAATTTGTGATGATCTTTTTTCTTGATACTTAGGATTTGTTTGGTAACATAATTGTTCTAAGTATTATATGATATTCTTAGTATTTTCTTGATAAATATCACTCAAACACAAAATTTTTCAATTTCAAATCTTCAATTTTCTCATGAAATTATTAACTAATCATTATATTTTTCTAAACTTTCAAACAAAACATAAAAAAATATTACTTTTCAAATTTCAAAATAAAAATAATATTCAAAAAAATATTCAAACAATTTTTAATTTATAATATTTTTATTCAATTTTTTTTCTCATTTTCCAAAACCAAGTAAAACATCTCAACTCAAACTTTTTTACTACTATTTATAAATATATTGATATATTCTAGTATCCAAACGGCCCTTAGGCCTTGTTTGAATTTTGAGACGAGATGATAGGAAAATAGTATGTGAATTATAGTGATATGATTTGAGTCAAGATATTTTTTTGAAGTTTTGGAAAATGAGAGAAAAAAAATTGAATAAAAATGTTATAAATTAAAAAGTTTTTATAATATAATTTAAATTTTAATATTATTTTTGTTTTGAGATTTGAGAATTTTGAATTGTTTTTGTGTTTTATTTGAAAGTTTGAAAAAGATGTAATGATCAAGCAATAATTATATGAAAAAGTTAAGAATTTGAAAGTTTGAAATTGAAAAGTGTTTGTATTTGAGTGGTATTAGAATGTTGATATGAAATGAGATTAGATGAAATAAGTTGAGATCATCTCAACATCCAGATGAGATACCATTCACTCCATATGGCTACTCTTCAAAATCACTTCATTACTATCTCGTCAAAATCACTCAACTATTCAATATTTTATAATTATATTTTTATAATTTTTTACTATTATTTAATATTTTATTATTATTTTTACTACTATTAACATATTATTTGAAATCACCTCAATACCCAAACGTAATTAATAAGACTAGATGGAAGAATCCATTTGCCTCAATCTTTCAATTTTTATATTTTTCACTTACACAGATGTAGGTTTATGCTCGTTGTTTATGGTGTATAATTTTTTTTAAGACAAATAACAGGGTTACTACTTATGATAAATTCTTTTTATTATTTTCACAACACACATTATATATAATTTTGTAATTTTTAATTTTTTTCTTATCAAACATGTGATATATGAATGATAAGTAGAATAATTTAATTAGGAAGAATTAAACTAATTTTTCTTTTAAAAAAATTTAAAAATTTAAAATTAGTTTGATGTATGAAAATGATAAATAGGAAAGGTCATGTGACTTAAATACTACTGGCACTCGGAAAATAGTTTTTTTCACTTTAATTCAGCATTTTTTTTTTTCTTCTTCTTCTTCTTTTTTTTTTTTTTTTTTTTTTTTTGTAATTTTCAAAAAATTAATTAGTAAAAATTTATCAATTACCGGGGAAAAGAGAACTGAAATTACTTGGGAAAAAAGAAGAAAGAATGGCCTTTGCCCAGTCAGAATCAATTTCGAGCTAATTTTCGAAGAAATGGATGATCAAGAAGCAGTTTTCAAAGAAGTGTTTGGCGAGTCATCGGACAGCGAAGGGTACGAACAACAACAATCGCCTCAATTGGAAGAACATGATGAAATGCACGAAGATCGACCTACCCCAACAACGTTAGATCAAAACGCCAACTGGGAACAAATCAAAGAGATCAGAGGGCTGTGGTTGTGCAGGGATTTTCTCTCGGCTGGACAACAGTCTTCCCTGCTCTTCTCCATTGAAAAAGGTGCTTTTCATACCCACCGATCCCACCCACTCTTCTTTCTTTCCTTTACCTTTTCCCCCCCTTTCCCGGTTTTTCGATATTGAATTTCTTTCTGGTTTATGAGGAAAAATCGAAGAAATGGAAGGATAAAGAGGAGTTCATTGCCACTGATACGAAAACAGAAAGAAATTTCCATCTAATGAATAAAGTTGTAATTGAATAGAATCTTATTTTAACTTTATAAGGATGTGTAATGTTATGTAGTAAATTCATATGAATTTGGTTTAACATCATTGTCAAAGTCTCACATGTTGTGTTTTGTACGAACGTGTGGTTGCAGAAGGATGGTTCACTGAAGCCTCTCATAACCAGGTCTGTACCAGCCTAGAAATGTAACATAAGATTAGCATAGTGTTCTAAATCTTGAATATATAATATCTGGTACCAATTATGGGTATGCTAACTAGGGGTGGCCAGCCTGTTGCCCCGCCCCCGTCCGCCCTGCCTCCGCATGGGTGGGGCAGACCCCGTCCACCAGATGTTGGTGGCCTCGCACCTGGCTCCCTAGCAGCGGCAGGGGGGCGGACATGGCCCAACCCTGCCCTGCATTTCCCCCGCCCTGCCCTGCCCTGCCCCCACTTATATAAATAATAAATATATATTACAATTTGTTAAACTTGTTCACAAGATTGTACATGTATTGTATTGGTCTCCTAGGCCAACCTTTATATAGGAGGCCATTATTGCCTTGGCCTCCTATATAAAGGTTAATCTAAGAGGCCAATGTAATATAATCTTGTGAACAACTCTAACATTCTTGTGAACAAGTCTAACAAATTTAAAATCTGATCAACATAATTTTTATGTTACCAGTTTTTAAATTATTGTTATATATAAATTGTAATTTACAATTTAAATTTTATAATATTTTGGGTTTGGGTCCAAAAAAATATTTTGGACCTAGAAATAATTTTTAGGCCCAATGGGGCATTAGTATCCTTGAAGTGGGCAGGGTGCGGGGGTGGTGTTGCATATGCGGGGTGACCCCGGCCCTACATATGCGGGTATCACTCCTAATGCTAATGTCAAGATAAGGTTTTTACCTGTCACATTGGTTGTCTTGTATCTGTAAATTGTGAAGCAGTTTACCCGTTGGTTATTAGTATAGATGGTAGTTGAGAACAGCTTGATGGTAGTTGGATACTGTATGAGAATTTCATTTGCAAATCGGGGATCACAATTAAGGTGATGATAGCAATTACACTTGAAACTTACTTATGATATAGGTTTTTTCAGATAAGCTTATCGGTTTCTTGCTCTGCAGGCTATGAGGTTTGGAAATCTTCCGGCATGGGCAAGTGAGATTTCAGATTCTATCCGTGAGCTGGTGCTTTTAAATGATCCTGGTCTTGATCCTATGAACTTGGGAACTTATTATGGGGCTGCAGAAGAATGTGCATTTCCATCTGATTTACTTTGGAGGGAGCCTCTCTTTGACCAGCTCATTGTAAATGCATACCAGCCAGGTGAGGTGCGAGATAACTACTTCTAGTTCCAAGTCCATGGTCTTGAGTCATTAACCATGAAGTTATTGGGCTTTGAGATTGTTGATTTTGGCTTATTTCTGCAGACTAGTATGTGATCAGTTTAACCTCTCGTGCTTCCTTTGGAAGTAATAAGGGTTTCTAAAGATTGTATTGGCGGTGTCTTTTATGAGGGTTTCTAAAGATTGTATCGGTGGTGTCTTTGTTGTCTATCTTTCTAGTAAATAAGAATAAAATCAAGTCAGGTCGTGTTGTTTGAAATGGAAATTCACAGACCCAAATTTTATTTATCGACATCGTTTTGGTAGAACCTTAAATCTGTTTTGGCTTTTGTGTGTTAAGTGGGTTAGTTTGGATCTCAGGAAGGGTGAGGAAAAAGAAGGGAGCAAAAGAAAACTGAGAAACTGCGTTCCTTTCTTGGATATTTTTTTAATTTCTTTTTACTATGTATATATATTGATATATATATATTGATATTGATATAGATATATGGATATATGCAACTGTGTAGAGTATTGATGTGGCAAAGAGAGAAAATGCTGCAATCAAGCTCTGTTGCATCTTTCACATCTGAAGTGAATGGTCTATTGTGGTTTCACATCAAGTGTCTTTACCAAGACTGTCAGTAATATATCCACAATTCTCTTATGAAATCGCCATGTTGCAATGTAGAATTGTGTGTTAAGGAGATAATCTCCCTGGGGAGTCTTTTTAGTAAGATTCAATATTTATATTTTGGGATGTCACTCTACCTAAAAGCAAGCCTATGGGCCTTCTGGTGCATATATTGCCAATTATCACATTACCATATACTCTTCCTGACTTAAAAAGTTTAAAGTACTTGCCATATGCTTTATTTATTGTTGTCAAATAAAACTTACATGACATTCCAGCACACGTATGTGCAGGGGATTTGTGCACATGTAGACCTTATGCGCTTTGAAGATGGTATTGCCATTGTCTCCTTGGAGTCATCATGTGTGATGCATTTCACCAAAGTTGGAGAAGCCTATTATGACACCGCAAACGGGGGAAAGTCGCATCCACCCACGACAAAGATTCCGGTTTATCTGACCCCTGGATCGCTAGTTCTTATATCAGGAGAAGCTCGCTACAGTTGGAAGCACGAAATCAACCGGAAGCCAGGGTTTCAAATATGGGAAGGGCAGGAACTAAATCAGAGAAGGAGAATCTCGGTAACACTAAGGAAGCTCTGCAGGGTTGATTAGCATATTAACCATCACATTTTGAGTTGCAGGATACATTCCTTGTATTGTTTTTGATTGAGCCCTCGTTCTTCTTGATCTTAGGGCTTGTACTTCATATGGGGTGACTAGAGGATAATGGTCAATTGAGAACGTCAATAAGCGTGCACCCATAAATCTTAGTTACAGAAAATAGCTTGTGTTGTATCTCTTTTCCTTTTTATGGGATTTCTGAAGCTTTTTTATTCCAGTATGGCATGACTGTTCTAGTTTGTTCGGATAATTCTCATGCCTGCATATCATTTATAGTGTTCTCATATATGAATTTTGATTCTCACTCATTCCAGGCAACAACTGATGTGTTCGCACGAGTTGCACTGGCAGAACGGAAGTTGAATAAGAAATGCAACATTAAAAATGGTCTCTTGTAAATTATAAGATCATTTGAATTACCTTTTCATTATTGCTTGACTCGAGTGCTGAGATAGGACTATATAATTAGGAAAAGTAAGGTTAGATGGATGTTTAACTTCATTAGTGTCGCCTCATTTAGTTGAAAGTTTCATCTTTGAATTCGCTACTGCTGTTAGGCCTTGCTCTGTTCTGTATGCATGATGCGTGTATTTGTCTGCAACCAGCCAAATAAGAAAGTCCTGAAAGTTAATTAACAGTCAACTGATTCTGGTCATAAAAGGGATAACCTGTCGAGGAGAATCGCAAATTTCGTAATCATTGGGTTCCTTCGAATCTCTCAACATTGAAGAACACAAAAGTGTTCTTAGCTCTTGAGCTTAGATAACATTGTTATTAAAGTTCATTGTCAAATTCCAAAGGAAAAAAAAACAATGCAATATCACTTATTAGACAATGAATTGAGTTGAAAGTTTGTTAGAATATATTTTTTAATATTATTATTATTTTAAAATTTTAAAAAATAAATTATTTATTATATTTTATAAAAAAATTTAAGAAAGATGTAAATAAAACATTTCTTATATTCAAACCGGCCTACTCTAAGCATTATTATACAGTCACAACAATACATATTCTACTAATTGTATGCAGAAAATATTTTTACAAACTATCTATAGGATAACGGTGTGCTCTTCATGCGGGGGAAAAAGAAGTCAAAGAAAAAGAAGCTTGAGATTTACAATAGCCAAAAACGCGGTCCAAGCCAAACAGGGTTTAACCAGATCACCGGCGATCGGATTCACCACCTTAAACATCCGATAACACCCGACCACAGCCCCAAACATCGCCAAACACACCAGCAGCCCGATCCGACTGGCTCCCGCGCCGAGAACAATCTGGTTCCAAGCCAAGCTCAATCCGAGTTGAGCCAAGTAAAGGTACAGCGCTGTCGGTTTCCTATGGAACCCACCCACCGCCCAGACAAGCCAAGCCGACAGATTCATCAGGAAACTCGAAGCCAGGCAAGTCATGTGCAGGGCCCACGGCGGTGGTAACCAGAAGCGCTTTGACAGAGTGCCGTAGCAGCTGCGGTCGGCGCCGAGGTGAAGGCTTAAGAGGGTAAGAGAAAGCGGGACGGAAACACCTATGGCCAGGGACCTAAGGCCGCGTTTGGCTATGGCCGCGTTTCTAAGAGGATTGGCTTTGTTTTCCCTGTCGTTGTAGGTGCGGGTGGCGATGTCGGGGTCCTCTCTAGTACGATGTTTAAGGTTGTGGGAAGCCATAAACGTGTGTGCGTCGGTAGAGTTTGAAGAAGAGTGGTCGTTATATATCGACAGGGGGTGGGGACGGAAGTGAAACGTGGAGTAGGAGAGGGGGAAGAAGTGGACAGAGATGTTACACGTGGATAAGGCTTAGTGCCGGGCTGCCAGCATATCAAAAGAATATGGTCATCATCATCTTCATGCTGCTTACGGAACGTAAGGATTGGGGGGCAGGAGCTCCAACTTCCAAAAGCTTTTTGGCAGCCACACGTGTGTTAGTTTGTCAGTGTCCAATGATGATAAGTTCTATTACTTCCGCCGCCACAAAAGATAAAAACAGAATGAAATGAGATAATATTTTTATGAAATTTTGTGAATAATAGTTAAATGATATATGAATGATAGTAAGATATAATGGTAGAACTAGTAATTGTGTTGAGAGGGGCTAATTTTTTATTGCATGACACATTTATATAAAAAGTAATATTAAATATAATAATGTGCGAGTTTTATGTATTTTATATGAAAAAAATTTATCATTAAAAAATAATTTTTTATGTAAATTTTAAATTTATTTATTTTTTAAAAAGGAAATAGACATGACTTATACATCTTAGAACTGTCAATATCATTTTGCTTAATAAAGTCTAGAGGATAAAATGATTAAAATCTCTTAACTATTTTTCATATAAATTTTTGATCTTAAATAATTTTTCTTATATTTTCACTTTTGATTCATATTAAGAAGCCCAATATTGTATATCAACAAATTTTGAAATCCATATTAATAAGTTTATTATTTCTGTTGAATTTAATTTTAATTTTAATTTTGGAAAGGTCACATTCTTGAAAATAAATAATATATAGAAATTAAAGGTTTATTTTGGGATTATAAGAAAAAGATGAGAGACACTTTTAAGTAAATTGAAATTTTAGAGAATTTCAGAGAGCATACAGAGATTATAAAATTTTTAAGGAGCCATTTTGTATATCTATATAATTATGTATAAAATCTAGGGGGTATGTTGTGTTTTCAAAAAGTTTTGGCCTCCCTCAAGTACAATATGGGTCCGTCACTAGCGAGATAGTTTGATTTAGTATTTATTGAGTTTTGAAAAAGAAGATAGAAAAAGTTGAATAAATTATATATAAAGTTAAAATATTGTTAGAATATAATTTTTGTTTTATGATTTGTAAAAGTTGAATGATTTTTTATTTTTTGTTTAAAAGATTAAAAAAATTGTAATAATTAATTTGAAAATATTATAATGATTAATTAGAAAAAATTTGTATTTGAATAATTTTTTAGAAGGAAATGAGATGAGATGAGATTGGATCGAAAATTATTTCCAAATATCCCGGTAATAGGTAATGTAAAATTCATGTATCAATCAAATTGTCTTGAAAAATTCTACTCACCATCCCATACATTATATACTATATATAATTTTTTTTTTCTTATCAAATATATAGTATATGGGTGATGAGTAGAAGAACTTAATTAGTTTAAAAAGAATAAAATAATTTTTTAAAAAAAAAAGAATAAGTAAAATAAATATGATATGAGATATATAAGAATGATGATCAAAATTTTTAAAAAACTCAATCGTCTGACGGATGCTTTATTTTATTCATTACGTGTATATCTAGCGTGTATTGTCAATTGTGCACAAATGTAAATAATTTTTAATTCATTTTTCTCTCTTTTGTGTACTTTTTTTCTCCATAGCGAAATTTCACCTTATTTCATTTTCGCCCCAGTTTGTTTCGCACTATCTTCCCTTCCTCGGTTGGTTTCTGCTCGTCGATTCCATAAAACGACCTTCCTTTCTTGTGCTTCAAATATGCAAGACTCTGGTTCAAGCATCCCGTCGTCCGCTTGAGGTAAACATAATGTATGTATTCTCCACGCCGCTCCTCCTTTTTCTGAGTGAGTTTTGGGTATGCTTCAACCTCTTCTCTCTCAATCTCTCTATTCTCCTGATAAGCTGCTGTAAAAGTTTTTAGTGGTTGAAATATGAGATTTTCAAGCATGTTGGTATGTGTTTGAATTTTTTTCTAGTGCAAAATTGCTTTAGATAGTTATATTTTGATCCTTTTTTGTAAAGAAAACAATTCAAAGCTGGAAACCCACGTCTGAGTAGTTACTGACAACATAAAAGCAGCCATTTTAGATAGTTAGATTTTGATCTTTTTTTTTAAAGAACAATACTATAAGCTGGAAATCCACATGCGCATGCATACTGACTACAGAAATAGGCGCAGACTGTGTTGTTCTCTCTTTTGATAAGTTGGGCAGCACACTAAACTGCCATGCCATCATAACAACTTTGTTATATTTGTAGATTTTGACAATGGTGTATAGATTTCATGAATATTAACTGTCATGTATGAATATTGTGGATTACTATATATTTCATGAATATTATTAACACAACTATGTATGTATGTATGCAAAGTAGTGAGGCTAACGTTTTTTTTTTTTTTTGATAAGTAGTGAGGCTTATGTTTTATGCGATAGTATTGACAGGGCTGTTTATATGCAAATGGTGAGACCTCTATTGTATGCAAATGACAGGGCTCACTGGTCATATAATACAGGGTTGTATGTATACATTATGGTGGGGCTTCTGTTGTAAACAAATGGTGTTGTATGTATGTTATTGGCAGGGCTGTATGTATGTGTGGGCTGCATGTAGGTTGGAAAGGGCCTTTTATTTCTTAAAAAGACTAACTGTTAGGAAAGGAAAACAATAGAGATGATAAGACTAACTATTGTATGCAAATGACAGGGCTCTCTGGTCATATAATACAGGGTTACCTATAAAAAATATATATATATATATATATATATATATAATACAGGGTTGCATGTATACATTATCATGGTGGGGCTTCTGTTGTAAACGAACGGTGCCATATGTATGTTATTGACTATGTATGGGCTGTATGTATGTTGGAAAGGACCTTTTATTTCTTATAAAGACTAATTGTTAGGAAAGGAAAACAGTAGAGATGATATTATTTCTTAATCATTTTACATCGTTTAATGCTTTGTGAGAATGAAAGGAGGATAGTAGAGTTATATGTCTCTTTTTTGTGAATGTATACATGTGGAGGGGAAGAGTAAGGAGAAAGAAGATAATTTAGAGTTTATTGTAAGTAATGATTTTTTGAGAAGTTGGGAAAGTTGCTTGTAAGAGGCACAATAAGCAAATTAGTTCTAAATTATATGACATGATGGTTGAATAGTATGGTGTTCTTAGCTGTGATTAATTATTGGTAGTTGGATAGTGACTAAGCATACAGATTGACTATATATTTATCATAAATGTATAATGAGATCCAATTGGAGTTAAGAATGAAGTATCTCTAATGTGATGATGATGTTCAATGAAGTTCACAAATTCATCTGCATGCTCATGGGACACTGGATCTTGGAATATTTCATCGTTTTGTTCATAAACATGTCAGTCCTCATAGCGATCATCAGCACCATGATGCAGAGTGTCGCCAATCACTTCTAATCACATGGTTGGATAGGTTGTATCTGATGACTAGAAGCTTCAACTATCCCTCTTAGAGTACTGGTATTGGACTCATCAAATGAGTCCAATCTTCAAAACTTGATGATTTTAACTTTAAAATCCAGGCATTTGATTCACCATATGCTCAAATGTCAAGCTTTTAGCTATAGTATATTTTCTTTCATTTTCAAATTTGAAGACTTCCTGTTCATTGGCTATCGGCATTATTTTAAGATTAATGGCAGGATTCTGCCTTGTTTGGTTCATTTGGTACATATTTTCTCCAAAATAAACTGTACAGTTGGAAGCAGATATGAAAGAAAAATAATATTTTAAGATTATCATTCATCCACTTGCAGGATGCCAAGATGAATATATTTTTTGGAAGATGAAAATCCGAACTTAGATATGAAAGAAAAAATTAACAAAATATGAAAGAAAAAATTAAAAAAATTATTATTAAAAAAATAATATTATATTATTATTTTGATGAATTTAATGGCTAATATAACGTGGGGTTATGGATAGGGAGGTTTTAGATTTATGAAAAATATATACTTTTTATTAAATTTTAAAAATAAATTTGATGAATCTAATTTTAATGCTCGAAGAGATGTTACAAGTTCCAAAGGCAAAGGCCTAATTGCATGAGAATAATCATCGGTGATATCTTTGATTTTGGCCCTCCTCTGTCTTAAATTTCAGTGTTTCTCTCGACTCTTTCCATGTCTTCCTCAAATCCCTCATTTTTTTTTTAATATTTATTTTATCATTATTATTTTTTTATCAAATGACGTTTGTGTGCCAGAGAATCAAGAGTCCTATTCAGTTGCCTGCCCCGCACACTATTGCAGTTTTAATTTTTTTTTTTAATTTATGTTAAACTAATTGAGTTCTTATATACATCATTCACATACCACATACTTGTTAAGGCAAAAAAAAGATTAAAAAAAAAAAAAAAGGGTAAGTGTGTGGTATAGTTACACGAGTATAATTATTTATATCTATCAAAGTTATTACTGTTTTTCCGTAATTAAAATGAGGAATGGGGAAACAGAATAAAAATGTCCATATAGTGCCACAAGATATTCACATACCGAATTCAACGACCGGTTAAAACATGCGTAACTTGTAGATTTTTCTTTTTTCTTCTGTCAATGCGTGTAATAAAATTAAGAAATTTTATCCATTATCTTTACACTACACGCCTTACATGATATTTTTATATTTTATTTTTTACTCTTGCTAAATATGTAGTGTATAGATGATGAGTATGAGAACTCAATTAGTTTAGTAGAAATAAAATAAAAAATATAGAAAAATAAGTGTGATGTGTGAGATGATGAGTAATAAAATTCTCAAACCAAATGCAAATGACTTTTAGCTAATGAAGTGCCAAAATGTCAAACATAAATATTTTAATTATAAAGAGATTTTACAAAAGTAAATTCACAAATTGACGTGATTTAATGTAATACGTTAGATTGCAAAGTTATTCTTATTATAAAATAGATCCAACGTATCAGTTTACAAATTTATTTTTACATAATTTTTATACTGTAACACTTTACCAAGAAAGCTAAGAATTTGGCCCTCATTTGGATATAAAAACAGTTTTATTTCATCTTATCATTATAATTTTTTTAAATTTCAATATAAAATATAAAAATTAATTCAAAATTTTAAAATATCAAAATAATCATAAGATTAAAAAAATTATATTTTAATAATATTTTATTTAACTTTTATCTAAAATTATTTTATCTCATCTTACCATCCAAACGAGGTGTGAAAGTGTTGCGTGTTCGCACTAACAATGCTAACCATTTATCTTTTCTTCGAAGACGACACATAAAAGGAGCCGTTAGCATCCAATTTTTACTTTTTTAAAGAAAAAATTTAATACAAAAGAAGTCCGCCATGACAATGGTTAACAAAAGGATTGATAATTGATATATTGATTGAGTGAGAATATCAAAATATGAGGATATTTTGAATATCTCGAAAACTTGAATTTCTTGAAAGCCCTAACGCTAAATATCAAAATATCAAGATATGAAATGTTAGAAGGAAGTTAACCTTTAGCATTAATATATAGAATATATTACAAGTACATAAACAAAATCTAAATGTTTACGCATTAGTAGAAAGCCCAAAAGACAAAAATTCTTTAAATCCAAACGAACAAAAATGATGCAAATATCAAAGTTCCAAGATCAATCATTTGGAAAGACATAAATTTGCCTAAGGAATGGTTTTTAGAGAACGAAACTACTCGTAAAAAAATCCAAAAGTAGTTTCTAATTTAGATATTATTCAACAATTCCTTGATAGATTTGTTGAGATTAATTTTGATCAATCAAGATATAGGTCACTTTTAAAGATAAAAAAATAATCAAGTAGGTCAAGTAAGTCCGTTGTTCCTCAATAGCTCAGTGATAGAGCAGTCGGCTATTAACTGACTGGTCGTAATTTAGAGTTGGAACCTCCAAGAAGAGATAAGAACCTTAAACTAAAAGGAAGAAATGTCACATAAGTATTCTCCATGTTGTACAACTAGGTTTGAAAACATGCAAGAAGAGGAACAAAATTCTCAAAACATAAACAGATTTAAAAGAACTTATAAAATTTTCCAACTCTAACCATAAAAAGGAATTTAAGATAAACCTGAAAGAACTTAATGATAACTTCATGTCTGAAAAACACATACATTGAAATAGAAGAAAGAAAAAGAAATGACAATTCAGATAGAAATTGATTTCTTCTTGTATGTAGAAAGATATCATTCCAAAGTAATAAATGTCATAACAAAGAAATTTAAAAACATGCTTAGCAAAGAAGAAGAATCTAACAATCCATTGAATTAGGATGTTCAGATAAAACAATAGTTGTATTAAGCAAAAAAAAAAAAAAAAAAATACTAATAAGTTTAATACAAAAATTCGATGATAATGAATTAAAAGCTTAATACCTTGGGAAATTTAAAAGCCTGCTTAGCAAAGAAAGAAACAATAAAAAAAGACTATCATTGAACCACGAGTAAATTTGAATAAAATATTAGATAAATTAAAAAAGCACAAAAACCCTTGACACTTCGGGATTGACTACAAGAAATAAGCCAGATTAAAAAAGCAATGGAACTAAAAAATGAAAATAAAAAATTACAACAAGAAGTAACAATCTTAAAGATTAAGCAGGAATTTTATGAAAAACAACAAGAAGTCTTTCATCGATAAAAGATGGTATTCCCCTAATAGAACCCATTTTCCTCAAACTGAGGAATAAAATAAATTCTTGGGAATACCCACTATTATAGCTCTTATATAAACAATCAGAGGATGTTTGTAACCCTTGTAAGTGTATTAGGAGTTCTATATAGGGAATAGATGAATTACCAGTCGTAAGATGATTGAAAGTGTAGAATATGTTCATGAATGTTTTGAAGCAATGTTGCTCAAATGTGTAATATGTTTATATATTACCAAAATGAGGTTGAATAGTGAATTTGAAAATTTTTAAGGGGTTATTTGAGGTGAGGTAGGTAGTGGGGCTGAATCTCATTAAAATACATAGTTTGTATCTCGCTTACCCTTACTTTTTATATTTACATGTTGCTTAGTATTTTATGCACATATTATATTATGTATTTGATTTATAATTGTCAAGTTTATTAAAACAACCCAATTCACCTCCTTCTTGGATTAGTCATCTGGGTAACAATTGGTATTGGAGTAAGGGCTCTATTGTAAGATTAATTATCTTTTAAGTTAAATATCTTATGGCTAACATTTTAGTTACATTTGATGCAGATCACTTGAGTGCTCGACCTCCACTATTTGTGAAAATAATTACACATTTTGAAAAGCTAGACTGTGAATATTCCTTCAGGCTTAAGATCCATAAATTTGTTGTAAAAAGATCCCATATCCAACCAAAATTGTTAATGGAGTAAAGGTCATAAAAGAAGAAAAATATTTGGTGAATGAAAATAAGAAATTTCTTCAATTGAATGCAATGACAAAAAATTTGTTATGTTGTGCTCTTGATGGGAATGAATTCAACAGAATAGTGACTCACAAGTTTGACAAAGGAAATTTGGGATTAGTTGGAACTAACTTATGAAGAAATTTCACAAGTCATGGAATCAAAAATTTACATTCTTGCTCATGAATATGAGATGTTTAGAATGATTGATAATGAATCTATTTCCATTATGTATACTCGCTTAACTAACATTATAAACAGCTTAGCAACTCTTGAAAAGGTTTATTTCAACTTGGATATAAAAAGAAAAATTCTTAACTCTCTGCCAAAATGCTGGGAACAAAAAATAACTACGATTCTTGAAGCCAAATACCTTATGAAGCTCAAGATAAATGAACTCATCGAGTTACTATCACCCATGAGTATACATTGAAAAGATGAGAAAAAGAATGAAAGTTAAAGAAGAGTTTGGCACTTAAAGCTATTCCTCATGAAAGCGAAAGTGAAGAGAATGAGGAAAATGATAATAAAGACGAAGAAGTTGCCTTTCAAAGAAATTACACAAAAGATTTTTTAAGAAAGACATAGGTAAAAATGATTCTCTAACTTATTACAAATGCAATAAGCCTGGATACATTAAGGCGGAATGTCCTCTATTAAAGAAAGATCGAAACAAGGACAAAAAAGTAATCAAAGCTATATGGGATGATGACTCAAGTAACTCAGACAACGAAATGAGTGATGAAAAAGAAGACGAATCTTTAGTTTTATGACTAAAGATGACCTTGAGGTAATAATTCTTGACAATATTTTAATTGAAAATCTTTCATATGAGGAATTGCATAATTCTTTTGAAGAGTTATATTAGGAACTTGAGAAGTTGGGTATTAAATACTGACGCCACGTGTAGAATAAGAATTATTTTGACAGCTAGCTAAACAAATGGAGCTAGAAATTAAGATTAAGAAAAATGCAAATAGAGAGAAAACTCTGAGATTATGGTTTGTTTATAAAAGTTGAATAATATTCTTCTGAAGCCCATAAGTCGGGCTTAAATAGTTAACGAAAAGAGGCAAAATTACATTTATGTCCAAATAATAAAATATGGAATAAAATAATTATCTTGCTAAAATATAGCTGAAAATCCAAAATAAAATCGGTCCTCAAAATAAATATTACCATAAAAGAAAAATAACCAAAAATAGAAAAATAACTTAAAATGACTATTCGGAAGGGAAAACGACTAATTTTGAGTTCGAAATGGGGACCACCAGGCGTAGGCAAAGTTATATGCATGCCAAAGCTATACGGCATAGCCAATCTTAAGAGAGTTTTTCGAATTGAGATCATATGCGCGATTCTGATTCCTATAGCCAAAGTTATGGGTAAATATTGGCACGTGCACAAGCCTACAGAGGAATGCCGTTCTTCGCCCAACTGAGGAGTGCTCATGTCTTCCCGCTTTTTTTGCGCTAATCTACCTTCTTGAGGTAGTCCAGCCAAACATCATCAAACTCAGATTCCCCTGCATCAAATATATTACTTTGAAAAAGAAAAACTATTCTTTAACAAACGAAATTGATGTTTCGAGAAAGAGAAATGCTACAATGAAGTTTTACACCACACGCCTTTACGTAATCAACATGTGATTTTTCATTTTTACCTTTTTATTCAAACACAAACATATTTAAGCATTAGAATTCCTAACTAAGAAAAGAGAATATTGTTTTGAAAAATGAAAATCATGAGTTGAAGAAGAAAATGACAGATTTTGAAAAGATTGTTGAAAAAAAGAAATCTTGCAGAATTTCTTGGAAATCAAAAATGCATTTTTGACAAAGAATGTTTGGGATATATGCCAACAAAAATAAATAAAAACCTTACAAAAACTCTTTAACATACGTTATAAATCAAAGTCCGTTATTCCAAACACTTTTCATAAAAACAACTTTTTCAAAGAAATATATTATTACAACTACTCAAGTTCTTTATATGTCACATATTATCTGCAATTTTTGTAATAGAAATAGCCATAATTTTCATGGTTTTCTTATTAGAAGAAAACATACAATGACTATTAGGACTATATGGGTACTTAAAAATCTTATGTCTTTTAATGCTAATAAATGAAGGATAAAAAAAACTTGGGTAGTAAGAAAAATCATTTAATTGTTTTTGTAGGCATGCATGAAGTCCTCTATAAGCAAAAATAAATGGTTTTTAGATAGTGGATGCTCAAGACACATGACTAGAGATAAAACTAAGTTAATTGATCTTACATCCAAAAATGGAAGACCCGTCACATTTGTAGACAACTCGAAAGGAAAGATAGTGGGAATATGTAAAATTGGTAATAAATATTCTCTCATAATTGAATATGTGCTATTTGTTGAATGTCTAAAGCATAATCTTTTGAGCAGAAGTCAATTTTGTGATAAAGGTTTTATAGTTACTTTCAAAAGGAAGAAATGCATTATTTTGAATGATCATGACTGTAATGTTTGCTTTATTGCTTTTAGAAACAACAATGTTTATACAATTGAATTTGAAGAAATTGTCTCACAAGATGTTACTTGTTTTTCAACTCAAAATGAAACTAATTGGCTATGGCATAGAGGACTAGTCATGCCCACATGGAACTTACTTTCAAATTTTCAAAAAATAATCTTGTGCGAGGTTTACCAAAGACAAATTTTTTGAAAGACAAAATATGTGATGCATGTCAATTTGGTAAACAAACAAAACTTTCTTTTAAAACCAAGAAACATATTTTCACTACTAAACCACTGTAACTAATACACATGGATTTTGTTGGACCAAACAAAGTTGTAAGTTTGGAGCAAAATAATATGCATTTGTTATTGTTGATGATTTCTCTATATATACTTGGGTCATCGTTCTTGCTCATAAAAATGAGGCACGCCTTTAAAAATGCAAGAGAATTCAAAATGAAAATAACTATACTATTTCAAGCATCTAAAATGATAGGGAGAAAGAGTTTGTAATAAAGATATTGAATTTTTGTGTGATGAGAATGGTTGTGTGCATAATCTTTTTGTTCCTCGAACTTCCCAACAAAATGGGGTAGTAAAGATGAAGAATAGATCCCTTCAAGAGATGGCAAGAACAATGCTCAATGAGAACAACTTGCCTAGTTATTTTTTAGTCGAAGTGGTAAGTATTGCATGTTATGTTGTAAATAGAGTTATGTTAATATCTAAATTAGATAAAACTCTCTATGAGCTTTGGAATGGGAGAAAGCCCAACATTGGCTACTTTCATGTGTTATGATGCAAATGTTTTATTTTAAATGACAAAGATAATTTAGGCAAGTTTAAAGCAAAATATGATAAAAATATCTTTCTCGGGTATTCTACTAATAGTAAACCTTATAGAGTCTTCAATAAAAAGACTTTGACTATATAATAATCTATGTGTGTAGTATTTGATAAATCTAACTCCCGACTTTCCAAGAAATATGTTGATGAAGAAATAGAACTTATAAATGACATGAAGAGCCTCAGACTCAATAAAGAGAATAAAACAGAGGAAGTCCAATATGAAGACATAAGAAAAAATTATCAAAACTTAATGTAAGATGCAACCAAACAGTGAAAACTTATGAAATATCACCAATGGAACAAATTGTAGGAGAACCATCACGAGGTGTAAATACTCGATCGTCTCTTAGAAATACTTGCAATCATATAGTTTTTTTTTTTTTTTTTTTAAATCTCAAATTGAACCCAAAAATGTTGATAAAGCATTTCTTAATGAATATTAGATTCTAGCTATGCAAGAAGAGCTAAATCAATTTGAATGAAATGATGTTTGGACACTTGTTCCTAAACCCAAAAGTCATATTATCAATTGGAATTAAATTAGGGGTGGGCAGCGGGGCCCCGTTGCCCCCCACCCCCCTCCCCCTGCTTAGCACTCCTCCCATATTTAATATAAAAATTATATATTTTTAATAATATTTATATAAATATATTGTATATAGATATATACAATTTGTTAAAAACTTGAAGTTGAATTCAAGTTAAGTCTCACATTGTTTAAGTATGACTATTTTATTACCTTGGTCTCCTATATAAAGGTTGGCCTAGGAGGCTAAGACAATCCAAAATATAATTCTAATGAGTTTATATTCTTTTTGAATGTATAAATTTTAATTTATAATTTAAATTATATTATAATTTGGGTCTAAAAAAATTATAGACCTAAGAATAATTTATAGACCCAATGGGTCATTGGGATAAGCGGGGGGTTGGGCAGGGTGGGGCGGGGTGCGGTTTCAACCCCACCTCCCCAGTACTAGGGAGGGGTTGGAAACCCTCCCCCTCGCATGGTTCGGGGTGGGGTATGGGGTGGGTCCACCTTGCCTTGCACCATGCAGGTAGCACCCCTAAACAAAATGGATTTTTAGAAATAAGAAAGATGAGTCCGGAGTCATCACTAGAAACAAGAGTCGACTTATAGCCTAATGTTTCAATTAAGAAGAAGGACTCGATTATGATGAGAGATATTTACCGGTCGCAAGAGTAGAAACTATTTGAAACGATTACTTGCGTATGCTTGTTATAAAGTTTTCAACTTTTTCAAATAGATGTTAAAAGTACTTTCTTAAATGGATTTATAAACGAGGAGGTCTATGTTGAGCAACATTTAGGTTTTGAAAATCATATTTCTCCAAATTATGTTTTTAAGCTCACAAAAGCACTATATAGACTCAAACAAGTTTCTAAAGCTTGGTATGAGAGACTCAATGGTTTAACTCAAAAATAATTTTCAAGAGGAAAAATCAACACAACCCTTTTTATTAAACACTTTATTGATGAGGAACAATTCACAACAATTCTAGAGAGAGAAGCTCCAACCTCTCTCTAACAACTTCTCATTTTTGAAAATAACCCGTGGGGGCTGAGGGGGAGGAAGCCAACGTTTCCACCCCCGTTTGCTTTTCTTTAGTTTTGTGTTTTTATTAGATCTAATAAAAGCGGAACATGTTCCGGTTTCCCCAGTCCAAACTCTTTCTTACGGATCTATGTTTCTTTTCATTTTTAGATTTGTTTTCTCTCTCAACACCACTTGTCTCTGTTTTTTTTTTTTCTCACTTGGTGTCGCCGCTGGGGCTAAGGAGCCGCACAAACCAGGAGACCCGCATGAGATGGTGCTAGTGCAATGGTGTCGTGCGTTGTTGTACGTTGGTCCAGGTGCGGTGCGAAGGTCCTGTGCCGAGCGATGGTGCGATTTGTGCCGTGTGCAATGTGGTGTGTCTGTGCCGTGCACTCAGGCTTGTGAGATGGGTGTTTTGTTTCTATCCGATGGGTGCTCATGTGGCTGTTGTTTTCATGTGTTGGGTGGAAGAAGCCAGGGCCGGGTGAGAGGACGGTGGAGGAAGCTAATTTTCGAAGTCCAGGTGGGGGCTGCCGAAGCTCGCACTGAGGATGGGCGGCGGAAGAAAATCGGGCTATGGAGGAAGCGTTTCAGGCGACAGAGGAAGAAGAAAAGAAAAGGGAAGGAAGAAGAAAAGACAAAGAAAAAAGAAAAAAAGGAAAAAAGAAAAAAAGAGGAAAAAGAAACTTGAAGAAGGGTGGTGGCCATGAGTTTAGAGATGAAACCTTAGGGCTGTTATTTTTTAGGTTGGGCTTTTTCAGGCTGGGTTTTGTGTTTTGCTTATTTGTTTAATTGGTGTTTGTATTTTGTTTATCTCTTTTTAATAAAAGAAATAGGCTATTGGACTTATGTCCATATCTGGATGGTTGGATACCCCTCCCTTTATGGAGGATGGGGTTGTTTGGGATACCTCTCATCCTTTGGAGGATGTGGGTGGTTGGGATACCCTTTCTTCCTTTAGAGGTAGGGTTGTGTTTTATCTCAGTTTTATACAGAGAGTGTTACTTTCTTATGAGAGTTTCTAGAAGTTTAGACAATGCCCATCGCAAAGTAATTTGTGTGCGGGGAGGTGTACAACAGATGTATAGTTTGGTTTGTATTCAGAATTTTCTCTGTATTAATTAGTCACAGATGTAATTTCCTTCATGGATGAAATGAAGTCTATTTCCTATAAAAAAACATCTTGTTGATGATATTTTTTTGATTCACATTTATGTAAATGATATAATATTTGGTGCTATTAATAAAAAGATGTGTCAAGTTTTTGCTAAGAGTATGCAGAAAGAATTTGAGATGAGCATAATGAGAGAACTTAACTTCTTTCTCAAATTGCAAATCAAGCAACCAAAACATAGAACATTCATTAATCAGTCAAGATATATAAAAGAATTGCTCAAAAAGTTTGAAATGGAATGTGCGAAGGTAATGGGAACACCAATGAGCCCATTCATCAAACTAGGCAAAGATAAAACCAGCTAACTCAAGGAATATTGATGTATGATTGGTAATTTATTATATTTGACAGCAAGTAGACCAAATATTATGTTCAATATATGCTTATGTGTACGTTTTCAATCATCGCTAAAAAAATCTCATTTGATTGTTGTTAAAAGTATTCTCAGATATTTTATTAGTATAATTGATCTAGGGTTATAGTATCATAAGTACACTTCTTTTGATCTAATTAGCTACTCGGATGTAGATTATGCTGGTTGCAAAGTTGATCAAAAAAGTACTGGTAGAACATGTCATTTCTTAGGTCATGCACTTGTTTCATGGTTTAGTAAAAAATAAAACTCTATTGCATTATCTACTGCTGAGGCAAAATATGTTGCCGTGGGTAGTTGTGCTCAAGTAGTATGCATGAATGAACAACTTGAGGATTTTAAGCTTATGTATAATCATATCCCAATCAAATGTGATAATATTAGTGCTATAAATCTTTTAAATAACCCGATACAACATACCATGATTAAGCATATTGAGATTAGATATAATGTTTTACGAGATAGTGTGCGGAAGGGTGACATTGTAGTAGAGTTCACAAGCGTACACTACCAGTTGGTCGATATTTTCACAAAACCTTTGTTAGAAGATTGATTATGCATGATTAGAAGAGAATTAGGAATGATGCTATTTGTCAAATATTTTTTATCATCTCAATGTCACTTACAAAAACTTGAGGTTCTTATCCTCATTTTTTAAGCACTATTTCTTTCCATATATCTGCGTGCTATCCTTGTCAAAAGAATTAGGCAATTGAAAGAAAGAGTCCAACAATAATTTCAACTGTTATCTTGTTTTAAGCTCCCTATCTTATGTTACACTGTTGAACAAGCCATTGGAGTAAAAAATTCTCATCGTTAAGCTTTTCAGCATAACTTGTTCTAGACAACTATTGTTGAGAAAATGTGACATTTGGTGATGAGTACCGAGTACTAAGAGATACTAGTTTATAAATGACATAATCATTTGACTTATTAGCTAGAGCTTTTTCTTGCTGCAAGAGCTCTCTCCGTGAGAATCTGATGGGTAAGGATCATACTTTAAAAACATATCCCAAAGTTTTCAAATCTTTACAAAATCTCCTTTGTCAACAATATCATGTGGTGGTATCCGAGCTAGCCTCATATGTCTTTAGCACTTGTCTGTATCAGTAAATCTAATTATTTCGTTTTGTACAGTTTCCTATTAGGGACCCTTTCGTTGATGCAATGGTTATTGCGATCATTTTTAATGATGCCAAAAGGGGGGGAGTTTAAAATAGAACATTAGCATTATTTATGTTTTTGATATGAAAAATGTTATTCATCATTCCACACACCATGTTTTTTTTTTCTCTTATCAAATGTGAGTTATATAAATGATGAATAGAAAAATTCAATTAGTTTAAGAAAAATAAAATATTTTTTTAAAAAAAATATTAAAAAATTAAAAAAGTGTGGTGTTTGGTGTGTGGGGATGATGAGTAATAAAACTCTTTTGATATATGGATATATGCTAATACTTAATTTGTTTTAATTTTTCTTGAACAGTAGCATTATATATATGCTTAGAGTTAAGTTTATCTATACCTATTGCTTGAAAAACTAACACACATTCTTAGAGGGAGCTTAATAATTACCATAGTTATCAAAATTCTACTAAGTGTTTGCCATCATAAAAAATGAAGAGATTGTTAAACCCAAGGTTTCAACCATCATTTAATTCTATTTTTACTTATAGATTTTGATGATAACAAATGAGTTTAAGCATAAATGAGTCTCAATTTATCCATATAATTAAGACTTGAATATCAAGGAAATCAACAAATCAAGCATGATCAAGAAATGGAATAAGCTTATAAATGAAGCTCTAAGAGTATTTTAGTACATCTCTTTCAAAATTTGGAAAAGGGCTAAGGCTCAAAAATATTTTTAATATACTCATGAAAATCATTTTTTAATATACTCATGAAAATTCGGAAAAGGGCTAAGGCTAAAAATATTTTTAATATATTCATGAAAAATCATTTTTTAATATACTCATGAAAATTCGAAAAAGGGCTAAGGCTAAAAATATTTTTAATATACTCATAAAAAATCATTTTGCATTTTTCAACATGTGCACGATATGATTAAAAGTTTGAAATTTAAAATTTGAAAGATTGATTGAGATTTTTCACATGTATATGATATGTTTGAAATTTAAAAATTTGAAAGATGATTGATTGTCATTTCTTATATGTGCATGATATGGTTGAAAGTTTAAAATTTTAAAATGAAGTCTCATATGTCTATAAATAGCTCATTTGAAATCTTCAACACCACACGTCAACTATAAGCTTTACAACTTTCATTCATCAAAAGCTTTCAAACTCTCTTTTCTAAGATTTAATTCTTAACACTTATTCATTTTGAGACATATAGTTTGCGCTTTACTATTTTTGTTTCACTCATTGAGTAGTATACACTGATAATTTATCCAGTATCAGCTCTTATATAAACAGTCAAAGGGTGTGTGTAAGTTTTGTGAGAGTAGTAGGAGTTCTACGTAGGGAATATCTGAATCACCACTCGTAAGATGATTGTAAGTGTAAAAGGTGTTCTATACGAATTTTTTGAAACAGTGTTACTCAAATGTGTAAAAGGTTTCTATCTCTACCTAAAGGAGATTGAATAGAAAATTTAGAAAAACTCAAGGGGTAACTTGAGGTGAGGGTGTAGACAGTGGGGTTGAAGCTCATTAAAATACTGAATTTGCATCTCTCCTACCCATGCTCTTTATATTTACCTCTACTTAATATTATATCACATTTTATATTGTGTATTTGATTTATAATTGTTATTTTTTTAAATGACTCAATTCATCACCCTCTTCGATTAGTCATCACCCTCTTCGATTAGTCATCTAGACAACTTTATTTAATATAGAAGCTTATCAAAGTCACACAAAAAATCCAAGAGACCTGGCCAAATATTTCTATAACTTAAAATGATATTTTACCCCATTTCACATAGCTAAGTTTATTAAGTATTACAAGTCAATCCTTGAACATACTAAGTCAATTGTTCTCAACCCTATCATGGACAAATATGACCCCAATGGTAAAAAATTTACATTCCATAAATTGTGCATTTTAAATATAATTTCCAAAAAACAATGGGGAACTCACTCATCCGTTGTCAAGAAATTATAAAATCATCAATAACTATTTAATTATTATGACTACATGGAAGCATGGTTCAAATTTCTTCTCTACCAAAATGAGAGTTATACTCATTCTTGGTTTGTAAGTTTTGACAACTCATTCAAGAGCAAAATTCCAAGTTGGTTTTTAAGATGGTGGACTATGTATGACACTATCATGAAAATTTACCCTGAATAATTACTTAAAGTCATTAGACAATTTTCAACCGTCTTCCTAGTTCATAAACATGATTCCTAATTTCCTGCTTCCCTGCCTCTCATAATTAAGTAAAGTCTCATAGATCTTAAAATGAGAATTTGCCAAATAATGAGATACTTTTATTAAGAAGTTTTATATGAAATTGTGAGATTAATTCAAGTTAGTTTTACAAGCTTAGAAAAATTCCCAACACCAAAAGACCAAACCAAGTTCGTTGTAGAGAAAGCAGGACTTCAGATGGTCATGACTTTAGCCATGATCAATGTCAAGACCAATGATGACCTTGCACACCTTCTAAAAGAAGAACCATTGCAAATTGAAGGAATGCAATAAAATGAGTCCTCACTAAAGCTTAGACAGAGTCACACTCCTAAGATTAAGCCTAATTCATGACTTAATGAGGTTTTGCAAGAAGCACAATATCCCTATTCTTACCTCGGTGAAGATTTTTAAACCTGGAAAGAGGAGGTAACAAGTAAAAATGTAGCAGAGAAATCAAGTCAATAGTGTGTTGTCCCGTGATCATATTCGCCTCGTCTGCAGAAGTTTTGGGTGACAGAGATAATTGTTACAAGACAAGAAATTTTTAATGCTACCAAGTCAAAAAGAAAATAATTTGACAGAAAAAGCAAAACGACATGTGCAGGAATCTTCAGAGCAGTCTCATGTTGCCAAGTAAAAAAGAAAATATTTTGACTGAAGAACAAGAAAAAACCATAGCTAGAGGAATCCTTAGAGCATTCCAAACTTTATAAAAAGAAGATTCGATGAGCAAAGAAGGCACGGCGAAATATATTAGTAACCAAAAGTGAATTGTAAAGAGAGGATCAGAGAGAAACCCGTCTCTTATTTTTCTCATGTATCATTGTTTCGTTGAATCCAAGTTGAAACTTCAAGTCATGTATTTGAGAAAAATCTAAGATTTTAAGTAATCTTAATATTTTCAATAAAATTTATATTTCAAAGTATGTTTATTGTTTATATTCTATTATGTTTATTGTCTATTGGCTTTACATATTATGTTTATTGTTTCCATTCTTTATAAAGTATTATTAAGAGCGTCTATGTCTTGCCTTTATTAGAAACTCAAGTTTAAGCCTACCAATTTTAAAGTATCTTCCTTGACCTCCAAGTTGTTCAATGTCATATGCGGTCAAGTATCTTCCCATATGACTCAAGATCAACTTTAACAATTACATTTTAATTATCTGGTAGCCAAAAGTGAGTCTCACATAAGTACTCCATGTCATATAGTCAGGTCTAACAACATGGAAGAAGATGAAGAAAATTTTCCAACACAAATAGATTTAAAAGAACCTATAAATTCTCAATTGTTAACCAAAAAAATATACACAAAAAAATCTCACTAAGGAAGAGAACATAACAAGTAAAAACAATAGGAATAAAAGAAAAGATGAAGAAGGAAACCCAAGATGTCTGCTTTTCGTGAATATTTCTCATCTATGCTTTTCTGAATAAATTTTGTCAAAAATCCTGAACATAAGTCATTCTTATCTTTGCATTTTTTTTTCTTGTTGTAATTTTTCCCGCGGAGGAAGAGAAGATGACAAGTAAAAATGTAGCAAAAAAATAAAGTCAAGACACTATTCATGGAATAGTAAAATCCGACAAAGTACTATTAATGAACAATGCATAACCTCGTAACCAATCTCATCTCAAGTCTGCAGAAGTTTTTGGTGCTAGAGATAAGTGCTACAAGACAAGAAACCTTTTGTGCTACCAAGTCAAAAGGAGAATAATTCGACAAAAGAAAATGCAAAACGATAGTTGCAGGAATTTTCAGAGCACTTTATGCTGCCAAGTAAAAAAAATATTTTTATAGAAGAATAAGAAAAAATCACAGTAGGTGGAATCCTCAAAGCATTCCAAGCTCTATAAAAAGAAGAATAGATGAATAAAGAAGGAACGACAAAAAATATCAATAACCAATAGGGGTGAGAGTTTTTCGGTCCGAATTGGAAATACTGACCGGACCGGACCGAAATGCTTAATGGTCACTTTCAGTTCTAGTTGTATGGAGATTTCGAGGATTGGTCCAATCTCGGGGTGGGGTTCTTTCATCCCGGACCGGACTGGACAGACCGAATTATAAATATATATTTTACACATTATATATATTTTATATAATAGTTGTATAAGTGAATTAAGTAGTTTTTATCTAAATTATCACTATTGACAATATAAAATGTAAAATCTATAAATATTAACATGTTATCAATTAACTAATATATCATATGATTCACGATAAATCATATATTCATAATATTATATGCAAAGATACATTTTCAATTTTTTTCTTTTATTTGAAGTTTGGATGATATTGCATTTTGCAATTTGATTTTCTCTATTTTTTTTAAGTTTTTAACTTTGTTGTGGAGAATTGATGGGTATTGATACTTTTTTCAACTTTTTATAGATTATTTTTAAATACGAAATGTGCTAATAAAGTTAAATAGTTGTATTATTCAAAATTATGAACTTTGTGGGCTTTTTTTATACTAATGGGCCGAAGATGCACATTTTAGGCTTTTTTTGTATACTGATGGAGTGATGAGTTTTTGGTATGATTGAGCCTCCTTTTAAACTACCCTGGACCGATAGTTAATTGTCCAGTTCGATTTTTAGGGGCGATTCGTCCGGTCTAGTTTGAAAAAATAATGGGCCCAAATTTTCGATTTGTGACACCCCGAACCAAACAGACTAGACCATTTACACCAAGAGTGAGTTGTAAAGAGAGGAAATCATAGGGAAACCCCTCTCTTATTTTTCTCACGTATCCACGTTCATTTGAATCTAAGTTGAAATTTCAAGTCATATATTTGATAAAAGCCTAAGTTTGCAAGTAATCTTATGATTTTCAATAAAATTTATATTTCAAAGTATGTTTATTGTCTAGTTGCTTTACATATTTTATTTATTGTTTACCTTCTTTCCAAAGTTATAAATTATTAAGAGCATCCATGCCTCGCCTTCATCATAAACTCAAGTCCCACCAATTTCAAAGTATCTTCCTTGACCTCCAAGTTACTCAATGTAATATGCGGACAAGTAGTTTCCCTATGACTCAAGATGAACTCCAACAATTCCATTTTAATTATTTGGTAGTCAAAAGTGAGTCTCATATAAGTACTTCATGTTATACAACCAGGTCTAAAACATGAAAAAATAGGAACAAAATTCTCCAACACTTGAGTTTATGATGAAGGCGAGGCATAAATTCTCAATTGGTAACAGTAAAAATCAGACACATAAATATCTCACTAAGGAAGAAAAGGTAACAAGTAAAAGCAATATGAATAAAAGACAAGATGAAAAAGATGTCTGGCTTTTCTAAACATTTCTTGTCTCTGCATTTCTGATAAATGTTTGTCTAAAATCTTGAACATAAGTCATTTTGATCTTTGCCTTTTCTTTCTTGTTGTAATTTTTTCCATAGGAAGAAGAGAATGTGACAAGTAAAAATGTAGTAGAAAAATCAGTCACAGACACTATTCATGAAATAGTAAAATTGGACAAAGTACTATTCATGAACAATGCATCACCCTGTGACCAAGTTCACCTCAAGTCTGCAGAAGTTTTGGGTGCTAGAGATAATTGTTACAAGATAAGAAATTTTTGGTCCTACCAAGTCAAAAGAAAAATAATTCCACAAAAGAAAAAGCAAAACGACAACTGCAGGAATTTTCAGAGCAGTTTATCCTGCCATGTCAAAAACAATTTTGAAAGAAGAAAAAGAAGAAACCAAAACTGGAGGAATCCTCAGAGCATCTTGAGCTTTATAAAAAGAAGGATCAATGAATAAATAAGAAACAACGAAAAATATAATAACCAAGAGCGAATTGTAAAGTGAAGAAATCACAAGGAAACCCCTCACTTATTTTTCTCATGTATCATTGTTCATTTAAATCTAAGTTGGAGCTTAAAGTCATATATTTGATAAAAGCCTAAGATTGTAAGTAATCTAACTATTTTCAATAAAATTTATATTTCAAAGTATGTTTAGTGTCTAGTTGCTTTACATATTATGTTTATTGTTTACCTTATCTACATCGTTATTAAATTATTAAGAGCATCCATACCTTGCCTTTATTATAAACTCAAGTTTAAACCCACCAATTTCAAAGTATCTTCCTTGACCTCCAAGTTACTCAATGTCATATGCGGTCAAGTAGCTTTCCCTATGACTCAAAATGAACTCCAACAATTCCATTTTAATTATTTGATAGTCAAAAGTGAGTCTCATATAAGTACTTTATGTTATATAGCAAGGTCTGAAAACATGGAAAAAACAGGTTTAGAAGAACCTATAAATTCCCAATTGTTAACCATAAAAACAGACACATAAATATCTCACAAAGGAAGAGAATGTAACAAGTAAAAGCAATAGGAATAAAAATACAAGATGAAGAAGGAAACTCCAGATGTTTGCTTTTTCTGACCATTTCTCATCTCTGCTTTTCTAACAAAATCTTGTCGAAAATTCTCAACATCATTCTCATCTTTGTCTTTTCTTTCTTGTTGTAATTTTTTTCATGGACGAAGAAAGGTGACAAGTAAAACTATTGTATAAAAATCAAGTCATAGACACAATTCATGGTATAGTAAAATCCGACAAAGTACTATTCATGAACAATGCATCACCCTGTGATCAAGTTCGCCTCAAGTCTGCAGATGTTTTGGGTGCTAGAGATAATTTCTACAAGACAAGAAGCTTTTGGTGCTATCAAGTCAAAGGAATAATTTGATAAAAGAAAAAGCAAAACGACAACTGCAAGAACTTTCGGATGAATTTATGTTGCCAAGTCAAAAAATTTATTTTTGACAGAATTAAAAGAAAAAGCCACAGCTGGAGGAATCCTCAATGTATTTCCAGCTATATAAAAAGAACGATCCATTAATAAAGAATGAACAACGAAAAATATAATAACCAATAGTGAACAGTAAAGTGAGTAAATCACAGGGAAACCCTCCCTTATTCTTCTAATGTATCCCTGTTTGTTTGAATATAAGTTGAAATTTCAAGTCATATATTTGATAAAAGCCTAAGATTGTAAGTAATCAATAAAATTAATATTTCAAGACATATTTAGTATCTAGTTGCTTTACATATTATGTTTATTGCTTACGTTCTTTATTGAGTTATTAAATTATTAAGAGCATTCATGCCTCGCCTTCATCATAAACTCAAGTTTAAACCCACCAATTTTAAAATATCTTCCTTGACCTCCTAGTTACTCAATATCATATGCAGTCAAGTAGCTTTCCCTATGACTCAAGATGAACTACAACAATTCCATTTTAATTATTTGATAGTCAAAAGTAAGTCGTATGTAAGTACTTTATGTTATACGGTTAGGTCTGAAAACATGAAAAAATAAGAACAAAATTCTCTAATACAAAGAGGTTTAGAAGAACCTATAAATTCCCAATTGTTATCCATAAAAAATAGACACATAATATCTCACTAAGGAAGAGAATGTAGCAAGTAAAAGCAATTGGAATAAAAGACAAAATGAAGAAGGAAATCCAAGATTTTTGCTTTTTCTGACCATTTCTCATCTCTAATATTGTAACAAAATTTTGTTAGAAATCCTCAACATCATTCTCATCTTTGCCTTTTCTTTCTTGTTGTAATTTTTTCCAAGGAGGAAAAGAAGGTAACAAGTAAAAATGTAGTAGAAAAATAAGTCACAGACACTATTCATGGAATAGTAAAATCTGACAAAATACTATCCATAAAGAGTGTGTCGCCTCGTGATCAAATTTGCCTAAAGTTTGTGGAAGTTTTGGTGCCAGAACTATAGGACAAGAAACTTTCAGTGCTACCAAGTCAAAAGGAAAATAATTTGACAGAAAAAAAAGCAAAGGAACAACTGCAAGAATCTTTAGAGCACTCTCATGCTGCCAAGTCAAAAAGAAAATAATTTAACAAATGCAAAAGAAAAACCCATAGCTGGAGGAGTCTTCAGGGCATTCCTAGCCATATAAGAAGAAGAATCAACAAATATAGAACACACGATGAGAAATATTAGTAACCGAGAGCGAATTGTAAAAAGAGAAAATCAGAGAGAAACTCATTCCTTATTTTTCTTATATATCCTTGTCTGTTTGAATCAAAGTAGAAACTCCAAGTTGTGTATTTGAGAAAAGCCAAAAATTGGAAGTAATTTTATTATTTTCAATAAAATTTATATTTCAAAGTATGTTTATTGTTTATTTGCTTTACATATTATGTTTGTTGTATACTTGCTTTACATATTATGTTTGTTGTTTACCTCCTTTACAAAGTTATTAATTTATTAAAGAATCTATGAGTAGATCTACTGCTTCTGGTTATTTTATTTATTGGTTGACTAAATAGTTGTTAGCTACCATTGTCATGTGTTGAAGTTTATTAAGGATATTTTGTTCAGAAAAATAATCTATGTTCCATTCATATATTTTATCCATAAATACTAAGAATTGACTTTGAAGGTGTCTTTCTTCAAATTGAATATCCAAATGTGTTGGTCTAGGATACCAATTTTTTGTTAGGCTTGTTGGGTTGATCTTGTACTTTTTATTTTGTTTAGTTCCAGATCTTGAAATTTTTCTATCTTACTTTTGGGAGAAGTAGTTTCAGAAAACTCTTCTTCTTTTGAACTATCATCCGTATCTTTCTTTTTTATAGCCTTTATAGTGTTTGAGGTAGATGCATTCTCCTATTTAATTTTTTGTTAATTCTTTTAGCATTTGATTTACTCTATCAATTGTTTTTTTTTCTCTTTGTTTTGTTCCTATTGCTTTTTCTAGATAATTAGATTAAGGTAACCTAAGATAAAACTCAAGTCACCGACACTATTCATGTAGTATCAAAGAATGGTGGGAAAAATATATCACTCATGAAAGCATGCATTTTGGGTTCAAGAAATCTTGAATATAACGAATTCTCTTCTTTTTCATTTCTTAAATATATCTCATTTATATATTGTAATTGTAATTTTCTATTTCAATAAACAAATTAATGTAAACATTTTTTGGGATATTAATGTAATATAATATGTTTTTAGAAGTTGTCATTATTAGATGACATGATTTTTATAGGTTTGCCAACAGGTTTAGATCGACTCACTCACACTAGTAATCACCCATAACATTATAAAGATGTAGTCAGTAGAGATGAAATATTGTGTCTTTTGGTACCGTCCAAAAGAGTGATGTCAAATGATATAAAAATATGTCACCTTAGTGGGAGTTAAGATGAGATCCATTATGAAATTACCCAAGTACCCCTGTAACGCAGCAGAAATATCTACCTATTCACTCAATAAATTGATTAGTCGTCAATTATGCAATAATTTGATAAACAATCAAATACATAAAATATACGAAGTGCGTAACACCAATTTTGGTTACGAAGGGAAACCTTTTGATGAACTCTATAAAGGTAAAACCTTATGGGGCGGCCAAATCTAGGAAAGTTAATCTTATTATTTGAAAATTAATTACAAGTAAATCACAATTACAAAACTTTTGTAACTTGACCAGACAAACGACCTGTTTGTCTTTTTCCGCAGTAGCAGCCAGAACCTCTGGCGATCTTCAAATTATTGACTTCCCTCCTGGAACTCTAGTGGCTGAACTCGATCACTTCCACTCTGACATGGAATAAGCACACACTCAAAGAGAGAAATAGAAAAAAACTAGAAAATTCTTCACAAGAACTTTCTTACACTCAAGCTCTTGGATCTCTCTTAGATCTCCAAACTCTCTCAAAATTAACTGATTAAAAGATACAACCCTCAACCGAAATCCTCAATTAAATAATATGCCTAGTATTTGATCTATAGTAGGACTCTGCTGACGGATTGAGTCTGTTAGGAATTTCAGGTGTAGTAGGAATCTGCTAACGGGAGGACTTTGCTGTGAACGACTATATTGATGCGTCTGTTGATACCTAGCGCTGAGTCTTCTCATCAGAAATAGTTTCCATTCAACTGGATAATTTCAGACTCCTTGAACTTCGGATACACACTCTCATGACTTATCTAAAATATTATCTAATAACCGCTTAATCCAAATTAAATGTTCTTAAATAAAGATAAAATATTTAGATTCATCCAATCTCAACAATCTCTCAACTTAAATAAGTCTCAATCGTCCTAGTCATCTAATCCTAACCAACCACTTTTACATTTACGCATTATATTGAGAGGACCATGTACGGACACCCCCACAATCCACGTAGTTTGTTGTTAGTTAGATGCAAGACCTTCTTTGGCGCCTTGGAGGTGAGCAAATGGAGGGACTTGGGTTAAACACACAGAGAGTGTCTAGACTAAGATCTGTATAGTGTTTGATATGAGCATACACTATTTTTAAAGAGAAATCCATCATAACATGTATTTCATACTACATGTGCTTATTCAATTAAATGTGCAAGTGAGTGAATGATTCCTTACTACCTCATTGTATGTGTCCCATTCTTATTTATAAGTGCCCTTGTTTACTTTTGACTATGTTGATGTCTACTACTCTAGCATATTATCTAAGACCATAATTTATTTTGTTTAAAGATGTATTGCTAGAAAAGTGGTTGGACCAAAGTTGATTAATGTGAGGGCGAAAGGAAGACAATTTGACAATACATTTTCTTTTGTGTTTGCTAATGTCACATTTTGGTGCTAGAACGTGGTAGTAACAAGTTTGTGTTTCACATGATTTAGAGGTGATCAAGTATATTATGGATTTCTTGAACTCAAGAAGGACAAAACAATTCTTGATCATATGAGATCGAATGAGTAAAGGGCATGGAGAGACAATTTAGGGATGCTACTATGTTGGTCTTATCTCAGAGAGATTTGGTGTAGTATTCCCACATTTCTTTTACAGGTGTACTCTGTGGTCAAACAATCTATTTGCTAGCATGAACAATATTAAGAACATAATAAAATATGCAAGTCTATGGTCGTACCCACTATGTGCGATTGTGAGATGTAATAAAGAGTGTAAGGGCACCCTTAATAGGCACCCCCTTAAGCCTTGGTTACTAGGCAATAAAACCTACTATTACTCCAAAATTTTGCCTGAGTAACGAATTGGCCAAAACAACCACTGTATGGCTATTGATGGTAGGGGTGAGTACCGACTTAGTTGGAGCTGGATTTCCCTAAATCTGACAACGACTTTGACTTTGTTGGAATCCAAATCTGAACTCCCACTCCGACTTGTGTAGGCTTCGATCTGACTTTGATTCCGACTTGTCGGAGAGGAGTCGGATTTGAGCTTTCAACTTTGGGTTTCTTTTTTTTTAGCTTTATATTTAGGCCATTTACAAAGAATTTTTTGTGGGCTTTTAAATATCAATTTTGTCAAAAAAACTAAAACTAAATCATTTACTGCCAATTTACTTCTATACTAATACCTAACTTATTTTTATACTAGACATATACTATAGTGTCTAGCTACATATTAGCATTCTATAGTATTACATATTATTTTTAGTGTCTAATTACATGTTATCATACTATAGTATTACACATTTTCCTAATTTTTTCCGTCTTTTGGGATTTGTGATTGACTGAGAAGGCATTCAGCCATGGCCACACCCGTTAGTACTCTTAGCTAATTAGTGTTAGTGTTATGTGATATTAGGACAAACTCTGGTTTATTTTGAATGAACAACCTATGATGCATGTGATAACAGAGCATGGTGGAGTTCGTTTATTCATCCTTAAAACCTATGAACTGGAACTTTTTTTTGTTTTTTACCGTAAAACTAGAAATTCTAGATCCAAAAATATCTGAAAATAGATTTATCCAATAACTAAGAGGATCTATGAAGGAAATTATCCAATTTCAGGTCATGCTTTTAAAGTCTATTGACACCCAGGTAGTGAGATTATTCAACATACCGATTATCACATTACTTTACATATAAAGGAAATTATGCAAAGTCATTGATTTGCAACACACACAACTAAATTATAAAATGGAAAATTTAATTTTCTCATGTTGGGAGGGAGATGGGTAGCCATTAGCTAGCTGTTCATGTATTGATCTATTAATTAAAAGCTACTAAGCTACTCATTAATGCATGATAGTTTAGCTCCTTGGCTAAGCGAATTCCTGTAATTAGTACTACTCTAGTGCATAAATACCCAACTTTCTGCTTCCAAATGAAATTACAAATCATCTACGTGATACATCTTTTGGGGTTTGTCCAAAGAAGAGATATGGTTACTACTAAACCTTTTCTAGAAGAAAAAGTTGTGTCTTAAAGAAGTAATAATTGCTCTCACTTTAAAAAGTTTTAGAATGAATATCATTGTTAGTGAGCTATGATTATATATATAAATATAGGAGAATTAAGGAAGGTTGAAATAGTGGAAGTCAAGGTGTTCCAATATTTTCAATCTGTTTTTGTTGAAATAGTGCAAATCTAGTGGAAGCCTGGGTGTTCCAATATTTTCAATCTATTTTTGTTGAAGTTGTGGGTTGCCCAAGTGGTAACATATATTGCTTGCACTAGTCATTAATTATTTGTATTCAAGTATTAAAGGAAGGTATGTATCTATAATATTAATTGCTTTTCAAGGGGATTCAAATGGTAGTAGTACTCATTCATTTACTTTCAACCATTGAAGCAAATTAAGATTAAGCTAACTAGGAAGCCTCAATATCCCCAATTTGTTCATGATGGATGGATTAATAATTCACGATTGCTCTGTTTCTATTGAAGGAATTGATGTTTCACTAAACCCTTCTTCCACACACACACACACATGTATATATATATAATTGGTTCAATCAATCGATATTAGTTGATTCAAACTGATTCATGCCAACTCTAGTTTTTTTTAAACTATATTTCATTTTTGAACAGACTGCTTTCGATTTTTTATAAGTAGATTGTACTTTATATATGGATTTTTTTTTCTTGCAAATTTGTAACTCCTAGAATTTCAAGTTGATTTCTTTTATGGTTTATATAAGAAGTTGATTTATGACACTAATTGATGTTCTATTTTCAAACTATATTTGCTTGTTTTGACAGTAGTGGTATTTTTTTTTTCTATCTCTTTTTGTATCATTGTAGGCAATTCAAACGGATGTACAATGGATGCCGATATAGAACATTCAGATTGTGAGTGTGATGAGGTAGGAATTGATAAGGACATTGAATGTGATGAAACTATTGAACAACCTACAGTTGGAATAAACTTTTCATCTGTAGAAGAAGTTTGGTTTTACTATATGAAGTATGGTAAGCAGAAGGGTTTTGGAGTGTGTAAAAGGAATTCTAGTTAAGATGACGATGAGAATGCCAGATTGATTTGCTTGGCATGTGTGCGAGGAGGCATATCAAAGAGTAAGGCTGTTAATGTTAGATAGACAGAGAAGATAAGATGTATGGCTAGGATTAACGCGATATTGAATAATGAAGGTAGATTACCCTATCTAAAGTGATCTTGGATCACACACACATTTGTAGTCCTGGAAAGGCAAGGCATTTCAGATGTTTTAAGAAGGTTGATGCTAGTGTGGTTAAGAGACTTGAAATAAATAACGAGGCATGAATAAGGTTGTTCAAAGATTTCAAGGTTGTGGTTGTTGAGGCGGGGGGTACGAGAATGTGCCATTCGGGGAGAAGGAGTGTCGAAATACATTGACAAAACTAGACAACTTCGCCTCGAGGTTGGAGGTTCTACAACTCTATGTAACTATTTTCAAGATATGCAAAAAAGAAATGCGGATTTTTTTATAAGATAGAAATTGACAATGACATGCGGTTAAATAATGTGTTTTGGGTAGATGCCCGAAGAAGAGTTGCATATGAATAATTCGGGAATGTCATTACATTTGACACAACATATTTGACTAATGTGTATAAGATGTCTTTTGCACCATTTATGAGTGTGAACCACCATGGACAATCAATTTTATTCGGGTGCGGATTGATATCCAATGAGAATGCAAGTACATTCGAGTGGTTGTTTGAGTCATGGTTGAAGTGTATGAATGACCAACCACCAAATACAATAATCATAGACCAAGATAAGGCAATGAAAATTATAATTTCGAGGGTGTTTTTAACGTCTAGGCATTGCTTCTGCTTGTAGCATATAATGACAAAGTTTCCTAAGAAGTTTGGATCACATTATCGATATGAGAAAATCAAGAGTATTCTGCATAGGTGCATTTATGACTCTTTCAGTGAACCTGAATTCGAATCACATTGGCGCAATATGCTCGATATCTATGATTTGCATGAGAATGCATGGCTGGTATCACTCTATAGTAATCGCCCTTTTTGGGTGTTGACATACGTTAGAGACACATTTTAGGCAGGTATGTCAACTACACAGCGGAGTGAAGACATGAATGCATTTTTTGATTGCTATGTTAACTCTAAAACAACTTTGAAACAATTTGTTGAGCAGTACAATTCAACCTTTAGGAGAAAGGTAGATAATGAAGCAATTGCTAATTTTAATTCATTTAATACGGAGATTTTGTGCATCAGTTGCTATTCTCTTGAGAAGCAATTTCAAAAAGCATATACAATTACTAAATTCAAATAAGTACAAGAAGAATTGCGAGGATTTCTATATTCGACTACTTCATTATTGGGATGTGAGGGTAGTAGAAATACATTCGTAGTTGCCGATGAGGTTCAAGTTTGTGATGACTTGTTAAAGTGTGCAATTTTCACTGTCAAAATTGATGAAAATCTCCTTGATGTTAAATACAGTTGTAAGTTATTTGAGTTTAAGGACATATTATGCAAGCACGCTCTTTGTATCTTGACTAAGATAGGCAAGCATATAATACCATCAAAATACATTTTAGATCGGTGGAAGAAGGATGTAAAGTGAAAATACACCTTCGTGAAAAGTAATTACGACATTAGTAGCATCGATGATGCCCGAAGGTACGATAGGATCCATAATTGCTTCTATGAACTGTGTTTCAATGCTTCAAAGGCCGAGAGCACTGGTGTGAAATTGTTTAGCCAGATAGAACAGTTGAAGGTACAGTACCTTGGTATCGCTGATCCAGCTACTTTCATGGGGGCACGATAGTTGATCCAGATACTGCCATGGGGGCACAACAGTTGATCCAGCTACAACTACACTGGGAGGCACGACAAGTAGAGTTCTTAGTCTGTTGGTAGTTTAGAGTAAGGGAAGACCACCGTCTAAGAGAAAAGTGGATCATGTTGAGAAGAGTCTTAAAAAATCTAGTACGAGAAGACAAAAGAGCCACCACGAGGTTGAGGTTCCTTTTTTGTTTTATGGTGTATATAAAATATTATATTTCTTATAATGATAAATTATTACTTCATTCCAATGAACAACGGAGTAGTCATGCTCTAGATGAATGCACTGTTAGCGGCACACAACATAAGGTTCCTCAAATCTAGGTACTTTTTTTTTTCTTTTAACAATTCCTAGATTTGTAATTAATATAAACATGTTAAAAATAATGTACTTTTGCTAAAGGATCAACAAAGTCAAGTTTGGATACATGCACTGGATTTTTTTGCTACTCTTTCGACTGCTACAAATTATTCTGGCATTGGATGGACTGTTCTTCTCTCACAGGTAATTCAAAGAACATTATGATGTAGAAATTGTTAACACGATTCATTTAATAATGTTATGCCACTCCCAGTACACGCCTCATCCAGTATACACTACAGATTTTTTTGGTATTAGACAGACTGCTCCTCCCTTATAGGTAATTCAAACTACATTATGATGGACACATTTTTAATAGGGTTCATTTAACAATTTTATGCTATGACCAGTACATGCCTCATCAAATATACACTACATACGTTTTTGGCATTAGACAAATTGCTCCTCCTTCATAGATAATTCACATTACAGATTATATTATTTTGGCATTATTTTTTTAAAAGTGTGTTGCAACATTTTTTGATGCTCCCCATAGGACACAACTGGTCAAGTATACACTTGTGACTTTTTGTGCCTTTAGTCACAATGGAGAGGATTACATGTTTCAAACCAGGATAATGATCCGAGAAATTAATCATATATGATGCAGATGTGGTGATTGGAAGACGCTATGCTTCTAGAAGATAGCTGGTTGCTTTTGTATATTTTGTAATGAAATAGCAGATTTTTGATTCCTCTATATTTTGTAAATTTTGGGAGGGACCAATGATATATTTGTGAGCCATATTTTGTAATGAAACTACAGTTTTTTGGTTGATTAATGAAGGGAGAGACAACATGGTCTAATTTTGGTTGATTAATTATCAATGTCTTTTTCTGGTTTCTTTTTATTAATTTTGAAATGAGATACCATTTTTTGTAAGAAAGTTTAGAAGTGCAAAATTTGTGCAATAAGATGAGGCATACTTCAAATTGATCTAAGCTTTGTGGACTGATTTGAGAAGACCGTACTTGATGGGTTCGTTTATTGAAGATGAAGAAGGTTGAAGATGAAATGGTGCGAGCACGGGATGCGTTTTTCAGAAGGTTGAAGACGAAATGGTGCAAACACGGGAGGTTGAAGACGAAATGGTGCAAGCACGGGAGGTTGAAGACGAAATGCTCAAATAGGCAGCTTTATTTTTTAATTTTTAAATGCTTACAACGGGACATTTGAGTAGGGCACATAGCATTTTTCTTTTGGTGCCGCAGCTTTATGTATTGGGAGATGGACAATACTTTTTGAACCGATGCTTTTCACCCATAAAGTATACGGATCAATTATTTTATATTTATAATATTTTTAAAAAATATTATAAAAAACAAAAATAAAAAATATGAAATAAATTGATTGTTACACTTTATCGGTGAAAAGTGTCGTCTCCTAGCAGTATCCCAATTGGTTTTCATTTTTAGACACTCCACAGGTCATCGCTCCTCCTTCTTTCATCTCATTTATTTATATTATTTCTAAGAGCATATTTTACTCGCGCTCGTATTTGATACTCCTTACAAATTTTTACAAGCTTCAAGAGGAGATGAGGAGATTTTAGATAAAAGTTAAAAATTGAATAAAATATTATTAGAATATTATTTTTTTAATAATATTATTATTTTGATATTTAAAAAGATTGAATTGTTTATTATATTTTGTGTTCGAGTTTAAAAAAATTATAATAATAAAATAAGATAAGATAAGATGAAATCATTTCTATATACAAACGGAACCTAATAGAATGGACAAAAATCCCAACTCTAATTCCAGCCGACTATCACTTTGATTTTAATTTCAATAGAGTTAAAAAATTTGAAATCAAAATTGAAATTGTTGTTAAAAAAATTACCAAAACACTCTAATCGTGTAAGTATTAGTAGGAGTGTAACTGATCTGGTCTGATCTGATTTTGGATAAGATTTAAGACTGAACTGGTATGCATCAGTTCTACATTTTCTAAAACCAATTATGCATTAATTATCCTCCTAAAACAATACCTCCGATTTTATCAATTTTCTGTCTGGTTCGGTTTGATTTTTTAACTTTAATAAAATACAATGACACTGTACAATGGTCTCAAGAAAGTATTGAAGATGGTCTTGTCAATTAGCTACAACACTATTGGACATGTACGAAAAATGGCAATAGTAATGCACAAAGGCTTTTAAGAAACTGTACAGTGGTCTCGAGAATGGTCTTGTCAGTTAACTACAACACTATTAGACATGTACGACAAATGGAAATAGCAATGCACAAAAGGCTTTTAAGAATTGAAACAGAGATCGGGAAGGGTAGAAAGAATACAATCTCAAGATACTGTTAAGGTGTAAATATATACCAGTCTTCTAAGGTGAACTGTGTGGTTATTTGAGTTTCATCAGAAAAAAATAGATGAATATCATAATTTGAAACAACACACAGGCAATTAGAATATATTAAGTGCCACCCCAACAAGCAATATTCTTCAATTAAAACTTCAAAATGCTTTACTCTTTTACCAAATCACCATGATTTCAGGATGCTTTAATGCACCCAGATTTCAGAATATATTAAGAATAATTTATATACAATTATAATTTATATTATATATAATATAAAAAATATTTTATATAACATTAAAAAAAATTATTTAAATATATATTATAGTGAATCGGTCAGGTCCTAAAAAGCCTAGAACCAGACTTGTCGAAAATTGGACCTATTTGACCGGTTTAGATTGGTCTGGTCTGATTTCCCAATTATTTTTTTTACACCCCTAAGTATTAGTAAACTAATTAAGTTCTTAACTTCATCTATAATTTGTTGGATATTGTAGCTTATGTAAATGAACATTTTAGGGCTTATTTGGAGAGTGAGATAAGATGAAAATTTTGTGAATAGTAGTGAGATATTTTGTGAATAATAGTGAGATAGTTTGAGTTGAGTATTTTTTGAGTTTTGAAAAATGAGAAATAACAAGTTGAACAAAAAACATTATGAAGTTAGATATTGTAAGGATATAGTTTTATAATATTAATTTTGTTTGGGATTATAAAAAGTTTGAATTGTTTTTTATTTTTATTTAAAAATTTAAAAAAGTTGTAATGATTAGTTTGAAAATTTTGTATTTGAATTATGTTTGAAAAAAGATGAGACGAGATAAAATGAGATTATATGAGAATTTTCTATTTCATCCTATGCCCCAAACCTGTTTATTTTTATATTCTTTAATCAAAAATTGTATATATAGTCATTTTTGTGTTAAATAAGAAAAAAAAAAAATTAACAGACATGATTTTAATAGTTTAACAAAGTTTATATATAATTTAATATGTGATGAAAAAAATATATGAAAAATGGTATTTGTAATTGTGGAGTGTACAAATGTTGTATAATTACTTTAAAAAAATAAATAAATATAAAATTTATATATATATTTTTAATAATAGACTATACTTTTTAAAAAGATTATAGGACGTTTATATACTTTATATATAACATTATTGATTTAATTTTCGTTTTTATCTTATTTCAACTCATTGTACATAATTCACTGCGAACCTTCCCCTCTGTCCAAACCTCCCATAATTCACTGTGAATGCTTCGACACCGTTAAAGCCCAATAAAACGATCCGTACTATTTCCGCGACGCTGTCTACTCTCTGGGACTGGGAGCAACAACAGAGAAAATAACGATGGCAGCCCGATCGGCGCTGCATGCGAAAAACTCGCCGAGATTGACGGCTCCGACATCCAAACTGTTCAGAAACCCTAAAGTACCCTTCGCTTTCGCATTGATTTTGGCCGATTCCGTCCTCGTCTCTCTCATCATCGCCTACGTTCCCTGTAAATAATCCATTTCCTTCATGTATCTCTTTCTTTTGTTCTCTCTTCAAATGACCGCGTTTTTGTGACATTGTGATTGTTGGTTTCAGATACGAAGATTGACTGGGACGCTTACATGTCACAGGTATGCAATAAATCAAAGTTTTTTAGACTTTGTTTTGTTCCCGAGAAAACGAAACAGAAAATCCAATTCTAATTCTTTGAATGAAATAAATAATATTTCATATTAAATGCTCCATTTTTGTTTTCTTAGCTACCGATTGGGCTCTTTGGTATACTTGCTGTTGAGGTCAATTTCGGTATGCTCACTGTCCTGCTGAATACCTGTGAACAGATTGGCCCCTGAGTATTCAGGAAGCCTCCAATGCTAAAGTTAGTTCCTTTTTGTCCTCTTACAGGAAGGTACATAGAAAAAGGAAAAGGAGATAGTTGGACAGATAATCATGCCTTTTGGCTTACCTCCCGCATGCGGGAGGAGATAGTTGGCTTACCTCCCGCATGCTGTATATTGTTTGGAAAATGCGATCTCTACTGATAATGGCTCCCGATCTAATTTTTTTTTACTTATTAATTAAGGAAGTACGAAGGATTTTTGAACGAAGTATGAAGGATTTTTGAATGATGTTGTGGTTTTTTTTTATAAAAAAAATGTTTTAAAAATATAAAAAAATGGATGAAAAAAAGGCATTTAGCCTTCTAGGGAGAATTTGTCGGGCTACACCCTCGGTAATCTGACGCCTGCCCATGACATGACCGTGTTTACTGTGACGTCCTCTCTTGGACCCTATGGCATTCGGGGCCTGACACAGGCATGTCCCTTGAGAGGCACTTTATTGCATTTAATACGGTAACCCTCTCAGCATTGTGTCAGGGAGGGGTGGGTGATTCCGACCTGCCCTGTGCCAACTGAATCAGTAGCCGTTCCTGTGGGTACAAGTCTCCTTGTCCACACACCCTGTGGGTTCGCTTGAGTGCAGTTCGTTTGGCCATTCTCGTACGGGGTGCTTGAGGCCTGCGATTGGGCCCTCAGCCCGCTTGGTGTTGCCCATTTTCCCCCTAACACTTGCCTTTTGTGTTTGTCAGGTTATTAGTTTCGATTGAAGGCCTTGTATAACTTGGTTTAGTTGTTCTAAACTACCAAATGAGGTGTTGAGTAGTTTTGTTTTCTGGCTTGGTATAACCTTTATTTTGGTGAAATGGGTCAGTACTGTTTGATCTGTTTGTGAAACAGGTAAGTGGGTTTCTTGGAGGAGAAAGGGATTACAGCAAATTGAAAGGGGACACAGGGCCTCTGGTCTATCCAGCTGGGTTTCTCTATATTTATTCTGCAATTCAATATGTTACAGGTGGGGAGGTCTCTCCAGCTCAGGTACTTCAATTTTCCTCTGAAAAATAAAATTGAAGTTGTTCTTATTTGCTTGAATCAATGAAAATGACTGCCTAGTTGGTTCACTTGGCACCAAAAACTAGTGCTTAAGTGTTTTAAATTAAAATGAGTGGTCATGCTCTGTGGGTTTCTATGAGAACTTGAATTGAGGGGAGTGATTTTGGTTGCAGTTATGCCATTATAAGCTGATATCATAATCTCCTCTGTCCATCGCCCCCACCGCAACCCCTCTTTTTTCTTTGGATAATGAAGTGAAATCATTTCTATATTGAAGAGTTTAGATTGATATCCATGTATGTCCCACAGTAAATGACTACCTCATTGTTAATATTCTTTTATGGTGGTGCAGATTTTGTTCGGCTTTTTGTACATTATAAATCTGGGAATTGTCTTACACATCTACATGAAGACTGATGTGGTATGAATATGCTCCTCTTTGTTGAAGATAAAGTGCTAATTTTGACTTTAAGAGACATTTATGTCATTCTTAACTCGAAAAAGAGTAACATAGATTTGCATTACTTATGAAACTCAAAAAAGAGACATCTATGTCACTGATGGTTGCTTGATAGTGATTTTGATTTATTTATTTTATATGTAATTAACTTCGTTAATCTATGCAAAAGGTGTGTCCAAGTACACGGGCTGTATGCAAGAGATATTAGTTGGATTTTGAATGCCTAGGGGTTGGCACAAGTGGTAATAGCCTTGGTTTTGGCTCCCTCTAGGTCTAAGGTTTGAATCCTTGGGTGTAAACAATTTCTAGGGGCCATTAGACCAGTGAAATTTCCTCTTGAATTACTTTGAGTGCACTTGCAGGAAACTCCTTGTCGAGAGCATGTGCACCCCACAGGAATAGTTAGGACTTTGTTCCTGGACACCTGGTGCCAATCCAAAAAGGATTTTGATATAAAAGATATTAGATGATATATGGAGTGTAACTGTAGATTCAGTAGTTGGATTGTGTATATTTTCAAACCAATGCATGCATTTTCAGGGTGGTGTGAGTTGCCATCAACTACATGCTTCATTGTGATATGTCTGACAATTGATAGCAGCTGCCAATGTTACTGGTATACGATATTAAGTGCTAGTTGAGAATATTTGGTTCACAGTGAGCTGCGCTCTTAATGAAATTTGAGTAACTTAAACAAGTGCTGGAGGAGCATAATCAGGCCTAGCTGTGGACATATGGGGCTTCACTGCATCCGAAAAATTAGAAGGGGGAAGGGATGGGAGTGAAAGGATGTGAGGATGAGGGATCTAAATCGACTTGAGCACTGAATGAAGAGGGGGGAGAGGTGCAGCATAGAGAACTATGAGATAGACTGCGTTTAACCTGGTCTGATTGATTGTTTACAGCAGTTTTTTTTTTTTTATTAGGCAATTAAATGGTGCTTCTGGAACCTGGACGCTGGGAAGAAGGTGATTGTATCGTCTAGTCCTTAAAAAATTCTGGTATTTTCACAGAATTTTGAAAAAAAAAAAAATCCTCCAAATGTCTAAAATGTTTGTAGGACTTGGCTTGGTTTAATATATGAGACTCTCTATTATGCATAGATTCAGGCCACCTTCGACTGCCCGGCCCAGGATAGGTGGTCTGTTGTCACGACACTGCCTCTAATTAAGTTTACCTTTTTCCCTCTTAGGTTAATGTAGCATTAGACTTGTATCAGTAAAGCTTTCTGGTCAATTGGAGTCTCTCATACTATCCTCTATTAAGTTTTTAAGGATGACTTATAAAAAAGAAGTTTTTATAGATGACTGAGAAAATCAAGGCTAGATTCCTGTGTTTTTTGATAGGTAAGATTCCTATATTTGTTCAGGTGCTGTTGCTATCAACTTATTTTCGGAGTCTCTCGCATTAGTATCTAGTTTCTTTTTTATCATCTGATTTATGCCTCCGATGTTGATGGGTCCACATGGCTTTGTGTGGTGTGTGCCATTGTGCTCAGCTTGTATCAGCTTCTATTGGTCAGTTTGCATATAAGTGAGTGTTTGATGCTAGCCAGGGCAGTGGTTAAGTTTGGTGCTTAGCTTGAGCCTATGCATGATCATGGGCTTGTTTTGCCTTGGCATCAAAGGTTCTTTATCACTGAGTTGGGCAACCTCTGGTTTTTTTTTTTTGGCTACTTGATGTGGTTTTATTTCTGTCCCTTTGTCGATATGTAGTTGGAGCTCCTCTAGGTGGGGCCTATAATAGGATCAAATTGCATTGCATGCTTTACTCACCAATTTAATCATATTCCGTATCTGAGGTGTTATAGCTATCTGGTTTTTTAAACTGAAGACTGGATACTGTTCACTGCTCTTAGAGTAGATGTTCTGCAGCAACTATTGTTCCATGTGCATTCTTTGTTGGCTTAGTCTTTGGTGATAGGTGTACAACATCAACTTTTGAACGGAGTCAAGTGTCTGATATTTGAACCTTAAAACCAAATTCCCTTATTGCGAAACTGTAATTGAAAGCGGCTTCTGGAAATTAACCTGAAAGTAAACTTTTAAGAAGAATTCATGCTTTGAAACATTACAGATTTCATAACTCTCCCTCTCCCTCTCCCTCTCTCGTCTGTTTTTTCTGAACTTTAATAAGCTTCACTTCTTTTGTGTTACAGGTTCCATGGTGGGCTCTTACCTTACTCTGTCTGTCAAAAAGAATCCACTCTATTTTTGTGCTCCGCCTTTTTAATGACTGTTTTGCAATGATGCTACTTCATGCTTCATTGGCATCATTTCTTTACAAAAGGTGGCATCTAGGGTTGATCATTTTCAGGTAGCATCTTGGCCTGCTTACTGCACCTTTTTATTAAAGGTAAAGGGTTGATCGTTTCCTTTTTGTTTGTACAGTGGGGCTGTTTCAATAAAGATGAATGTGCTCCTATATGCTCCACCTTTGTTTCTTCTCATGGTTAAGGTAATTTCTGTTCGTAAATTCTTAATGGTTATCCAATATTATTTATTAAATTTTTTCAAGCAACCATTATTTGTTCCTGGAACACTTCTTGTACAGGCTATGGATATTAGTGGGGTGATATCAGCTTTAGCTGGTGCAGCGCTGGTGCAGGTAATTACACTGTCAGCCTCATTCTAGGGGGTTGTCTGGGTAGGCTTGAAATTTTTCTTCAATCAATGTAGCCCTTATTATTTTTCTCATGTTATATGCAAGTATTTTAAAGCTGGATTCTGGAAGTTGGATGTATGCGTTATTCTTATATGTTTTTTGTCCAACGTGCTTAGGTGAGTTGGAGTTCAACTGCTGTTATATTGTAAGAGAGGGCATTATCTATGGTATTCATGTGTTTGCACCCGGTGAATGGTTGTACAGATCCTGTTGGGACTACCTTTCATTCTATCACATCCGATTGCTTACATATCCAGAGCTTTCAATCTTGGGCGTGTCTTCATCCACTTTTGGTACCTTGCTTCTGAATTTTTGGTTTTGCAGATTCTTGAGAACCTTTCTCAGTGTGTACTTATTTGCTCCATGAATAATCGAAATAGTAGTTTAATTATTCTGAAATGGTGTTCGACAGATACTTTCTGGAACCTGTTTTGTATGTGTGTTTGACAACACATGCCTCAGATAGTTATTAGAAATCATTCTAGGGTTCCGTAGAGTTCAATTTAATTGAGGGTGATCCCAGATGCACCCTCAAGAATCATGGGTTAGTATGGTGATTACTCAATTAAAGAATCATGCTACAATCACATACCAAATTTTAGTTACATGCAAAGCTTTAGTCCATTCTAGTTGTTCCTTTTGTCTGAATCCTTTTGAAGTGAAATATAGCTCTATAATTTCCTAACCTTGTTATGCTGTATCATAAAGACTTGAATGGCATTCTATTTCCAATTTTTGCTGGTGTAGATGTTATTTTAAATAACTTATAAAAAAAAAATAAAAGATGTTATTTGAAATATTAAAGATAATTTTCTCCCATGATTGATTGAGGTGATGTTGAAAAATAACCTTCACTCTCTTTTGTCAGGTCTGTGAACTTCAAGTTCATTCCTGAACCACTTTTTGTTTCAAAGGAATTTGCAGTCTCTTTGCTGATTGCTCACCTTGTATTACTTGTGGCTTTCACTCATTATAGATGGTGCAGGTAAGTACAACAGCTCAAGTTTTTCATCATAAGTTAGAAACTGGAAGTTGCAATGGTAATGTGGACGTGGGATTAAGGAAAAATTTTGCTTGTTTTGAAGTAGTAATCCAGGATGAGTTGCAAATATGAGGTTGTGAACACTATGTTGTGAAGCAATAATGCATTGTAGATTGCTTTTTCCCATAGGATATTGGTATTTTGGATGCAGCCAAATTGTTGTGTTTGTTCATGGAGTGGATAATGTTTAGTTAATGTTTACCTGTAGGCATGAAGGGGGGCTTCTCAACTTTTTGCATTCTAGATTTCTCTCTTTGAAGAGATCTGACTTTAGCAATTCATCCTTCAAGATACTCCAAAAAGAACGTAAGTGGCTGGGTTTCCGGATGAAATCAGGAGGATGTCTGTTTCTGTCTCTTTGAATTATTTCTTTTTTTAGTCAGGTTAAGTGTGTTTTTGGTTTCCATCCCCTGACTCTACCCCCTTGCTCTTTTCTTCTCTCTCTCCTTTTCCTAAATTTGGATGCTAAAATTTTCCCTTATCAAATCAGATATTGTGACAACAATGTTTGTTGGGAACTTCATCGGCATTTTTTGCGCCCGATCTTTGCACTATCAGTTCTATTCGTGGTAAGTTTTGATGGATGAAATACTTTTCCATACAGCACTGATTTGGTGGCTGAACAACACTGTTAGTTGCTTATGTATTTTCTAATTATATCAAGTACCACATTGTAATGTTGGAGTGGAAATATATTTGAGGCTTCATGTGTATAGCCCTAGGGGTTGGCTCAAGTAGTAAGAGCCTTGGTCTTAGTATAAGTCCAAGGTTCAAACCATTGGGTGAAAAAAATTTCTAGGGGCCACGCCCCTATCAATGAAGAGCCGGTGATTTACCTGATTTGTGTGATGGGGACTTGTTACATTAGTTTGGTTTAACTGTATAAAAGACATGTTGGGGTTACACGGTATCTAGTATTCCTCGTCATCAAAAAATATGTCATGGACTTTTCTTATATCTTACTCTAGACTAATATTACCTGTGCTACCATTACTCTTAGGCGGTTGCGTCCAGTGGGTTGTGTACCATCTGTATAACTGAGGGTGATCTCTTTTTTTTAAGGCTATAATATTTTTTTGGCATTCATAATTTTCAAGCAAAAGCTTTTCCCATTGCGAACATCTGGTTTTTCTACCTCCTTTTCTCTATATCATTGTTAGCAGTCGTTAGTATAAAAGTACCTTTCAAGTTAGGGGCTGCCTTGAAGGGAGTTTATAATTGATGCTCTTATTTTGTAATATCCATGGTGCTGGTATGTATCGATTCAATGACTGCATCGTGCTGGTTTATAATCAATAGACTGCATCGTGTCACTGCCAGGACATGTGAGTCATTAATTGCCCCCAAAAGTCCAAAACCATTCAGCATGGGATGCAGAAGTATAGTATAGAGTTAGTTAGGAAGTTGACTGATTTCACGGCAAACCAATTCTATCCATCGCCTATTTTCCAGAAACTTCTTCTGTGCATGAAGCTTATTTTCATTTTTATTCCCAAGTACCAAGCCAGAGGTGCTGTGTACATTATGGTTGAGCATCCTTTCTTGTGATGCACCACTTTCTTAATTCGTAGTTGCTTCAGTTTGCATTGGGACACTATTACAACTGAGCATTCTGTTTTTCGGGAAGTGAAGGCCTAAAAGAGGAGATTACCTCCTAGTAAGAAATGGAAGATGTGTTGTCTTGCATCCGGGTCAATTCCCTGAGACATTGGAAATCTAGATCAGCTCTGAAATACCAGTGGTATTTAACCTTTTGATCTACAAATGGAGAAGTCAACCTTGATAATTTAATTTCTTCCCCATGGGCTGCCTTTCTTGCCATCTGAGTTTATACTTCTCTGCCTTCTGTTTTCGTTACGTAGAGGTAAGCATTTCCTTCAATTCTTGGAGAAAGTAATCCATAAACATTCACTCTGGTGTTGAAACTGCTTGGATAACCCCAGCAAATATCATACATTGCTTACAATTATCGTTTAAAATTTAGTGTACATGATTTTCTATTTATGATGGGAGCATGCCATTATAATTTGAAGTGAAAATTAAGGTGGTGAACCCTAATTTTCATGTGTCTGCGGCAGGTATTTCTACAGTTTACCTTACCTATTGTGGTGTACACCATTCCCTACTTTACTACGGTAAGCACTTTCGATTTCCATTTGCCGTAATTGTAAATTTGTAATAGTTTTTGCATGATTATTCCTTTAATGATAATCAATCTGATCCTTATTTTTTTTTAAATTTTTTGTGTCAGTCTAATTTTGTTTATAGGTGTGGAAATTTGCTGGAATGTCTATCCTTCAAATGCTTACTCATCTGCACTTCTTATGTGTCTCCACTTGGTTATACTATGGGGTCTATGGTCTGCCCCATCGGAATATCCTTATGTGGACAATAAAGCGTACAAGGAGAAACGAAAGGAAAAGTAGGATTTTTTTTCCCCATAGCTGAAATTATATCACAGCTGGCTGTAACTGGTTTATTGTTCCGAGAGTGATGAATTTCTCTTTTGGGCAATCAAGGGTGATGAATTTCAGTCGGCCTCCCAATTCTGTATGTGCTCTTTTTGTTTTTATTTTTTACAAATTTTTGGGAGAAATACACAAACACTTCTCAAGCTACCATTCCATTTGTAGTCACTCCCCTCCAACTAATAATTTTAGTGATTACCCATGTTCCCAATTTTTCACTTAAAAAGATAAAATCATCCTTAAAAGTTCTCTAAAAAGACAAAATATGGTATTAAATTTGAAAGAAATTATTTTTCTTATGGTGGTGGGGATATTCAAGGATTAGTCCTTATGTTACAAGAGCTCATCCGTAACAGTCACAGCTGGTTATCGATCAACCTTATTTATTATCAAGTACTTAACTTAGAATGGTATTATTGATTTGAATTGTTGTCGGATATATTACTTAATATTTATCATCTCAGAGTATTTTTTATGGCGAAATTGAGCCTTAGAGATGGGCTGGGCATTTATAATTTGAGAAATATTTTAGTTAAATTATACAAAAATAAATTTACAAATTAACGTAACTTGATTTAATATATCAGATTGTAAATTTATTTTTATTATAAAGTAAATTTAACAGATTATGTAAAATTTTGTTAATTTATAAATTTGTTTTTATATAATCTCTTTATATATATAAAAAAGTTCTCACATAATTTTCGTGGTATTAAACATGGAAGTTGGTGAGTGGATCCACTTTGATCATGACCCAAGACCAAGTAATAATATAAAAAATGGAAAAAAACACAATAATGAAAAGAAAAAGTCATTTACTTTTCACTTTTCAGGGACTAAAATTTGAAAATTTGGGGATAATTGCGCTCCTAGCGGCTAGCAGCGCATTCGAATTAAAGGAAAAAAAAACACTTGAAATGACAGAAATGTCCTCCCCTGTTTCGGTTTCCTGATGCTGACATGACTCCTTCAAATTCAATAATTAGAATATGAAAAAGTGCCTAGGCAAGAATAAACAGACAAATATAACCTTGGGTTTAATTTAGAAAAATTTTATTTACATCTTAAATGGAGACTGTATGTGCAAACTTTTTATTAGATAAAAAAAATATATATTATTTTGATAAGGATATTATTATAATTTTGAAAAAATTTACAGGTAAAATTAACTAAATTTACAATGAGTTTTTATAAGGAAACTGTATGTAATATTGCTCAATGTTAATAATAGAAAATAAAAAACTATTCCATTATTATATACCATAATCTATTTGTTACTAAATTTTGACACAAAAATAAAGCTAGATAGCGTAATTTGTAGCATTATCCATTATTAATATATGTTATAAATGACTAATATAACAAATTACACTACTATATTATTATTATCTGACTTTATTAGCATGAAAATATTTAATAAATATTGATTATTTATTTATTTATTTATAATAAATATTATCTAAAATTTGTTAAATACTATCGCATCAACAGCACAGTTTTTAGTATTTTATGATGCGCATTTTAATTACTTTCCCAAATCAATGGCAATAGCGTAATTGTGTGAAAAGACGGGAATAAAATAATATAGGACTGCCCTCTGCCCAGGTTAGGATTTAGAGGCGGGCGAGCATTTTCCTTTTCACTCGCTCGGTCTAGCTTTTGAACTTCGAATTGCAGCCATTGTACGGACAATCGGAGGGAGAAAAGATGGTATTTCCTGTTCTTGATTTCTGTTCTGGCATATATACTGATTACCTCTCGTAGCTTTTTGCATATTTGAAGCGTTAGGGTTTCGAGAATTTTAAGCTAGATTTGTTCCGAAATGTGCTTTCCAAAGCGCATAGATCCATACCCGTCGAACAAATTTATATTCCTTA